>OX155905.1:41226482-41620230 GCA_944588485.1 Phosphuga atrata | reverse complement strand
TTATTTTTGGTGTACATTTTTCTTGTCCTGCAAATAATTCGAAAACTAAACGAAATTTTGAAAAATGTTTCAAATAAAACTTGTAGAAAATTAAATTTCTTATAAGAAACCTAGTTATCTAGTGATTTTTTGGCCCTCAATTTGGTAATAATCAACCTTGAACCAAGTTAAAACCTTGTTAATTTTTCGTTTAGTTTTCGAATTATTTGCAGGACAAGAAAAATGTACACTAAAAATAAAATTTGACTTTGTTTTATATTTTTCTTGTCTCAAAAAATGCGAAAATAACTCAAAAACTAAACGAAATTTTGAAAAATGTTTCAAATAAAACTTGTAAGAAATTAAATTTCCTATACGAAACCTAGTTGCCTAGTGATTTTTAGTGCGTCAATTTGGTAATAATCAATCTTGAACCAAGTTAAAACCTTGTTTTTGTTTAAAATTTTTCTTGTATCAAAAACGCGAAAATAACTCGAAAACTGAGCGAAATTTTGAAAAATGTTTCAAATAAAATTTGTAGGAAATTAAATTTCGTATAAGAAATCTAATTACCTAGTGATTTCTAGTGCATCTACTTGGTAATAATCAACCTTGAACCAAGTTAAAATTACTATAAACTATAAAATTTGACTGTTTTATATTTTTCTTGTCTCAAAAATGCGAAAATAACTCGAAAACTAAACGAAATTTTGAAAAATGTTTCGAATAAAACTTGTAGAGAATTAAATTTCTTATAAGGAACCACATTATCTAGCGTTTTTCCATCTATCAAATTGGTAATAATTAACATTGAAACAAACTTATTTAACATTGTTACAAAAACATTTTTTTCTTATTTTTACAATTCCATTTCATTTGACTTCTTTGAACATTTCAAGTTTGATTTCTGAGTGATTTGAATATATCAAATTTGTTTCTTTATTCTTCAGTGGTAGATAGATGCAAAAATAGAATTTAGATTTGGTATGCAGTGTGAATTCCGAATGGAGGAAATTCTGTCATCGTTTTCGTTCTCAGAAACTCCGGCATCATTTTTCTAGCAAGGCCAAAGCGAATAGTAAGTCGAAAACAAATTCAGAAAATTTACATTGATTTTAATTTCTAATCCACAATAAAGAATAACGAACCAAAGCTTCATTACAATTCCATTCTAAACCACAAAGCATTAAAATCAGTCAGTTAGATTCATTAGAACAACAGTTTTTTGGCCTTGCTGCAAAAATATTAGACAAACAAGACAAGTCTGGAATATTAAGATTACAATGATTACAAGATCTGTAAACTTAAAATAAGATCTGAACTGTAAACTTGTATTCTAAACTGGTCTTTAGTGTTTCAGACTATACACAAGCCAGACAAGATTGCAGATTTTAAAATCAAATGTCTGAAATTAGAGAGACAAGATTGTGAAGAAACTTGGCAAATTATTTCATTTCTAGATAATAAGTTTACCCAAAGACATTTATTTCTGAATTGGGTAATTAAAACGGACGTGTTTCAAGGTAAAGCTAGCATCTAAATTCGACAAGCTTGACTACATTAATGAGAGAACACAATGCAGCAGACCGTACAAATTTAGACGGATTATCAGACAATGACTAAACTTTAAAAAAAGTAGACAGTATTATTTTTAATAGACACTAAACAGACAAAACTTCTCATGTCTGTTTAGTTTTGTCTGTCTAGTCTTGTCTATCTAGTCTTGTCTATCTAATCTTGTCTGTCTAGTCTTGTCTGACTAGTCTTGTCTGTCTAGTCTTGTCTGTCTAGTCTTGTCTGTCTAGTCTTGTCTGTCTAGTCTTGTCTGTCTAGTCTTGTCTGTCTAGTCTTATCTGTCTAGTCTTGTCTGTCTAGTCTTGTCTGTCTAGTCTTGTCTGTCTAGTCTTGTCTGTCTAGTCTTGTCTGTCTAGTCTTGTCTGTCTAGTCTTGTCTCTCTAGTCTTGTCTGTCTAGTCTTGTCTGTCTAGTCTTGTCTGTCTAGTCTTGTCTGTCTAGTCTTGTCTGTCTAGTCTTGTCTGTCTAGTCTTGTCTGTCTAGTCTTGTCTGTCTAGTCTTGTCTGTCTAGTCTTGTCTGTCTAGTCTTGTCTGTCTAGTCTTGTCTGTCTAGTCTTGTCTGTCTAGTCTTGTCTGTCTAGTCTTGTCTGTCTAGTCTTGTCTGTCTGGTGTAGTTGACAACATACCCGCCTTTCAATGCGGGAGACCCGGGTTCGATTCCTGGTCGGGGAGACAACAACTAGGGCGGTTTTTCAGTAAACCGTCCGGGCTGCCCACCCTGAATGAATGCAATATATGCGATACCAGGGTGGCGCATACTAAAGCCAAGGTGGAATAGGCCCTAGTCTTGTCTGTCTAGTCTTGTCTGTCTAGTCTTGTCTGTGTAGTCTTGTCCGTCTAGTCTTGTCCATCTAGTCTTGTCCGTCTAGTCTTGTCCGTCTAGTCTTGTCCGTGTAGTCTTGTCCGTCTAATCTTGTCCGTCTAGTCTTGTCCGTCTAGTCTTGTCCGTCTAGTCTTGTCCGTCTAGTCTTGTCCGTGTAGTCTTGTCCGTCTAGTCTTGTCCGTCTAGTCTTGTCCGTCTAGTCTTGTCCGTCTAGTCTTGTCCGTCTAGTCTTGTCCGTCTAGTCTTGTCCGTCTAGTCTTGTCCGTCTAGTCTTGTCCGTCTAGTCTTGTCCGTCTAGTCTTGTCCGTCTAGTCTTGTCCGTCTAGTCTTGTCCGTCTAGTCTTGTCCGTCTAGTCTTGTCCGTCTAGTCTTGTCCGTCTAGTCTTGTCCGTCTAGTCTTGTCCGTCTAGTCTTGTCCGTCTAGTCTTGTCTGTCTAGTCTTGTCTGTCTAGTCTTGTCTGCCTAGTCTTGTCTGCCTAGTCTTGTCTGCCTAGTCTTGCCTGTCTAGTCTTGTCTGTCTAGTCTTGTCTGTCTAGTCTTGTCTGTCTAGTCTTGTCTGTCTAGTCTTGTCTGTCTAGTCTTGTCTGTCTAGTCTTATCTGTCTAGTCTTATCTGTCTAGTCTTGTCTGTCTAGTCTTGTCTGTCTAGTCTTGTCTGCCTAGTCTTGTCTGTCTAGTCTTGTCTGTCTAGTCTTGTCTGTCTAGTCTTGTCTGTCTAGTCTTGCCTGTCTAGTCTTGCCTGTCTAGTCTTGTCCATCTAGTCTTGTCTGTCTAGTCTTGTCTGTCTAGTCTTGTCTGTCTAGTCTTGTCTGCCTAGTCTTGTCTGCCTAGTATTGTCTGTCTAGTCTTGTCTGCCTAGTCTTGTCTGCCTAGTCTTGTCTGTCTAGTCTTGTCTGTCTAGTCTTGCCTGTCTAGTCTTGCCTGTCTAGTCTTGTCTGTCTAGTCTTGTCTGTCTAGTCTTGTCTGTCTAGTCTTGTCTGTCTAGTCTTGTCTGTCTAGTCTTGTCTGCCTAGTCTTGTCTGTCTAGTCTTGTCTGTCTAGTCTTGTCTGTCTAGTCTTGTCTGTCTAGTCTTGTCTGTCTAGTCTTGCCTGTCTAGTCTTGCCTGTCTAGTCTTGTCTGTCTAGTCTTGTCTGCCTAGTCATGTCTGTCTAGTCTTGTCTGTCTAGTCTTGTCTGCCTAGTCTTGTTTGCCTAGTCTTGTCTGTCTAGTCTTGTCTGTCCAGTCTTGTCTGCCTAGTCTTGTCTGCCTAGTCTTGTCTGCCTAGCCTTGTCTGCCTAGTCTTGTCTGCCTACTCTTCTCTGCCTAGTCTTGTCTGCCTACTCTTCTCTGCCTAGTCTTGTCTGCCTAGTCTTGTCTGCCTAGGCTTGTCTGTCTAGTCTTGTCTGTCTAGTCTTGTCCGTCTAGTCTTTTCCGTCGAGTCTTGTCCGTCTAGTCTTGTCCGTCTAGTCTTGTCCGTCTAGTCTATCTAGTCTAGTCTTGTCCGTCTAGTCTTGTCTGTCTAGTCTTGTCTGTCTAGTCTTGTCTGTCTAGTCTTGTCTGTCTAGTCTTGTCTGCCTAGTCTTGTCTGCCTAGTCTTGTCTGCCTAGTCTTGTCTGTCTAGTCTTGTCTGTCTAGTCTTGCCTGTCTAGTCTTCTCTGTCTAGTATTGTCTGTCTAGTCTTGTCTGTCTAGTCTTGTCTGTCTAGTCTTGTCTGTCTAGTCTTGTCTGTCTAGTCTTGTTTGCCTAGTCTTGTCTGTCTAGTCTTGTCTGCCTAGTCTTGTCTCTCTAGTCTTGTCTGTCTAGTCTTGTCTGTCTAGTCTTGCCTGTCTAGTCTTGTCTGTCTAGTCTTGTCTGCCTAGTCATGTCTGTCTAGTCTTGTCTGTCTAGTCTTGTCTGTCTAGTCTTGTCTGTCTAGTCTTGTCTGTCTAGTCTTGTTTGCCTAGTCTTGTCTGTCTAGTCTTGTCTGTCCAGTCTTGTCTGCCTAGTCTTGTCTGCCTAGTCTTGTCTGCCTAGGCTTGTCTGCCTAGCCTTGTCTGCCTACTCTTGTCTGCCTACTCTTGTCTGCCTAGTCTTGTCTGCCTAGTCTTGTCTGCCTAGGCTTGTCTGCCTAGTCTTGTCTGTCTAGTCTTGTCTGTCTAGTCTTGTCCGTCTAGTCTTTTCCGTCTAGTCTTGTCTGTCTAGTCTTGTCTGTCTAGTCTTGTCTGTCTAATCTTGTCTGTCTAGTCTTGTCTGTCTAGTCTTGTCTGTCTAGTCTTGTCTGTCTAGTCTTGTCTGTCTAGTTTTGTCTGTCTAGTCTTGTCTGTCTAGTCTTGTCTGTCTAGTCTTGTCTGTCTAGTCTTGTCTGTCTAGTCTTGTCTGTCTAGTCTTGTCTGTCTAGTCTTGTCTGTCTAGTCTTGTTTGCCTAGTCTTGTCTGTCTAGTCTTGTCTGTCCAGTCTTGTCTGCCTAGTCTTGTCTGCCTAGCCTTGTCTGTCTAGTCTTGTCTGCCTACTCTTGTCTGCCTACTCTTGTCTGCCTACTCTTGTCTGCCTACTCTTGTCTGCCTAGTCTTGTCTGCCTAGGCTTGTCTGCCTAGTCTTGTCTGTCTAGTCTTGTCTGTCTAGTCTTGTCCGTCTAGTCTTGTCCGTCTAGTCTTTTCCGTCTAGTCTTGTCTGTCTAGTCTTGTCTGTCTAATCTTGTCTGTCTAGTCTTGTCTGTCTAGTCTTGTCTGTCTAGTCTTGTCTGTCTAGTCTTGTCTGTCTAGTTTTGTCTGTCTAGTCTTGTCTGTCTAGTCTTGTCTGTCTAGTATTGTCTGTCTAGTCTTGTCTGTCTAGTCTTGTCTGTCTAGTCTTGTCTGTCTAGTCTTGTCTGTCTAGTCTTGTCTGTCTAGTCTTGTCTGTCTAGTCTTGTCTGTCTAGTCTTGTCTGTCTAGTCTTGTCTGTCTAGTCTTGTCTGTCTAGTCTTGTCTGTCTAGTCTTGTCTGTCTAGTCTTGTCTGTCTAGTCTTGTCTGTCTAGTCTTGTCTGTCTAGTCTTGTCTGTCTAGTCTTGTCTGTCTAGTCTTGTCTGTCTAGTCTTGTCTGTCTAGTCTTGTCTGTCTAGTCTTGTCTGTCTAGTCTTGTCTGTCTAGTCTTGTCTGTCTAGTCTTGTCTGTCTAGTCTTGTCTGTCTAGTCTTGTCTGTCTAGTCTTGTCTGTCTAGTCTTGTCTGTCTAGTCTTGTCTGTCTAGTCTTGTCTGTCTAGTCTTGTCTGTCTAGTCTTGTCTGTCTAGTCTTGTCTGTCTAGTCTTGTCTGTCTAGTCTTGTCTGTCTAGTCTTGTCTGTCTAGTCTTGTCTGTCTAGTCTTGTCTGTCTAGTCTTGTCTGTCTAGTCTTGTCTGTCTAGTCTTGTCTGTCTAGTCTTGTCTGTCTAGTCTTGTCTGTCTAGTCTTGTCTGTCTAGTCTTGTCTGTCTAGTCTTGTCTGTCTAGTCTTGTCTGTCTAGTCTTGTCTGTCTAGTCTTGTCTGTCTAGTCTTGTCTGTCTAGTCTTGTCTGTCTAGTCTTGTCTGTCTAGTCTTGTCTGTCTAGTCTTGTCTGTCTAGTCTTGTCTGTCTAGTCTTGTCTGTCTAGTCTTGTCTGTCTAGTCTTGTCTGTCTAGTCTTGTCTGTCTAGTCTTGTCTGTCTAGTCTTGTCTGTCTAGTCTTGTCTGTCTAGTCTTGTCTGTCTAGTCTTGTCTGTCTAGTCTTGTCTGTCTAGTCTTGTCTGTCTAGTCTTGCCTGTCTAGTCTTGTCCATCTAGTCTTGTCTGTCTAGTCTTGTCTGTCTAGTTTTGTCTGTCTAGTCTTGTCTGTCTAGTCTTGTCTGTCTAGTCTTGTCTGTCTAGTCTTGTCTGTCTAGTATTGTCTGTCTAGTCTTGTCTGCCTAGTCTTGTCTGTCTAGTCTTGTCTGTCTAGTCTTGCCTGTCTAGTCTTGCCTGTCTAGTCTTGTCTGTCTAGTCTTGTCTGTCTAGTCTTGTCTGTCTAGTCTTGTCTGTCTAGTCTTGTCTGTCTAGTCTTGTCTGTCTAGTCTTGTCTGTCTAGTCTTGTCTGTCTAGTCTTGTCTGTCTAGTCTTGTCTGTCTAGTCTTGTCTGTCTAGTCTTGCCTGTCTAGTCTTGCCTGTCTAGTCTTGTCCATCTAGTCTTGTCTGTCTAGTCTTGTCTGTCTAGTCTTGTCTGTCTAGTCTTGTCTGTCTAGTCTTGTCTGTCTAGTCTTGTCTGTCTAGTCTTGTCTGTCTAGTCTTGTCTGTCTAGTCTTGTCTGTCTAGTCTTGTCTGTCTAGTCTTGTCTGTCTAGTCTTGTCTGTCTAGTCTTGTCTGTCTAGTCTTGTCTGTCTAGTCTTGTCTGTCTAGTCTTGTCTGTCTAGTCTTGTCTGTCTAGTCTTGTCTGTCTAGTCTTGTCTGTCTAGTCTTGTCTGTCTAGTCTTGTCTGTCTAGTCTTATCTGTCTAGTCTTGTCTGTCTAGTCTTGTCTGTCTAGTCTTGTCTGTCTAGTCTTATCTGTCTAGTCTTGTCTGTCTAGTCTTGTCTGCCTAGTCTTGTCTGCCTAGTCTTGTCTGCCTAGTCTTGCCTGTCTAGTCTTGTCTGTCTAGTCTTGTCTGTCTAGTCTTGTCTGTCTAGTCTTGTCTGTCTAGTCTTGTCTGTCTAGTCTTGTCTGTCTAGTCTTATCTGTCTAGTCTTATCTGTCTAGTCTTGTCTGTCTAGTCTTGTCTGTCTAGTCTTGTCTGTCTAGTCTTGTCTGTCTAGTCTTGCCTGTCTAGTCTTGCCTGTCTAGTCTTGTCCATCTAGTCTTGTCTGTCTAGTCTTGTCTGTCTAGTCTTGTCTGTCTAGTCTTGTCTGCCTAGTCTTGTCTGTCTAGTCTTGTCTGTCTAGTCTTGTCTGTCTAGTCTTGTCTGTCTAGTCTTGTCTGTCTAGTCTTGTCTGCCTAGTCTTGTCTGTCTAGTCTTGTCTGTCTAGTCTTGTCTGTCTAGTCTTGTCTGTCTAGTCTTGTCTGTCTAGTCTTGTCTGTCTAGTCTTGCCTGTCTAGTCTTGCCTGTCTAGTCTTGTCTGTCTAGTCTTGTCTGCCTAGTCATGTCTGTCTAGTCTTGTCTGTCTAGTCTTGTCTGCCTAGTCTTGTTTGCCTAGTCTTGTCTGTCTAGTCTTGTCTGTCCAGTCTTGTCTGCCTAGTCTTGTCTGCCTAGTCTTGTCTGCCTAGCCTTGTCTGCCTAGTCTTGTCTGCCTACTCTTCTCTGCCTAGTCTTGTCTGCCTACTCTTCTCTGCCTAGTCTTGTCTGCCTAGTCTTGTCTGCCTAGGCTTGTCTGTCTAGTCTTGTCTGTCTAGTCTTGTCCGTCTAGTCTTTTCCGTCGAGTCTTGTCCGTCTAGTCTTGTCCGTCTAGTCTTGTCCGTCTAGTCTTGTCCGTCTAGTCTATCTAGTCTAGTCTTGTCCGTCTAGTCTTGTCTGTCTAGTCTTGTCTGTCTAGTCTTGTCTGTCTAGTCTTGTCTGTCTAGTCTTGTCTGCCTAGTCTTGTCTGCCTAGTCTTGTCTGCCTAGTCTTGTCTGTCTAGTCTTGTCTGTCTAGTCTTGCCTGTCTAGTCTTCTCTGTCTAGTATTGTCTGTCTAGTCTTGTCTGTCTAGTCTTGTCTGTCTAGTCTTGTCTGTCTAGTCTTGTCTGTCTAGTCTTGTTTGCCTAGTCTTGTCTGTCTAGTCTTGTCTGCCTAGTCTTGTCTCTCTAGTCTTGTCTGTCTAGTCTTGTCTGTCTAGTCTTGCCTGTCTAGTCTTGTCTGTCTAGTCTTGTCTGCCTAGTCATGTCTGTCTAGTCTTGTCTGTCTAGTCTTGTCTGTCTAGTCTTGTCTGTCTAGTCTTGTCTGTCTAGTCTTGTTTGCCTAGTCTTGTCTGTCTAGTCTTGTCTGTCCAGTCTTGTCTGCCTAGTCTTGTCTGCCTAGTCTTGTCTGCCTAGGCTTGTCTGCCTAGCCTTGTCTGCCTACTCTTGTCTGCCTACTCTTGTCTGCCTAGTCTTGTCTGCCTAGTCTTGTCTGCCTAGGCTTGTCTGCCTAGTCTTGTCTGTCTAGTCTTGTCTGTCTAGTCTTGTCCGTCTAGTCTTTTCCGTCTAGTCTTGTCTGTCTAGTCTTGTCTGTCTAGTCTTGTCTGTCTAATCTTGTCTGTCTAGTCTTGTCTGTCTAGTCTTGTCTGTCTAGTCTTGTCTGTCTAGTCTTGTCTGTCTAGTCTTGTCTGTCTAGTCTTGTCTGTCTAGTCTTGTCTGTCTAGTCTTGTCTGTCTAGTCTTGTCTGTCTAGTCTTGTCTGTCTAGTCTTGTCTGTCTAGTCTTGTCTGTCTAGTCTTGTTTGCCTAGTCTTGTCTGTCTAGTCTTGTCTGTCCAGTCTTGTCTGCCTAGTCTTGTCTGCCTAGCCTTGTCTGTCTAGTCTTGTCTGCCTACTCTTGTCTGCCTACTCTTGTCTGCCTACTCTTGTCTGCCTACTCTTGTCTGCCTAGTCTTGTCTGCCTAGGCTTGTCTGCCTAGTCTTGTCTGTCTAGTCTTGTCTGTCTAGTCTTGTCCGTCTAGTCTTGTCCGTCTAGTCTTTTCCGTCTAGTCTTGTCTGTCTAGTCTTGTCTGTCTAATCTTGTCTGTCTAGTCCTGTCTGTCTAGTCTTGTCTGTCTAGTCTTGTCTGTCTAGTCTTGTCTGTCTAGTCTTGTCTGTCTAGTTTTGTCTGTCTAGTCTTGTCTGTCTAGTCTTGTCTGTCTAGTATTGTCTGTCTAGTCTTGTCTGTCTAGTCTTGTCTGTCTAGTCTTGTCTGTCTAGTCTTGTCTGTCTAGTCTTGTCTGTCTAGTCTTGTCTGTCTAGTCTTGTCTGTCTAGTCTTGTCTGTCTAGTCTTGTCTGTCTAGTCTTGTCTGTCTAGTCTTGTCTGTCTAGTCTTGTCTGTCTAGTCTTGTCTGTCTAGTCTTGTCTGTCTAGTCTTGTCTGTCTAGTCTTGTCTGTCTAGTCTTGTCTGTCTAGTCTTGTCTGTCTAGTCTTGTCTGTCTAGTCTTGTCTGTCTAGTCTTGTCTGTCTAGTCTTGTCTGTCTAGTCTTGTCTGTCTAGTCTTGTCTGTCTAGTCTTGTCTGTCTAGTCTTGTCTGTCTAGTCTTGTCTGTCTAGTCTTGTCTGTCTAGTCTTGTCTGTCTAGTCTTGTCTGTCTAGTCTTGTCTGTCTAGTCTTGTCTGTCTAGTCTTGTCTGTCTAGTCTTGTCTGTCTAGTCTTGTCTGTCTAGTCTTGTCTGTCTAGTCTTGTCTGTCTAGTCTTGTCTGTCTAGTCTTGTCTGTCTAGTCTTGTCTGTCTAGTCTTGTCTGTCTAGTCTTGTCTGTCTAGTCTTGTCTGTCTAGTCTTGTCTGTCTAGTCTTGTCTGTCTAGTCTTGTCTGTCTAGTCTTGTCTGTCTAGTCTTGTCTGTCTAGTCTTGTCTGTCTAGTCTTGTCTGTCTAGTCTTGTCTGTCTAGTCTTGTCTGTCTAGTCTTGTCTGTCTAGTCTTGTCTGTCTAGTCTTGTCTGTCTAGTCTTGTCTGTCTAGTCTTGTCTGTCTAGTCTTGTCTGTCTAGTCTTGTCTGTCTAGTCTTGTCTGTCTAGTCTTGTCTGTCTAGTCTTGTCTGTCTAGTCTTGTCTGTCTAGTCTTGTCTGTCTAGTCTTGTCTGTCTAGTCTTGTCTCTCTAGTCTTGTCGCTCTAGTCTTGTCTGTCTAGTCTTGTCTGTCTAGTCTTGCCTGTCTAGTCTTGTCTGTCTAGTCTTGTCTGCCTAGTCATGTCTGTCTAGTCTTGTCTGTCTAGTCTTGTCTGTCTAGTCTTGTCTGTCTAGTCTTGTTTGCCTAGTCTTGTCTGTCTAGTCTTGTCTGTCCAGTCTTGTCTGCCTAGTCTTGTCTGCCTACTCTTGTCTGCCTACTCTTGTCTGCCTAGTCTTGTCTGCCTAGTCTTGTCTGCCTAGTCTTGTCTGTCTAGTCTTGTCTGTCTAGTCTTGTCTGTCTAGTCTTGTCCGTCTAGTCTTTTCCGTCTAGTCTTGTCCGTCTAGTCTTGTCTGTCTAGTCTTGTCTGTCTAGTCTTGTCTGTCTAGTCTTGTCTGTCTAGTCTGTCTAGTCTTGTCTGTCTAGTCTTGTCTGTCTAGTCTTGTCTGTCTAGTCTTGTCTGTCTAGTCTTGTCTGTCTAGTCTTGTCTGTCTAGTCTTGTCTGTCTAGTCTTGTCTGTCTAGTCTTGTCTGTCTAGTCTTGTCTGTCTAGTCTTGTCTGTCTAGTCTTGTCTGTCTAGTCTTGTCTGTCTAGTCTTGTCTGTCTAGTCTTGTCTGTCTAGTCTTGTCTGTCTAGTCTTGTCTGTCTAGTCTTGTCTGTCTAGTCTTGTCTGTCTAGTCTTGTCTGTCTAGTCTTGTCTGTCTAGTCTTGTCTGTTTAGTCTTGTCTGTCTAGTCTTGTCTGTCTAGTCTTGTCTGTCTAGTCTTGTCTGTCTAGTCTTGTCTTGTCTAGTCTTGTCTGTCCAGTCTTGTCTGTCTAGTCTTGTCTGTCTAGTCTTGTCTGTCTAGTCTTGTCTGTCTAGTCTTCTCTGTCTAGGTTTGTATATCTAGTCTTGTCTGTTTATTCTTCTCTATCTAGTTTGCTTAGTAGTATGTATAATGTGTTTAGTCCGTCTAGTCTTATCTGACTTATCCGCTTTATTTATGTCTAGTCCGTTTCAGTAAGTCAAGTCGGTCTAGTCTGTCTAGTTTGTTTAGTCTGTCTAGTCCGTCAGTCTAGTCTTTCTTAACTGTCTAAACAGTGTTATTTATGTCTAGTCCGTCCAGTCCGTATAATCAATCTCGTCCGGCTAGTCCGTCTTGTCTTAGTTAACGTTTGTCATATTGACGTTTGTCGTATTGATGTTTATCGTATTCACGTTTGTCGTAATGAAGTTTGTCGTATTGACGTTTGTCGTATTGACGTTTGTCGTATTGACGTTTGTGGTATTGACGTTTGTCGTATTCACGTTTGTCGTATTCACGTTTTTCGTAATGAAGTTTGTCGTATTGACGTTTGTCTAATTCACGTTTGTGATATTGACGTTTGTAATATTGACGTTTATAATATTGACGTTTATAGTAACTTGACGTTTGTAAGATTTGAAAGTACCAATTTTCGCATCTCTAATATCTCCAGTTTTTGAGTTACAAACTCTAGCCGCTCAGTTTTGTGTAGGCTTATCAAATCTAGTGAAATGGCACTCCTTTTCTGGTGCTGGTGCAAATTGAATTATTACGATCTTTTTGCGTGAAAATTTCGCGAAAAATCCTGGCTTAGCATTCGCTGTAGATATAGGGGAAACGCCAATTGGAGATTTCAATTCAGTTAAGCGCCGCGAGTTGATTGGGAAAAAAAATTCGGAACTCACACACAATGAACGAATTTGTCTACTTTGCGACTTACTTTGAGTGGACGAGTATGAGAAAAAAGTCAAAAGAGTCAAATCAAATCAAAAGATATTTATTACAGTATAGATGTACATGAAACATAAGTGTAAAAGTCAAACTAATGTAAGTGTATTCCATTTTATAATTCAAAATAGAAAAGCTGCACTGATGAGAGATAGATCTCGAAACGCGTCTGCATATGGTTGGCTATTCACTTTTGGTTAAATGGAAAGATGATCTTAAAAACAATGTTATTTATCTAGTTTCTCTTTTTTAGTGTCACGAAACTGTCTTGTCTATCTAGTCTAGTCCTATCTGTCTAGGTTTGTCTTGTCCATCTAGTCTTGTCTTGTCTGTCTAGTCCTATCTTGTCCTTCTAGTCATATCGACTAACAAGTAATCTAATGTACTTGCAGTAATCCAAATAAATAAAATGTTATTTAATACCAGTTTAGACTACCAATGCTAGTTAAAACTGCACGTTAAAAATTGCCTAGAATCAGCTTGAAATTTGAGTCTAATTAACAATTGTTGCTTACTTAAGATATTTTACGGAATAATTTGTGTTGTCAACAAGTTTGAGGATTAATAAACGTTATTTTAAAATTTGTAAAAGGGTTTTTCTTTGTAAATTAGGGTAAGTAAAAGGGTTAAAGGGTAAAAGTAAATTTAGGGTTTAGTAAAAAGGTTTTTAATTTGTAATAGCGAAGATAGATAGAGATTGTTAATTAAAATTTGTTTTATGGGAAAATTGCTCTTCTTGTCAGTACGGCCCTGAGCTTTTGAGCTTTACTAGCTTTTTTGGGGCCCTGGACAAGACCTCATTACTGGACCCCTCCTACACTAAATTTTATTAATTGAATAAAGCTACCGCTTTTATAGAAAAAAACCTTTTTTCTGCGCATTTTTTTTTAAATTTATTTCAAATTTTCTGAACCTGTTTAGGGCAGGGGCAACAAGGCAACATGGCAAATTGGGCAGGGGCAACAAGGGGACATGCCCTGGGCATGTCCCCTTGTTGGCCCTGCCTAGTTGCGGCCCCGCCAGTTGCCTTAATTCCTTTAAAAAAAATTAATAAAATTGCAAATATTGAATAAAATAGTTGCATAACTGTTGAGTTGTGTAAATTAATTAATTAGTAATTCTCGAATTGAGCCGCGGCTATCTCCGGAAATGCTTACGTTAACATGTGATGAGTTTTGCAATTAACTTGCTGGTTTCCTGTTTCCTTTTTCGGGTTAACTAGGTTTTTATACGCACAATATTTTTTTTATTATCTACGAAGTTTCCTTTGCAGATAAGCTCGAAACACTTTCTGTTATCGAATGCGTTCCGAGTTTTTATCCGTGAAGGTAGTTTCAGTTCTCTTTAATTTTTAAAACCGGTTTATTTTATGAAAATATTTGTTTGTGTTCAAAAATTCTGTTCCGTAAAACTTATTCAATCCCTATTCAATCTTAATAGACTGTCCGTCTAGTCCCATCTTGACTTCAATTTTAATTTTTGACAATTATCTAGTCTGAATAAATCTAAACATATATTTAAAATTCTTTAAATTTATTTAGGACGAAATATAGCCTGAATATATAAATATATTCAACCTGTTCGTATTTCTATATTATTAAGTCTTATTAAGACTTCTTCTTCTTCTGACTCTACAGCCCAGGGTGAGCTCTGGCCTCCTTAACAATCCCCTTCCACCTTTGACGGTCTTCAGCGACACGTGTCCAGTTTCCTACTTGTAGAGTTTCTACATCTTCCTCTACCTTATCTTTCCACCTGGCTCTGGGTCTACCTCTGCTTCTTGAGGTGTTAGGTTGCGCTTTATGGATGGATCTGGGTGCTCTTGCACTCGGCATTCTAATCATGTGGCCAGCCCATCGAAGTCTCTGTGCCTTAATAAATCTTACTATGTCTTCACCTTCTATTAGTTCTTGAAGTTCGTAGTTCATGCGAATTCTGTATCCTTCTTCCTCTCTCATTGGTCCAAAGATCTTCCGTAAAATCCGTCTTTCAAAAATACGAAGAGAGTTTTTGTCTGCTTCCGACATACTCCAGGATTCAGCTCCATAAGTTAGCACGGGTCTGACCATTTTTCTCAGGAACGCGTAGAAGTAACAAGTTGAAATTTGTATCAAATACTAATCAGCTCTAAAACACTAAACACCCTGTTTAGCGTGGGGTTGCATAGACCTCACACCCTGTTTAGTGTTTTAAAGCCGATTAAAAGCTGATTACAAGCTGATTACAAGCTGATTAAAGCTCATTAAAAGCTGATCGTTCAGAAGTACTGATAAGGGCTTAGTTTTGCTCCATCCGGCTTATAGAAAATTACATGGATGGAGCAGATAATTACATGGATGGAGCCCATAAGGCGTTGGTTTTGGAACATACTATATTTCCTTACTAAAACTCCTTGCCAACGACCGTTTGAACGTCCCTGCTATATGATAACTCAATCAGCGGCGCTTTTAGGCATAGGCGCGCGCCTCCGATTTTAAGGGGCCACAAATTGCCAACTAAGCAAGGTCACACCAACTTTTGACGGTTGACGACAATAAACGACAAAATTTGACAAAGTGCGGTGAATAAATTGGAACTTTGCGGTGGTTTCACGCGAATTAATCGCATGACTGTTTTTACTAAAGGACACCACAGAATCTTATAGAGGATTCAAACCCAAAGAATGTAGGTCGTATCCCTTCCACCACGTCGTCCAAGTTTTAGATAATTTACTTTTTCTAATGGACAAGAAACATCAAATGTCACTATAAACATTTTTAATGATATCATTGATGTATTTTATATTCATCAATGAATTTTTTTTAAAAAAATTTTGTGAAATTTACCAAAATTTTTAAAATTTTCGTTTATTTTTTTGACAATTTTGGGAATTATTTACAGAATTCTAGAAAAATTGGTTAATTTTTTGAAGTTAAACTCTTGTTTTTGACACTTTTTGCTCTTATTTTTGGTAAAATTTGAAAACAATTTTTTTGTGAAATTTACCGATTTTATCAAATTTTTCGTTATTTTGTGACAATTTTAGGAATCATATACAAAATTCTAGAAAAACTGGTTAATTTTTAGGGTTCCGTACCGAAAACGGAACCCTTACAGGATCACTTTGTTGTCCGTCCGTCTGTCTGACCGTCCGTCTGTCTGTCTGTCAAGACCATTTTTCTCAGGAACGCGTAGATGTAACAAGTTGAAATTTGTATCAAATATTCGGGTCTGCGGTCTCTTTCAGCTGTGAAAAAATCAAACTTGTAAGTCAACGCGATCAAAAGATATGACCGTTTATGTCGCATATTTTGCGATTTCACAAGGGAATCAAAACCTATAGGGTATTTCCCGTTGACCTAGAATCATGAAATTTGGCAAGAAGGGGTGTCTTACAGCAGCGGTTCTTAACCTATGGGTCGCGACCCAGAATTGGGTCGCGAAGCATATTTCTTGGGTCGCGCTGAGTCGAACCAAAAAAGTTAGTAATACACCAAATAATAAGTAATACCAACACCTCCTAGAAGAGTTATTCCCTATAGTTGAAATCAATTTAGTATCAAATACTCGGGTCTGCGGTCTCTTTCAGCTGTGAAAAAATCAAGCTTGTAAGTCAACGCGATCAAAAGATATGACCGTTTATGTCGAATATTTTGAGATTTCACATGGGAATCAAAATCTATAGGGTACTTCCCGTTGACCTAGAATCATGACATTTGGCAAGAAGCGGTGTCTTACAGCACATGTAAAGGCAAAAATCTGAAAACCGTAAACATGTAGTTTAATTACAAGAAAAAATGCGAATTTACTATTAGAAACTTATGAAAATACACTAATATGTTGCGTGGTATTGTCAGGCACCAGAAGCATATGGGTTGCATTACAGTTAGGTCCTCCTCGGTTATGTCCTCCTCGGTTAGGTTCGAAGGTTAAAAAGTATGTGTCAGCACCAAGTTGTTTATTCTGAATTTTCTTTGTTTATATTCGTTATGCATTTCATCACGTACGCTCTATATACATAATATACACAGGATATATATGATGTCTAAATTTTGCTTGTTTATAACCGACATGCGACATACTCAAGTCCCGTAACATCCTGTATATATTATATTTCGACTAATTTTTTATTATAATCTATATACTTAAATCACGTACGCCCTATATTCTTTAGTAGTCAATTGCCCAAAAAGCAGTCAATTGAATAACTGAATGTTCAGAGTATCGAAATAGATCTAGAAATAGTTAATATATTAGTTTATATTAGATCTAGAAATAGTTAGATCTTAATATAAGTTAGTGAATAAGTGTAATACTAAAATAAAGTTTTCTTTTTATAAGTTTAAAAATATTCGTGTTATTTAAAAAAAATATACAGGTATACAGGCAAAATTGAGCAGTAAAAACAAATAGTGAAGTTCCAGAACCCCTAAACACTCATAATAAATGGGGGATGTATGGTAATAAAATATAGGGTAGAATTCCATCGTACGACAGCGACATCTTGAGGTTATGCTTGCAGCGGTACTAAGATGGTCGTGATTTTAGGGGGGCCACTTGTCAAGTTAACTGAATGTGCTTGCTACTTGTCCTCCACAAAAAAAAATACCTTACTTACAAGTTTGTACGGAACCCTCGGTGCGCGAGTCACAACTCGCACTTGGCCGGTTTTTTTTTAAGCTAAACTCTTGTTTTTGACACTTTTTGCTCTTATTTTTGGTAAAATTTTAAAACATTTTTTTGTGAAATTTACCGATTTTATCAAATTTTTCGTTATTTCATGACAATTTTAGGAATCATATACAAAATTCTAGAAAAACTGCTTAATTTTTTGAACATTTGAACAAATTTTTCCAAATTTTTCGTCTTTTTTTTGTAAATATCTGAGAGCAAATTTGTTACAAGAAACATCAATTCTCGTTTGGAGAAATACAAAACAAATTCTACAAAAACTTTTTAAAAATTTTGGCAAATTTTTCGACTTTTTTGCCAATTTTTGAGAGCTAATTTGTTACAAGAAACAACAACTCTTTTGGAGAAATACAAAACAAATTCTACAAAAACTTTTTAAAAATTTTGGCAAATTTTTCGACTTTTTTGCCAATTTTTGAGAGCTAATTTTTTACAAGAAACAACAACTCTTTTGGAGAAATACAAAACAAATTCTACAAAAACTTTTGAAAAATTTTGGCAAATTTTTCGACTTTTTTGCCAATTTTTGAGAGCTAATTTGTTACAAGAAACAACAACTCTTTTGGAGAAATACAAAACAAATTCTACAAAAAAATTTTTAAAATTTTGGCAAATTTTTCGACTTTTTTGCCAATTTTTAAGAGCTAATTTGTTACAAGAAACAACTCTTTTGGAGAAATACAAAACAAATTCTACAAATTTTTTTTTTAAATTTTGGCAAATTTTTCGACTTTTTTGCCAATTTTTGAGAGCTAATTTGTTACAAGAAACAACAACTCTTTTAGAGAAATACAAAACAAATTCTACAAAAACTTTTGAAAAATTTTGGCAAATTTTTCGACTTTTTTGCCAATTTTTGAGAGCTAATTTGTTACAAGAAACAACAACTCTTTTAGAGAAATACAAAAACTTTTGAAAAATTTTGGCAAATTTTTCGACTTTTTGCCAATTTTTGAGAGCTAATTTGTTACAAGAAACAACAACTCTTTTAGAGAAATACAAAACAAATTCTACAAAAACTTTTTAAAAATTTTGGCAAATTTTTCGACTTTTTTGCCAATTTTTGAGAGCTAATTTGTTACAAGAAACAACAACTCTTTTGGAGAAATACAAAACAAATTCTACAAATTTTTTTTTTAAATTTTGGCAAATTTTTCGACTTTTTTGCCAATTTTTGAGAGCTAATTTGTTACAAGAAACAACAACTCTTTTAGAGAAATACAAAACAAATTCTACAAAAACTTTTGAAAAATTTTGGCAAATTTTTCGACTTTTTTGCCAATTTTTGAGAGCTAATTTGTTACAAGAAACAACAACTCTTTTGGAGAAATACAAAACAAATTCTACAAATTTTTTTTTTAAATTTTGGCAAATTTTTCGACTTTTTTGCCAATTTTTGAGAGCTAATTTGTTACAAGAAACAACAACTCTTTTGGAGAAATACAAAACAAATTCTACAAAAACTTTTGAAAAATTTTGGCAAATTTTTCGACTTTTTTGCCAATTTTTGAGAGCTAATTTGTTAGAAGAAACAACAACTCTTTTAGAGAAATGCAAAACAAATTCTACAAAAACTTTAGAAAAATTTTGGCAAATTTTTCGACTTTTTTGCCAATTTTTGAGAGCTAATTTGTTACAAGAAACAACAACTCTTTTAGAGAAATACAAAACAAATTCTACAAAAACTTTTGAAAAATTTTGGCAAATTTTTCGACTTTTTTGCCAATTTTTGAGAGCTAATTTGTTAGAAGAAACAACAACTCTTTTAGAGAAATACAAAACAAATTCTACAAAAACTTTTGAAAAATTTTGGCAAATTTCTCGACTTTTTTGCCAATTTTTGAGAGCTAATTTGTTACAAGAAACAACAACTCTTTTGGAGAAATACAAAACAAATTCTACAAAAAAATTTTTAAAATTTTGGCAAATTTTTCGACTTTTTTGCCAATTTTTGAGAGCTAATTTGTTACAAGAAACAACAACTCTTTTAGAGAAATACAAAACAAATTCTACAAAAACTTTTGAAAAATTTTGGCAAATTTTTCGACTTTTTTGCCAATTTTTGAGAGCTAATTTGTTACAAGAAACAACAACTCTTTTGGAGAAATACAAAACAAATTCTACAAATTTTTTTTTTAAATTTTGGCAAATTTTTCGACTTTTTTGCCAATTTTTGAGAGCTAATTTGTTACAAGAAACAACAACTCTTTTGGAGAAATACAAAACAAATTCTACAAAAACTTTTGAAAAATTTTGGCAAATTTTTCGACTTTTTTGCCAATTTTTGAGAGCTAATTTGTTACAAGAAACAACAACTCTTTTGGAGAAATACAAAACAAATTCTACAAATTTTTTTTTTAAATTTTGGCAAATTTTTCGACTTTTTTGCCAATTTTTGAGAGCTAATTTGTTACAAGAAACAACAACTCTTTTAGAGAAATACAAAACAAATTCTACAAAAACTTTTGAAAAATTTTGGCAAATTTTTCGACTTTTTTGCCAATTTTTGAGAGCTAATTTGTTACAAGAAACAACAACTCTTTTGGAGAAATACAAAACAAATTCTACAAATTTTTTTTTTAAATTTTGGCAAATTTTTCGACTTTTTTGCCAATTTTTGAGAGCTAATTTGTTAGAAGAAACAACAACTCTTTTAGAGAAATACAAAACAAATTCTACAAAAACTTTTGAAAAATTTTGGCAAATTTTTCGACTTTTTTGCCAATTTTTGAGAGCTAATTTGTTACAAGAAACAACAACTCTTTTAGAGAAATACAAAACAAATTCTACAAAAACTTTAGAAAAATTTTGGCAAATTTTTCGACTTTTTTGCCAATTTTTGAGAGCTAATTTGTTAGAAGAAACAACAACTCTTTTAGAGAAATACAAAACAAATTCTACAAAAACTTTTGAAAAATTTTGGCAAATTTTTCGACTTTTTTGCCAATTTTTGAGAGCTAATTTGTTAGAAGAAACAACAACTCTTTTAGAGAAATACAAAACAAATTCTACAAAAACTTTTGAAAAATTTTGGCAAATTTCTCGACTTTTTTGCCAATTTTTGAGAGCTAATTTGTTAGAAGAAACAACAACTCTTTTAGAGAAATACAAAACAAATTCTACAAAAACTTTTGAAAAATTTTGGCAAATTTTTCGACTTTTTTGCCAATTTTTGAGAGCTAATTTGTTACAAGAAACAACAACTCTTTTAGAGAAATACAAAACAAATTCTACAAAAACTTTAGAAAAATTTTGGCAAATTTTTCGACTTTTTTGCCAATTTTTGAGAGCTAATTTGTTACAAGAAACAACAACTCTTTTAGAGATATACAAAACAAATTCTACAAAAACTTTAGAAAAATTTTGGCAAATTTCTCGACTTTTTTGCCAATTTTTGAGAGCTAATTTGTTACAAGAAACAACAACTCTTTTGGAGAAATACAAAACAAATTCTACAAAAAAAATTTTAAAATTTTGGCAAATTTTTCGACTTTTTTGCCAATTTTTGAGAGCTAATTTGTTACAAGAAACAACAACTCTTTTAGAGAAATACAAAACAAATTCTACAAAAACTTTTGAAAAATTTTGGCAAATTTTTCGACTTTTTTGCCAATTTTTGAGAGCTAATTTGTTAGAAGAAACAACAACTCTTTTAGAGAAATACAAAACAAATTCTACAAAAACTTTTGAAAAATTTTGGCAAATTTTTCGACTTTTTTGCCAATTTTTGAGAGCTAATTTGTTAGAAGAAACAACAACTCTTTTAGAGAAATACAAAACAAATTCTACAAAAACTTTTGAAAAATTTTGGCAAATTTTTCGACTTTTTTGCCAATTTTTGAGAGCTAATTTGTTACAAGAAACAACAACTCTTTTAGAGAAATACAAAACAAATTCTACAAAAACTTTTGAAAAATTTTGGCAAATTTTTCGACTTTTTTGCCAATTTTTGAGAGCTAATTTGTTACAAGAAACAACAACTCTTTTAGAGAAATACAAAACAAATTCTACAAAAACTTTAGAAAAATTTTGGCAAATTTTTCGACTTTTTTGCCAATTTTTGAGAGCTAATTTGTTAGAAGAAACAACAACTCTTTTAGAGAAATACAAAACAAATTCTACAAAAACTTTTGAAAAATTTTGGCAAATTTTTCGACTTTTTTGCCAATTTTTGAGAGCTAATTTGTTAGAAGAAACAACAACTCTTTTAGAGAAATACAAAACAAATTCTACAAAAACTTTTGAAAAATTTTGGCAAATTTTTCGACTTTTTTGCCAATTTTTGAGAGCTAATTTGTTAGAAGAAACAACAACTCTTTTAGAGAAATACAAAACAAATTCTACAAAAACTTTTGAAAAATTTTGGCAAATTTTTCGACTTTTTTGCCAATTTTTGAGAGCTAATTTGTTAGAAGAAACAACAACTCTTTTAGAGAAATACAAAACAAATTCTACAAAAACTTTTGAAAAATTTTGGCAAATTTTTCGACTTTTTTGCCAATTTTTGAGAGCTAATTTGTTACAAGAAACAACAACTCTTTTAGAGAAATACAAAACAAATTCTACAAAAACTTTTGAAAAATTTTGGCAAATTTCTCGACTTTTTTGCCAATTTTTGAGAGCTAATTTGTTAGAAGAAACAACAACTCTTTTAGAGAAATACAAAACAAATTCTACAAAAACTTTTGAAAAATTTTGGCAAATTTCTCGACTTTTTTGCCAATTTTTGAGAGCTAATTTGTTACAAGAAACAACAACTCTTTTGGAGAAATACAAAACAAATTCTACAAAAAAAATTTTAAAATTTTGGCAAATTTTTCGACTTTTTTGCCAATTTTTGAGAGCTAATTTGTTACAAGAAACAACAACTCTTTTAGAGAAATACAAAACAAATTCTACAAAAACTTTTGAAAAATTTTGGCAAATTTTTCGACTTTTTTGCCAATTTTTGAGAGCTAATTTGTTATTAATTTTAGGAATCATATACAAAATTCTAGAAAAACTGCTTAATTTTTTGAACATTTGAACAAATTTTTCCAAATTTTTCGTCTTTTTTTTGTAAATATCTGAGAGCAAATTTGTTACAAGAAACATCAATTCTCGTTTGGAGAAATACAAAACAAATTCTACAAAAACTTTTTAAAAATTTTGGCAAATTTTTCGACTTTTTTGCCAATTTTTGAGAGCTAATTTTTTACAAGAAACAACAACTCTTTTGGAGAAATACAAAACAAATTCTACAAAAACTTTTGAAAAATTTTGGCAAATTTTTCGACTTTTTTGCCAATTTTTGAGAGCTAATTTGTTACAAGAAACAACAACTCTTTTGGAGAAATACAAAACAAATTCTACAAAAACTTTTTAAAAATTTTGGCAAATTTTTCGACTTTTTTGCCAATTTTTGAGAGCTAATTTTTTACAAGAAACAACAACTCTTTTGGAGAAATACAAAACAAATTCTACAAAAACTTTTGAAAAATTTTGGCAAATTTTTCGACTTTTTTGCCAATTTTTGAGAGCTAATTTGTTACAAGAAACAACAACTCTTTTGGAGAAATACAAAACAAATTCTACAAAAAATTTTTTAAAATTTTGGCAAATTTTTCGACTTTTTTGCCAATTTTTAAGAGCTAATTTGTTACAAGAAACAACTCTTTTGGAGAAATACAAAACAAATTCTACAAATTTTTTTTTTAAATTTTGGCAAATTTTTCGACTTTTTTGCCAATTTTTGAGAGCTAATTTGTTACAAGAAACAACAACTCTTTTAGAGAAATACAAAACAAATTCTACAAAAACTTTTGAAAAATTTTGGCAAATTTTTCGACTTTTTTGCCAATTTTTGAGAGCTAATTTGTTACAAGAAACAACAACTCTTTTAGAGAAATACAAAAACTTTTGAAAAATTTTGGCAAATTTTTCGACTTTTTGCCAATTTTTGAGAGCTAATTTGTTACAAGAAACAACAACTCTTTTAGAGAAATACAAAACAAATTCTACAAAAACTTTTTAAAAATTTTGGCAAATTTTTCGACTTTTTTGCCAATTTTTGAGAGCTAATTTGTTACAAGAAACAACAACTCTTTTGGAGAAATACAAAACAAATTCTACAAATTTTTTTTTTAAATTTTGGCAAATTTTTCGACTTTTTTGCCAATTTTTGAGAGCTAATTTGTTACAAGAAACAACAACTCTTTTAGAGAAATACAAAACAAATTCTACAAAAACTTTTGAAAAATTTTGGCAAATTTTTCGACTTTTTTGCCAATTTTTGAGAGCTAATTTGTTACAAGAAACAACAACTCTTTTGGAGAAATACAAAACAAATTCTACAAATTTTTTTTTTAAATTTTGGCAAATTTTTCGACTTTTTTGCCAATTTTTGAGAGCTAATTTGTTACAAGAAACAACAACTCTTTTGGAGAAATACAAAACAAATTCTACAAAAACTTTTGAAAAAATTTTGGCAAATTTTTCGACTTTTTTGCCAATTTTTGAGAGCTAATTTGTTACAAGAAACAACAACTCTTTTGGAGAAATACAAAACAAATTCTACAAATTTTTTTTTTAAATTTTGGCAAATTTTTCGACTTTTTTGCCAATTTTTGAGAGCTAATTTGTTACAAGAAACAACAACTCTTTTGGAGAAATACAAAACAAATTCTACAAAAACTTTTGAAAAATTTTGGCAAATTTTTCGACTTTTTTGCCAATTTTTGAGAGCTAATTTGTTAGAAGAAACAACAACTCTTTTAGAGAAATACAAAACAAATTCTACAAAAACTTTTGAAAAATTTTGGCAAATTTTTCGACTTTTTTGCCAATTTTTGAGAGCTAATTTGTTAGAAGAAACAACAACTCTTTTAGAGAAATACAAAACAAATTCTACAAAAACTTTTGAAAAATTTTGGCAAATTTTTCGACTTTTTTGCCAATTTTTGAGAGCTAATTTGTTACAAGAAACAACAACTCTTTTAGAGAAATACAAAACAAATTCTACAAAAACTTTTTAAAAATTTTGGCAAATTTTTCGACTTTTTTGCCAATTTTTGAGAGCTAATTTGTTACAAGAAACAACAACTCTTTTGGAGAAATACAAAACAAATTCTACAAATTTTTTTTTTAAATTTTGGCAAATTTTTCGACTTTTTTGCCAATTTTTGAGAGCTAATTTGTTACAAGAAACAACAACTCTTTTAGAGAAATACAAAACAAATTCTACAAAAACTTTTGAAAAATTTTGGCAAATTTTTCGACTTTTTTGCCAATTTTTGAGAGCTAATTTGTTACAAGAAACAACAACTCTTTTGGAGAAATACAAAACAAATTCTACAAATTTTTTTTTTAAATTTTGGCAAATTTTTCGACTTTTTTGCCAATTTTTTGAGAGCTAATTTGTTACAAGAAACAACAACTCTTTTGGAGAAATACAAAACAAATTCTACAAAAACTTTTGAAAAATTTTGGCAAATTTTTCGACTTTTTTGCCAATTTTTGAGAGCTAATTTGTTAGAAGAAACAACAACTCTTTTAGAGAAATACAAAACAAATTCTACAAAAACTTTTGAAAAATTTTGGCAAATTTTTCGACTTTTTTGCCAATTTTTGAGAGCTAATTTGTTAGAAGAAACAACAACTCTTTTAGAGAAATACAAAACAAATTCTACAATAACTTTTTAAAAATTTTGGCAAATTTTTCGACTTTTTTGCCAATTTTTGAGAGCTAATTTGTTACAAGAAACAACAACTCTTTTAGAGAAATACAAAACAAATTCTACAAAAACTTTTTAAAAATTTTGGCAAATTTTTCGACTTTTTTGCCAATTTTTGAGAGCTAATTTGTTACAAGAAACAACAACTCTTTTGGAGAAATACAAAACAAATTCTACAAATTTTTTTTTTAAATTTTGGCAAATTTTTCGACTTTTTTGCCAATTTTTGAGAGCTAATTTGTTACAAGAAACAACAACTCTTTTAGAGAAATACAAAACAAATTCTACAAAAACTTTTGAAAAATTTTGGCAAATTTTTCGACTTTTTTGCCAATTTTTGAGAGCTAATTTGTTACAAGAAACAACAACTCTTTTGGAGAAATACAAAACAAATTCTACAAATTTTTTTTTTAAATTTTGGCAAATTTTTCGACTTTTTTGCCAATTTTTGAGAGCTAATTTGTTACAAGAAACAACAACTCTTTTGGAGAAATACAAAACAAATTCTACAAAAACTTTTGAAAAATTTTGGCAAATTTTTCGACTTTTTTGCCAATTTTTGAGAGCTAATTTGTTAGAAGAAACAACAACTCTTTTAGAGAAATGCAAAACAAATTCTACAAAAACTTTAGAAAAATTTTGGCAAATTTTTCGACTTTTTTGCCAATTTTTGAGAGCTAATTTGTTACAAGAAACAACAACTCTTTTAGAGAAATACAAAACAAATTCTACAAAAACTTTTGAAAAATTTTGGCAAATTTTTCGACTTTTTTGCCAATTTTTGAGAGCTAATTTGTTAGAAGAAACAACAACTCTTTTAGAGAAATACAAAACAAATTCTACAAAAACTTTTGAAAAATTTTGGCAAATTTCTCGACTTTTTTGCCAATTTTTGAGAGCTAATTTGTTACAAGAAACAACAACTCTTTTGGAGAAATACAAAACAAATTCTACAAAAAAAATTTTAAAATTTTGGCAAATTTTTCGACTTTTTTGCCAATTTTTGAGAGCTAATTTGTTACAAGAAACAACAACTCTTTTAGAGAAATACAAAACAAATTCTACAAAAACTTTTGAAAAATTTTGGCAAATTTTTCGACTTTTTTGCCAATTTTTGAGAGCTAATTTGTTACAGGAAACAACAACTCTTTTGGAGAAATACAAAACAAATTCTACAAAATTTTTTTAAAAATTTTGGCAAATTTTTCGACTTTTTTGCCAATTTTTGAGAGCTAATTTGTTAGAAGAAACAACAACTCTTTTAGAGAAATACAAAACAAATTCTACAAAAACTTTAGAAAAATTTTGGCAAATTTTTCGACTTTTTTGCCAATTTTTGAGAGCTAATTTGTTACAAGAAACAACAACTCTTTTAGAGAAATACAAAACAAATTCTACAAAAACTTTTGAAAAATTTTGGCAAATTTTTCGACTTTTTTGCCAATTTTTGAGAGCTAATTTGTTACAAGAAACAACAACTCTTTTAGAGAAATACAAAACAAATTCTACAAAAACTTTTGAAAAATTTTGGCAAATTTTTCGACTTTTTTGCCAATTTTTGAGAGCTAATTTGTTAGAAGAAACAACAACTCTTTTAGAGAAATACAAAACAAATTCTACAAAAACTTTTGAAAAATTTTGGCAAATTTCTCGACTTTTTTGCCAATTTTTGAGAGCTAATTTGTTAGAAGAAACAACAACTCTTTTAGAGAAATACAAAACAAATTCTACAAAAACTTTTGAAAAATTTTGGCAAATTTTTCGACTTTTTTGCCAATTTTTGAGAGCTAATTTGTTACAAGAAACAACAACTCTTTTAGAGAAATACAAAACAAATTCTACAAAAACTTTTGAAAAATTTTGGCAAATTTCTCGACTTTTTTGCCAATTTTTGAGAGCTAATTTGTTAGAAGAAACAACAACTCTTTTAGAGAAATACAAAACAAATTCTACAAAAACTTTTGAAAAATTTTGGCAAATTTTTCGACTTTTTTGCCAATTTTTGAGAGCTAATTTGTTACAAGAAACAACAACTCTTTTAGAGAAATACAAAACAAATTCTACAAAAACTTTTGAAAAATTTTGGCAAATTTCTCGACTTTTTTGCCAATTTTTGAGAGCTAATTTGTTAGAAGAAACAACAACTCTTTTAGAGAAATACAAAACAAATTCTACAAAAACTTTTGAAAAATTTTGGCAAATTTTTCGACTTTTTTGCCAATTTTTGAGAGCTAATTTGTTACAAGAAACAACAACTCTTTTAGAGAAATACAAAACAAATTCTACAAAAACTTTTGAAAAATTTTGGCAAATTTCTCGACTTTTTTGCCAATTTTTGAGAGCTAATTTGTTAGAAGAAACAACAACTCTTTTAGAGAAATACAAAACAAATTCTACAAAAACTTTTGAAAAATTTTGGCAAATTTTTCGACTTTTTTGCCAATTTTTGAGAGCTAATTTGTTACAAGAAACAACAACTCTTTTAGAGAAATACAAAACAAATTCTACAAAAACTTTTGAAAAATTTTGGCAAATTTTTCGACTTTTTTGCCAATTTTTGAGAGCTAATTTGTTACAAGAAACAACAACTCTTTTAGAGAAATACAAAACAAATTCTACAAAAACTTTAGAAAAATTTTGGCAAATTTCTCGACTTTTTTGCCAATTTTTGAGAGCTAATTTGTTACAAGAAACAACAACTCTTTTGGAGAAATACAAAACAAATTCTACAAAAACTTTTGAAAAATTTTGGCAAATTTTTCGACTTTTTTGCCAATTTTTGAGAGCTAATTTGTTACAAGAAACAACAACTCTTTTGGAGAAATACAAAACAAATTCTACAAAAACTTTTTAAAAATTTTGGCAAATTTTTCGACTTTTTTGCCAATTTTTGAGAGCTAATTTGTTACAAGAAACAACAACTCTTTTAGAGAAATACAAAACAAATTCTACAAAAACTTTTGAAAAATTTTGGCAAATTTTTCGACTTTTTTGCCAATTTTTGAGAGCTAATTTGTTACAAGAAACAACAACTCTTTTAGAGAAATACAAAACAAATTCTACAAAAACTTTTGAAAAATTTTGGCAAATTTTTCGACTTTTTTGCCAATTTTTGAGAGCTAATTTGTTAGAAGAAACAACAACTCTTTTAGAGAAATACAAAACAAATTCTACAAAAACTTTTGAAAAATTTTGGCAAATTTCTCGACTTTTTTGCCAATTTTTGAGAGCTAATTTGTTAGAAGAAACAACAACTCTTTTAGAGAAATACAAAACAAATTCTACAAAAACTTTTGAAAAATTTTGGCAAATTTTTCGACTTTTTTGCCAATTTTTGAGAGCTAATTTGTTACAAGAAACAACAACTCTTTTAGAGAAATACAAAACAAATTCTACAAAAACTTTTGAAAAATTTTGGCAAATTTCTCGACTTTTTTGCCAATTTTTGAGAGCTAATTTGTTAGAAGAAACAACAACTCTTTTAGAGAAATACAAAACAAATTCTACAAAAACTTTTGAAAAATTTTGGCAAATTTTTCGACTTTTTTGCCAATTTTTGAGAGCTAATTTGTTACAAGAAACAACAACTCTTTTAGAGAAATACAAAACAAATTCTACAAAAACTTTTGAAAAATTTTGGCAAATTTCTCGACTTTTTTGCCAATTTTTGAGAGCTAATTTGTTAGAAGAAACAACAACTCTTTTAGAGAAATACAAAACAAATTCTACAAAAACTTTTGAAAAATTTTGGCAAATTTTTCGACTTTTTTGCCAATTTTTGAGAGCTAATTTGTTACAAGAAACAACAACTCTTTTAGAGAAATACAAAACAAATTCTACAAAAACTTTTGAAAAATTTTGGCAAATTTCTCGACTTTTTTGCCAATTTTTGAGAGCTAATTTGTTAGAAGAAACAACAACTCTTTTAGAGAAATACAAAACAAATTCTACAAAAACTTTTGAAAAATTTTGGCAAATTTTTCGACTTTTTTGCCAATTTTTGAGAGCTAATTTGTTACAAGAAACAACAACTCTTTTAGAGAAATACAAAACAAATTCTACAAAAACTTTTGAAAAATTTTGGCAAATTTTTCGACTTTTTTGCCAATTTTTGAGAGCTAATTTGTTACAAGAAACAACAACTCTTTTAGAGAAATACAAAACAAATTCTACAAAAACTTTAGAAAAATTTTGGCAAATTTCTCGACTTTTTTGCCAATTTTTGAGAGCTAATTTGTTACAAGAAACAACAACTCTTTTGGAGAAATACAAAACAAATTCTACAAAAACTTTTGAAAAATTTTGGCAAATTTTTCGACTTTTTTGCCAATTTTTGAGAGCTAATTTGTTACAAGAAACAACAACTCTTTTGGAGAAATACAAAACAAATTCTACAAAAACTTTTTAAAAATTTTGGCAAATTTTTCGACTTTTTTGCCAATTTTTGAGAGCTAATTTGTTACAAGAAACAACAACTCTATTGGAGAAATACAAAACAAATTCAACAAAAAAAATTCGTGACTAATACAATAATGGGACAATTAGACATTTTTTACATTGATGAATATAAAAATATCATTGATCAACAGAATTTAAATTAAATATGTGTTATATCGTTTATTGCCATTAACTAATTAAATTTGTGATTTCCCGATTTCCACGCATCACATAACCTCAAAACTAACTCGTCGAAAATTTGACACTAATAGCTCCGATTTTCAGTGCCAACCTTGAAAAAATTAACTCATAACAGCACTCGGCGAGCCATAACCGCACGCATATGAGTGCTGTTATGAGTCCATTACAGACGCAAAATAGAAAAAATGTCATAACAACTCGCGCTTGAAATGTTTACGTTTCATTGATTAATTTATTAAAAGTCATGCTTGACATTTATCAAATTATTACTTTTTTTATAAATCTAAGTAAATTAATAATTTATGATTAGGTAAAACTTTGTACAATACACGTATCGTAAAATACTCTAACGTACCTAATTGTTATTTTTTAATGTGGTTTTACTATAATCTCGCATATTGAGAATTGGGACACCATAGACTAGGGCCACATAGTCACCTTACGCCTAGGGCTACAAGTAATGTAAACGCGCCCCTGAACACAATCAAATCTGTACAAAACTAGCCTTGTCTTGTCAATTTAGTCTTCTCCAAATAATCCTGTCAATCCAGTCCAGTTGATCTAGTGTGAACGACATTGGATATGATAATTAAATCTGAATTGTAATTCTTAATTTCTGTTAAATAATTGGCAAAAATCTTTTAGCATAAAGGTCAGAGTTAGCAAATTAAAAATAACTCTTTAATTATTGTGTGTATTCAAAATGAAACCAAGCGTGGTTGTTGCTTTATGTAAAGGTCGTTGGTGTTCCAACAGCAACAGGTGTAACAAGCATTGAATCCAAAATTTGCAATTGCAGTAGGTACAGCGAGACAATTAATTGTTGTGGGAACAACAAGGAAAATTTGTGTTTATATTTTGGGGTCGTTACGGGTTGAGGGCTCGCGTCCAGCGACTCGGTTTCATTCCGGAATTTATTTAAATCGCCGTCGATTTTAATCTTCGTGGGAACTTAACTTTAATTCGTTTGCAACTCACTTTAATTACTGGAAATGGACTTGAGGTCCGATGCTACTAGAGAAAAAACAATAAATTGATCGCTTGCAAAGTGTGAAATGACCCAAAATATAAGCTATTACAAAAATACTGGAAATGGACTTCTAACACCGAATTCTTGCAAATATTTTCAGCTCAATAACTTCAAAAATAATCGGTACTTATGTATTAACGCCACCACCGCTATATATTGGATCGAAAGTACGCGCCGCCGCGCGTATGTTGTCTTGATTTATCTGTCCGCTTCGCGGCGGGCAACCTAATCTAACCGGGGTTAAAAAATAATTTGAGTTTTAAAAATGATTTAATTTTAAATGAAATAAAAATAAATAAAATTTTAGGTGTAGATTGGCGGCATTTACAAATTGCGTTAATACGTAAGTATCAATCTCCTGATTTTCCAACAATAATGTATTTTATATTCATCAATGAATTTTTTTAAAACAAATTTGGTGAAATTTACCAAAATTATTTAAATCTTCGTTTATCTTTTTGACAATTTTGGGAATTATTTACAGAATTCTAGAAAAATTGGTTAATTTTTTGAAGCTAAATTCTTGTTTTTGGCACTTTTTGCTCTTATTTTTGGTAAAATTTGAAAACAATTTTTTGTGAAATTTACCGATATCTAGCCTAGACTTGTCCGTCTAGTCTATTCTATCTAATCTTTTACATAACCGTTTTTTTTTTTTTTTTTTTTTTTTTAAAGTTTGGTTCGATGTGAATACCGGGTTTGCCGACCCTTCGAACACGTCGGCCTATTGGTAGCCTATTGTATTCTATCACATTCACTTAGGCCCAGAAACCTGTTGTTATTGTAAATTGCGCTAATAGCCATTTTACACATTTGTCTTCTGGAACAAATGCGGCCGGCGCTGGGGATAGAACTCGGACCTCTACACCTGTCAGTTAGCGCTCTAACATGAGGCCACGAGCGTCACCACTACACCACTCGCGCCGGCTACATAACCGTTAATCTGTTGTTATTATTTTAGGTAAATGCTAAATACAGTGAAGAACTAGCTCAAGAGAGTTTAGAATGGATCAGGTCGATAACAACCGAAGACATCAACTGTGCAGGCGACATGGACAATTTCTACGAAGTGTTGAAAGACGGAACGCTGCTGTGCAGGTAAGAGAAATGTGCGGAAAATCGTCGCGAAAATCGTGCTGATTTCTCGGGTTTTTTCAGACTGGTCAATTGCATCCAGAGCGGAAGCGTGAAGAAGATCAACAACTCGACGATGGCGTTCAAGTGCATGGAGAACATAAACGCGTTTCTGGAGACGGCGAAGGCGCTCGGCGTCCCCGCACAAGAGACCTTCCAGACCGTCGACCTCTGGGAACGGCAGAACCTCAACTCCGTCGTCATCTGCTTACAATCTCTTGGGCGAAAAGTAAGAAACTCGCAAACTAGAAATGACTTTAGATACAACGCATTCTGAATCGAAGCAGATCTTTTTATTCAAATTTATTGAGAATTAGATCAATACACTTCCTGTATACCAAAGCTAGGCAGGAATGATTAGCCAAATCAGATTGAACATAGATGACTGGACAGACAAGAAGACTAGTTAAGACCCAACAGGACTAAAATAGACAAGGTTGGGTAGATTAGACTAGACGAGACAAGATTGGTCAAACTAGGTAAGACTGGAGAAGACTAGACAAGATTGGACAAGGCTAGGAGTTTATAAAGAATATGTTAAGCTCCGAAAATCGGGTTCACGTTTTTTTACCTGATTTAATTAATGCAAATCGTCTTTCACAGTGCTTTAGTAAGCGCGGAAAAGTAAAATGAAGCTTCTAAGTCGTCCGGTTCAAGAAATATTTAGTTTTTGTAATACAAAAATTGACATTTTCAACACAACAACTGATATGTATTACTGGTCACATAACTAAAAATATGCCCACGTGCTCACCAATATGTCTATACTTATGACCAATATGCCCACCAATTTTAACACTTTGAAGGAAAATGTTATTTTAGCAAAATATTACAAAAAAAGGTTTTGCAATAACTGTAATTAGAGTATTTTAAAATTTACAGGGTAAATTTTACGTAAAGGTAACCCAACGTGTAGTAAATAGGAACTATTTTTCGCGCATGCGCATTGACATAACCTTAATATAAAAATCATAGGCGTAGTGAAAATAAATTTTCTGGTGGGATATTTTACCATTCAATTGCATTTCTTTCAGCGATACATATAACGATTCAATTTTTTCCCAGAAGTCTTCGTCTGTGCCATCGTGGACCACTTTGATGACCTTCCTGCTTCCTTAATGTTCATCTTGTTCTTTGGATCTCATCCTGGTGGTTTGCTCCAGTACTTCAAATTCCCCTTTGACCTCTAGAAGTTCTGGGAACCTTAGCAAGAATTTAGTTTGTATGCTTTTTCCATGTTTCTGTCGTCTGGATCTAACAGTTTCACTACGCAGTCGCATTTTGCCAGTGAGTTCCCTACATACTGTAGCGATGCTTCCTCGGACTAATTCGCTTTTTCTGCTACTTCCCAGTCGTTTAGGGTCATGACCGTTGGTGGCTAAACATCCAGGGTGTTTTCTTTTGTGGTTGAAAGGTTAGCCTTTGCCAAGGTCTCCTCCAGTTCCCTTATTCGCCTATCGTACGCATTGTTCCGATCTTCCAGCTTCTTGGCGGTGTTGGCGGTCTGCGTACTTGCGCAGCATGTCCGTGTTTATTATGCGCCACCCCGATATCGCATATTTTGCATTCATTCAGGGGCATGTCCGTGTTTGGTCCATGTCTACTTGGACGTCTGCATCATAAGTAGGGGTTTCAATTTTCTCCCACCTGTGGGCTTCGAACCATACCTGCGCGGGGTCCTTACTGATACTGTCGGTTTGTCTCTTCATCTTCTCAATCAAGTTCTAAATTTCCCTTTTAGTGTTCGGGTATTCATCATTTCATCGTGTAGCGCATCATCTGGATGGTTTCCATGATGTTGAACGCAGTCGGACACTCCTTTTTTATGGGGTCGACTGCTTCCGGGATGTCGATGGACGTATCTGTCACTTTTCTTTTTCGCTGCTGGTATTGAGCCTGCTGTGCGGCAGCCTGCCGCTGTCCGGGTGTCCGTCTAGTGTCGCTTGTTTGCTCCCCCCAGAATCCGAGGAGCGGCCTAAGATAGACTCAGGATGGGATTGTGGACCACTGGTCCTACCCACATGGGATACTGTGTATTTAACATTCGACATTAACGACATAAACCTAACCTAACCGAACTAGCCCCGCGCCACTGGGACTAGTGAACTTTCTTTGCTAAAGAGGATTTTCCCCTCTGTGCAATCCGCCCAATCTGGGACAGACTTAGGTGGGATATGGGAAGAATAAATTTCAGCTTTTTGTTAGGATTAGGTTGGGAAATGGTTACCTCCCGGAAATTGTGAGTGGGAGAGCAACCAAGGCTCGCGTGGGCAGGATCGCATCCCTGAAATAGGTCCTAACCCTGCAGTAACTGCAGGGAGTACCTACCCGCTACCCCACACCTTATTTAACCTGGGTTTATCTAACGGTCCTTGCCACATTGTCCTATATTAGATCGAGAGTTCGCGCTGCCACGCGTATATGCTCTTCATTTATCTGTCCGCTTCGCGGCGGGCAAGCTAATCTAACCTGGGTTAAACCAACGGTCCTTGCCACATTGTCCTATATTGGATCGAGAGTTCGCGCGTATATCGTCTAGATTCATCTGCCCGCTTCGCGATGGGCAACCTAATCTAACCTGGGTTAAACCAACGGTCCTTGCCACATTGTCCTATATTGGATCGAGAGTTTGCGCTGACGCGCGTATGTGGTCTAGATTCATCTGCCCGCTTCGCGGTGGGCAACCTAATCTAACCTGGGTTAAACCAACGGTCCTTGCCACATTGTCCTATATTGGATCGAGAGTTAGCGCTGCCGCGCGTATGTGGTCTAGATTCATCTGTCCGCTTCGCGGTGGGCAAGGGTGTTTTCTTTTGTGGTTGAAAGGTTAGCCTTTGCCAAGGTCTCCTCCAGTTCCCTTATTCGCCTATCGTACGCATTGTTCCGATCTTCCAGCTTCTTGGCGGTGTTGGCGGTCTGCGTACTTGCGCAGCATATCCGTCTTTATTATGCGCCACCCCGATATCGCATATTTTGCATTCATTCAGGGGCATGTCCGTGTTTGGGCCATGTCTACTTGGACGTCTGCATCATAAGTAGGGGTTTCAATTTTCTCCCACCTGTGGGCTTCGAACCATATCTGCGCGGGGTCCTTACTGATACTGTCGGTTTGTCTCTTCATCTTCTCAATCAAGTTCTTGATTTCCCTTTTAGTGTTCGGGTTTTCATCATTTCATCGTGTAGCGCATCATCTGGATGGTTTCCATGATGTTGAACGCGGTCGGACACTCCTTTTTTATGGGGTCGACTGCTTCCGGGACGTCGATGGACGTATCTGTCACTTTTCTTTTTCGCTGCTGGTATTCGGCCTGCTGTGCGGCAGCCTGCCGCTGTCCGGGTGTCCGTCTAGTGTCGCTTGTTTGCTCCCCCCAGAATCCGAGGAGCGGCCTGAGATAGACTCAGGATGGGATTGTGGACCACTGGTCCTACCCACATGGGATACTGTGTATTTAACATTCGACATTAACGACATAAACCTAACCTAACCGAACTAGCCCCGCGCCACTGGGACTAGTGAACTTTCTTTGCTAAAGAGGATTTTCCCCTCTGTGTAATCCGCCCAATCTGGGATAGACTTAGGTGGGATATGGGAAGGATAAATTTCAGCTTTTTGTTAGGATTAGGTTGGGACATGGTTACCTCCCGGAAATTGTGAGTGGGAGAGCAACCAAGGCTCGCGTGGGCAGGATCGCATCCCTGAAATAGGTCTAACCCTGCAGTAACTGCAGGGAGTACCTACCCGCTACCCCACACCTTATTTAACCTGGGTTTATCTAACGGTCCTTGCCACATTGTCCTATATTAGATCGAGAGTTCGCGCTGCCACGCGTATATGCTCTTGATTTATCTGTCCGCTTCGCGGCGCGCAAGCTAATCTAACCTGGGTTAAACCAACGGTCCTTGCCACATTGTCCTATATTGGATCGAGATTTCGCGCTGCCGCGCGTATGTGGTCTAGATTCATCTGTCCGCTTCGCGGTGGGCAACCTAATCTAACCTGGGTTAAACCAACGGTCCATGCCACATTGTCCTATATTGGATCGAGAGTTCGAGCTGCCGCGCGTATGTGGTCTTTATTATTTCCCCGCTTCGCGGTGGGCAACCTAATCTAACCTGGGTTTTTCTTGGGTAAGCTTCGGCCCTGCCGACGTTCACTTTTGTCGAGTTTGTTGTTTTTACTCATGCCTTCCTCTTCGCCCTGCTCTCCTGGGCCTATTCGCCACCTCCTGGAGGCGTAATATCTTCAGGATGTTTACGGCTAGCTGGCAGCCAGCATTCCATTGTTCCTCCGAGTGCATCAATGACGCACCGTAGCCAGCGGCAGTTATGCGTGCGCCAGAAATACACTCTGCAACCCATCTCTGCAACCTAATCTAACCGGGATTAAACCAACGGTCCTTGCCACATTGTCCTATATTGGACCGAGAGTTCGTGCTGCCGCGCGTATGTGGTCTTGATTTATCTGTCCGCTTCGCGGTGGGCAACCTAATCTAATCTGGGTTAAACCAACGATCCTTGCAACATTGTCCTTTATTATATCGAGAGTTCGCGTTGCCGCGCGTATATGCTCCTGATTTATCTGTGCTCTTCACGGCGGGCAACCTAATCTGGCCTGGGTTAAACCAACATTCCTTGCCACATTGTCCTATATTGGATCGCGAGTTCGCGCGGATGTGCTCTTGTTTTATCTGCCCGCTTCGCGGTGGGCAACCTAATCTAACCTGGGTTAAAATATCGGTACTTGCCACATTGTCCTATATTAGATCGAAAGTTCGCGCTACCGCGCGTATGTGCTCTTGATTTATCTGTGCGCTTCGCGGCAGGCAACCTAATCTAACCTGGGTTAAACCAACGGTCCTTGCCACATTGTCCTATATTGCATCCAGAGTTCGCGTTGCTGCGCGTATGTAGTCTTGAAATATTCTAAATATCCAGAATTCACAAATAATTTCTGGAAGCCATTTTGTATTAACCCCTTGACATACAATGACGTCTCTAAGACTTCACGTGTATGTGATAAGATCACATGTATATCGACACGTTAAAGCTCATTTTATTCGTATGTCAAGGGGTTAACTTTACGCGGTACTTACGTATTAACGCCACCATCGCTACATTTTTAAATGCCGCCAATCTACACCTAAAATTTTTAGGATAAATCATAAAATAAATTTTTAGATTTAGGTTTTAATATTAGATTAGGTTGCGCGCCGGGAGGCGGACAGATAAATCAAGACAACATACGTGCGGCAGCGCGAACTTTCGATTCAATATATAGCGGTGGTGGCGTTAATACGTAAGTACCCTTTACATGTGACGCAGAAAAAATCAAATAATTTATAATAATGCTGTCAAAATTAAATTTGGCACCGCTGACCCAGTTGTATGCACATTCTTAGTTATGCGACCAGTCATACACGTCACGTATTGTGTTGAAAATGTCAATTTTTTATTACAAAAACCCAATTATTTCTTAAACCGGACGACTTCATATTACTTTTTCGCGTTTACTAAAGCACTGTGGAAGACGATGGACTTGGTGGAGAATACGGGTATAATAAATATTCGTGTTTTTGTTGAAAATAGTTGTTGACATAAACCTAACCTATATTGGATCGAGAGTTCGCGCTGCCGCGCGTATGTTGTCTTGATTCATCTGTCCGCTTCGTGGAGTGCAACCTAATCTAACCAACCAAAATGTCAACAACTATTTTCAACAAAAAACACGAATATTTATTGAACCAGACAACGTAGAAACTTCATTTTTGCTTTCCGATCTTAGTTAAACAGTGCCAAAGACGATTAATAACAGTTACACCAGGTAAAAAGTCCGCAAAAATATTTTCAACAGACCCGTATTCTCCACCTAACCCGAAGACGATTTGCATCCATTAAATCAGGTAAAAGAAACGAGAAACCTGATTTTCGGAGCTTACCATATTCTTAATTATAGCTCAAGGGGGGACAAGACTGGACAAGATTTGACAAGGCTAGACAAAACAAGACAAGAATAGACTGGACGAGACAAGATTAGATTAGTTTTCTCTTGTCAATTTAGTCTTCTTCAACTAATGCTGTCCATCTAGTTTAACCTTTTTCTTCTTCCTTTGGTACTAACCACCCCTGCCTATCTAGGGGTTACGTAAGGAACAAGGGATTGTTTTATAGAACAATGTGGCAAGATCTATCCCTTGGTTTAACCCCGGTTAGATTAGGTTGCCCTCCGCGAAGCGGACAGATAAATCAAGACAACATACGGCAGCGCGAACTTTCGATTCAATATATAGCGGTGGTGGCGTTAATACATAAGTACCCTTTACATGCGACGCAGAAAAATTCAAATAATTTATAATAATGTTGCCAAAATTAAATTTGGCACCGCTGACCCAGTTGTATGCACATTCTTAGTTATGCGACCAGTCATACACTGCACTTATTGTGTTGAAAATGTCAATTTTTTATTACAAAAACCCAAATATTTCTTAAACCGGACGACTTAGAACCTTCATTTTACTTTTCCGCGCTTACTAAAGCACTGTGGAAGACGATTTGCATCCATTAAATCAGGTAAAAGAAACAAGAAACCTGATTTTCGGAGCTTACCATATTCTTAATTATACCGCAAGGGGGGGCTAGACTGTACAACATTTGGCAGAGCTAGAGAAGATTTGACAAGGCTAGACAAAACAAGACAAGAATAGACTAGACGAGACAAGATTAGATTAGTTTTCTCTTGTCAATTTAGTCTTCCTCAACTAATCCTATCCATCTAGTCTTAACCTTCTTCTTCTTCCTTTGGTACTAACCACCCCTGCCTATCTAGGGGTATCGTAAAGAATACGGGATTGTTTTATAGAACAATGTGGCAAGATCTATCCCTTGGTTTAACCCCGGTTAGGTTAGGTTAGAATTATACCCCAAGGGGGGACTAGACTGGACAAGATTTGGCAGAGCTAGACAAGATTTGACAAGGCTAGACAAAACAAGACAAGAATAGAATAGACTAGACGAGAAAAGATTAGATTAGTTTTCTCTTGTCAATTTAGTCTTCTTCAACTAATCCTGTCCATCTAGTCTTAACCTTTTTCTTCTTCCTTTGGTACTAACCACCCCTGCCTATCTAGGGGTAACGTAAAGAATACGGGATTGTTTTATAGAACAATGTGGCAAGATCTATCTCTTGGTTTAACCCCGGTTAGGTTAGGTTAGAATTATACCCCAAGGGGGGACTAGACTGGACAAGATTTGGCAGAGCTAGACAAGATTTGACAAGGCTAGACAAAACAAGACAAGAATAGACTAGACGAGACAAGATTAGATTAGTTTTCTCTTGTCAATTTAGTCTTCTTCAACTAATCCTGTCCATCTAGTCTTAACCTTTTTCTTCTTCCTTTGGTACTAACCACCCCTGCCTATCTAGGGGTAAGGTAAAGAATACGGGATTGTTTTGTAGAACAATGTGGCAAGATCTATGCCTTAGTTTAACCCCGGTTAGGTTAGGTTACAATTATACCCCAAGGGGGGACTAGACTGGACAAGATTTGGCAGAGCTAGACAAGATTTGACAAGTCTAGACAAAACAAGACAAGAATAGACTAGACGAGACAAGATTAGATTAGTTTTCTCGTGTCAATTTAGTCTTCCTCGACTAATCCTGTCCATCTAGTCTTAACCTTTTTCTTCTTCCTTTGGTACTAACCACCCCTGCCTATCTAGGGGTAACGTAAAGAATACGGGATTGTTTTATAGAACAATGTGGCAAGATCTATCCCTTGGTTTAACCCCGGTTAGATTAGGTTAGGTCGGGCGCGAAGCGGGCAGATAAATCAATACAACCTACAATATAGAACAATGTCGCAAGGACCGTTGGTTTAACCCCGGCGGTAACTGAATTTAATGGTGCCACGAAAACAATCCCGTATTCTTTACCTTAGCCCCTATCTAGTCTTAGCCATTCATCTTTAAACATTTGCGGATTTGGTGGAGAATACGGGTCTATTGAAACTTAGTGTTTAGACTTTTTAGCTGGTGTAACTCTTGTTAATCGTCCTTGGCACGGCTTAACCAAGGTCGGAAAGCAAAAATTAAGCTTCTACGTTGTCTGGTTCAATAAATATTCGTGTTTTTGTTGAAAATAGTTGTTGACATAAACCTAACCTATATTGGATCTAGAGTTCGCGCTGCCGCGCGTATTTTGTCTTGATTCATCTGTCCGCTTCGCGCCGGACAACCTAATCTAACCAACCAAAATGTCAACAACTATTTTCAACAAAAAACACGAATATTTATTGAACCAGACAACGTAGAAGCTTCATTTTTGCTTTCCGATCTTAGTTAAGCCGTGCCAAGGACGATTAATAACAGTTACACCAGGTAAAAAGTCCGCAAAAATATTTTCAACAGACCCGTATTCTCCACCTAACCCACATTTGCTGCTGTCCAAATATTATGGTTTTAGTCTCGTCTATCTAGGCTATATTTATACATTTATTTAGTCATACATGTCACTTATTGTGTTGAAAATATCAAAATATTATCATACGATTATTTGTTATGTTATTATATTCAAGAATACGATTATTTGTTATGTGATTATATTCAAGATGTATTATTATTTATATTTCGATTTGGCTAGTGTGATATGTTATGCAACAGACCGAGATGAGCCGTAGATTATTAACGAGGGTTGTCGGCGGATTAACCGTTAGGTTAACCCCTGATTAACCCCTGATTTAGGTTTTTATATTAGATTAGATAAATCAAGACAACATACGTGCGGCAGCGCGAACTTTCGATTCAATATATAGAGGTGGTGGCGTTAATACGTAACTACCCTTTACATGTGACGCAGAAAAAATCAAATAATTTATAATAATGCTGTCAAAATTAAATTTGGCACCGCTGACCCAGTTGTAAGCACATTCTAAGTTATGCGACCAGTCATACACGTCACGTATTGTGTTGAAAATGTCAATTTTTTATTACAAAAACCCAATTATTTCTTAAACCTGACGACTTCATATTACTTTTTCGCGTTTACTAAAGCACTGTGGAAGACGATGGACTTGGTGGAGAATACGGGTATAATAAATATTCGTGTTTTTGTTGAAAATAGTTGTTGACATAAACCTAACCTATATTGGATCGAGAGTTCGCGTTGCCGCGCGTATGTTGTCTTGATTCATCTGTCCGCTTCGTGGAGTGCAACCTAATCTAACCAACCAAAATGTCAACAACTATTTTCAACAAAAAACAAGAATATTTATTGAACCAGACAACGTAGAAACTTCATTTTTGCTTTCCGATCTTAGTTAAACAGTGCCAAAGACGATTAATAACAGTTACACCAGGTAAAAAGTCCGCAAAAATATTTTCAACAGACCCGTATTCTCCACCTAACCCGAAGACGATTTGCATCCATTAAATCAGGTAAAAGAAACGAGAAACCTGATTTTCGGAGCTTACCATATTCTTAATTATAGCTCAAGGGGGGACAAGACTGGACAAGATTTGACAAGGCTAGACAAAACAAGACAAGAATAGACTGGACGAGACAAGATTAGATTAGTTTTCTCTTGTCAATTTAGTCTTCTTCAACTAATGCTGTCCATCTAGTTTAACCTTTTTCTTCTTCCTTTGGTACTAACCACCCCTGCCTATCTAGGGGTTACGTAAGGAACAAGGGATTGTTTTATAGAACAATGTGGCAAGATCTATCCCTTGGTTTAACCCCGGTTAGATTAGGTTGCCCTCCGCGAAGCGGACAGATAAATCAAGACAACATACGGCAGCGCGAACTTTCGATTCAATATATAGCGGTGGTGGCGTTAATACATAAGTACCCTTTACATGCGACGCAGAAAAATTCAAATAATTTATAATAATGTTGCCAAAATTAAATTTGGCACCGCTGACCCAGTTGTATGCACATTCTTAGTTATGCGACCAGTCATACACTGCACTTATTGTGTTGAAAATGTCAATTTTTTATTACAAAAACCCAAATATTTCTTAAACCGGACGACTTAGAACCTTCATTTTACTTTTCCGCGCTTACTAAAGCACTGTGGAAGACGATTTGCATCCATTAAATCAGGTAAAAGAAACAAGAAACCTGATTTTCGGAGCTTACCATATTCTTAATTATACCGCAAGGGGGGGCTAGACTGTACAACATTTGGCAGAGCTAGAGAAGATTTGACAAGGCTAGACAAAACAAGACAAGAATAGACTAGACGAGACAAGATTAGATTAGTTTTCTCTTGTCAATTTAGTCTTCCTCAACTAATCCTATCCATCTAGTCTTAACCTTCTTCTTCTTCCTTTGGTACTAACCACCCCTGCCTATCTAGGGGTATCGTAAAGAATACGGGATTGTTTTATAGAACAATGTGGCAAGATCTATCCCTTGGTTTAACCCCGGTTAGGTTAGGTTAGAATTATACCCCAAGGGGGGACTAGACTGGACAAGATTTGGCAGAGCTAGACAAGATTTGACAAGGCTAGACAAAACAAGACAAGAATAGAATAGACTAGACGAGAAAAGATTAGATTAGTTTTCTCTTGTCAATTTAGTCTTCTTCAACTAATCCTGTCCATCTAGTCTTAACCTTTTTCTTCTTCCTTTGGTACTAACCACCCCTGCCTATCTAGGGGTAACGTAAAGAATACGGGATTGTTTTATAGAACAATGTGGCAAGATCTATCTCTTGGTTTAACCCCGGTTAGGTTAGGTTAGAATTATACCCCAAGGGGGGACTAGACTGGACAAGATTTGGCAGAGCTAGACAAGATTTGACAAGGCTAGACAAAACAAGACAAGAATAGACTAGACGAGACAAGATTAGATTAGTTTTCTCTTGTCAATTTAGTCTTCTTCAACTAATCCTGTCCATCTAGTCTTAACCTTTTTCTTCTTCCTTTGGTACTAACCACCCCTGCCTATCTAGGGGTAAGGTAAAGAATACGGGATTGTTTTGTAGAACAATGTGGCAAGATCTATGCCTTAGTTTAACCCCGGTTAGGTTAGGTTACAATTATACCCCAAGGGGGGACTAGACTGGACAAGATTTGGCAGAGCTAGACAAGATTTGACAAGTCTAGACAAAACAAGACAAGAATAGACTAGACGAGACAAGATTAGATTAGTTTTCTCGTGTCAATTTAGTCTTCCTCGACTAATCCTGTCCATCTAGTCTTAACCTTTTTCTTCTTCCTTTGGTACTAACCACCCCTGCCTATCTAGGGGTAACGTAAAGAATACGGGATTGTTTTATAGAACAATGTGGCAAGATCTATCCCTTGGTTTAACCCCGGTTAGATTAGGTTAGGTCGGGCGCGAAGCGGGCAGATAAATCAATACAACCTACAATATAGAACAATGTCGCAAGGACCGTTGGTTTAACCCCGGCGGTAACTGAATTTAATGGTGCCACGAAAACAATCCCGTATTCTTTACCTTAGCCCCTATCTAGTCTTAGCCATTCATCTTTAAACATTTGCGGATTTGGTGGAGAATACGGGTCTATTGAAACTTAGTGTTTAGACTTTTTAGCTGGTGTAACTCTTGTTAATCGTCCTTGGCACGGCTTAACCAAGGTCGGAAAGCAAAAATTAAGCTTCTACGTTGTCTGGTTCAATAAATATTCGTGTTTTTGTTGAAAATAGTTGTTGACATAAACCTAACCTATATTGGATCTAGAGTTCGCGCTGCCGCGCGTATTTTGTCTTGATTCATCTGTCCGCTTCGCGCCGGACAACCTAATCTAACCAACCAAAATGTCAACAACTATTTTCAACAAAAAACACGAATATTTATTGAACCAGACAACGTAGAAGCTTCATTTTTGCTTTCCGATCTTAGTTAAACAGTGCCAAAGACGATTAATAACAGTTACACCAGGTAAAAAGTCCGCAAAAATATTTTCAACAGACCCGTATTCTCCACCTAACCCACATTTGCTGCTGTCCAAATATTATGGTTTTAGTCTCGTCTATCTAGGCTATATTTATACATTTATTTAGTCATACATGTCACTTATTGTGTTGAAAATATCAAAATATTATCATACGATTATTTGTTATGTTATTATATTCAAGAATACGATTATTTGTTATGTGATTATATTCAAGATGTATTATTATTTATATTTCGATTTGGCTAGTGTGATATGTTATGCAACAGACCGAGATGAGCCGTAGATTATTAACGAGGGTTGTCGGCGGATTAACCGTTAGGTTAACCCCTGATTAACCCCTGATTTAGGTTTTTATATTAGATTAGATAAATCAAGACAACATACGTGCGGCAGCGCGAACTTTCGATTCAATATATAGAGGTGGTGGCGTTAATACGTAACTACCCTTTACATGTGACGCAGAAAAAATCAAATAATTTATAATAATGCTGTCAAAATTAAATTTGGCACCGCTGACCCAGTTGTAAGCACATTCTAAGTTATGCGACCAGTCATACACGTCACGTATTGTGTTGAAAATGTCAATTTTTTATTACAAAAACCCAATTATTTCTTAAACCTGACGACTTCATATTACTTTTTCGCGTTTACTAAAGCACTGTGGAAGACGATGGACTTGGTGGAGAATACGGGTATAATAAATATTCGTGTTTTTGTTGAAAATAGTTGTTGACATAAACCTAACCTATATTGGATCGAGAGTTCGCGTTGCCGCGCGTATGTTGTCTTGATTCATCTGTCCGCTTCGTGGAGTGCAACCTAATCTAACCAACCAAAATGTCAACAACTATTTTCAACAAAAAACAAGAATATTTATTGAACCAGACAACGTAGAAACTTCATTTTTGCTTTCCGATCTTAGTTAAACAGTGCCAAAGACGATTAATAACAGTTACACCAGGTAAAAAGTCCGCAAAAATATTTTCAACAGACCCGTATTCTCCACCTAACCCGAAGACGATTTGCATCCATTAAATCAGGTAAAAGAAACGAGAAACCTGATTTTTGGAGCTTACCATATTCTTAATTATACCCCAAGGGGGGACTAGACTGGACAAGATTTGACAAGGCTAGACAAAACAAGACAAGAATAGACTAGACGAGACAAGATTAGATTAGTTTTCTCTTGTCAATTTAGTCTTCTTCAACTAATGCTGTCCATCTAGTTTAACCTTTTTCTTCTTCCTTTGGTACTAACCACCCCTGCCTATCTAGGGGTTACGTAAAGAATACGGGATTGTTTTATAGAACAATGTGGCAAGATCTATCCCTTGGTTTAACCCCGGTTAGATTAGGTTGCCCTCCGCGAAGCGGACAGATAAATCAAGACAACATACGGCAGCGCGAACTTTCGATTCAATATATAGCGGTGGTGGCGTTAATACATAGGTACCCTTTACATGCGACGCAGAAAAATTCAAATAATTTATAATAATGTTGCCAAAATTAAATTTGGCACCGCTGACCCAGTTGTATGCACATTCTTAGTTATGCGACCAGTCATACACGTCACTTATTGTGTTGAAAATGTCAATTTTTTATTACACAAACCCAAATATTTCTTAAACCGGACGACTTAGAAGCTTCATTTTACTTTTCCGCGCTTACTAAAGCACTGTGGAAGACTATTTGCATCCATTAAATCAGGTAAAAGAAACGAGAAACCTGATTTTCGGAGCTTACCATATTCTTAATTATACCGCAAGGGGGGGCTAGACTGTACAAAATTTGGCAGAGCTAGAGAAGATTTGACAAGGCTAGACAAAACAAGACAAGAATAGACTAGACGAGACAAGATTAGATTAGTTTTCTCTTGTCAATTTAGTCTTCCTAGGGGTATCGTAAAGAATACGGGATTGTTTTATAGAACAATGTGGCAAGATCTATCCCTTGGTTTAACCCCGGTTAGGTAAGGTTAGAATTATACCCCAAGGGGGGACTAGAAAACTTACCACTAGACTAAGAAACTTCTTCTTCTTCCTTTGGTACTAACCACCCCTGCCTATCTAGTGGTAAGGTAAAGAATACGGGATTGTTTTGTAGAACAATGTGGCAAGATCTATGCCTTAGTTTAACCCCAGTTAGATTAGGTTACAATTATACCCCAAGGGGGGACTAGACTGGACAAGATTTGGCAGAGCTAGACAAGATTTGACAAGGCTAGACAAAACAAGACAAGAATAGACTAGACGAGACAAGATTAGATTAGTTTTCTCTTGTCAATTTAGTCTTCTTCAACTAATCCTGTCCCTCTAGTCTTAACCTTCTTCTTCTTCCTTTGGTACTAACCACCCCTGCCTATCTAGGGGTATCGTAAAGAATACGGGATTGTTTTATAGAACAATGTGGCAAGATCTATCCCTTGGTTTAACCCCGGTTAGGTTAGGTTAGAATTATACCACAAGGGGGGACTAGACTGAACAAGATTTGGCAGAGCTAGACAAGATTTGACAAGGCTAGACAAAACAAGACAAGAATAGACTAGACGAGACAAGATTAGACTAGTTTTATCTTGTCAATTTAGTCTTCTTCAACTAATCCTGTCCCTCTAGTCTTAACCTTTTTATTCTTCCTTTGGTACTAACCACCCCTGCCTATCTAGGGGTAACGTAAAGAATACGGGATTGTTTTATAGAACAATGTGGCAAATCTGTCCCTTGGTTTGACCCCGGTTAGATTAGGTTAGGTCCGGCGCGAAGCGGACAGATAAATCAATACAACCTACAATATAGAATAATGTCGCAAGGACCGTTGGTTTAACCCCGGCGGTAACTGAATTTAATGGTGCCACGAAAACAATCCCGTATTCTTTACCTTAGCCCCTATCTAGTCTTAGCCATTCATCTTTAAACATTTGCGGACTTGGTGGAGAAAACGGGTCTATTGAAACTTAGTGTTATGGAGTTTTTAGCTGGTGTAACTCTTGTTAATCGTCCTTGGCACGGCTTAACTAAGGTCGGAAAGCAAAAATGAAGCTTCTACGTTGTCTGGTTCAATAAATATTCGTGTTTTTGTTGAAAATAGTTGTTGACATAAACCTAACCTATATTGGATCTAGAGTTCGCGCTGCCGCGCGAATGTTGTCTTGATTCATCTGTCCGCTTCGCGCCGGACAACCTAATCTAACCAACCAAAATGTCAACAACTATTTTCAACAAGAAACACGAATATTTATTGAACCAGACAACGTAGAAGCTTCATTTTTGCTTTCCGATCTTAGTTAAACAGTGCCAAAGACGATTAATAACAGTTACACCAGGTAAAAGGTCCGCAAAAATATTTTCAACAGACCCGTATTCTCCACCTAACCCGGAGACGATTTGCATCCATTAAATCAGGTAAAAGAAACGAGAAACCTGATTTTCGGAGCTTACCATATTCTGAATTACACCCCAAGGGGGGACTAGACTGGACAAGATTTGACAAGGTTAGACAAAACAAGACAAGAATAGACTAGACGAGACAAGATTTGACAAGGTTAGACAAAACAAGACAAGAATAGACTAGACGAGACAAGATTAGACTAGTTTTCTCTTGTCAATTTAGTGTTCTTCAACTAATCATGTCCATCTAGTCTTAACCTTTTTTTTCTTCCTTTGGTACTAACCACCCCTGCCTATCTAGGGGTTACGTAAAGAATACGGGATTGTTTTATAGAACAATGTGGCAAGATCTATCCCTTGGTTTAACCCCGGTTAGATTAGGTTGCCCTCCGCGAAGCGGACAGATAAATCAAGACAACATACGGCAGCGCGAACTTTCGATTCAATATATAGCGGTGGTGGCGTAAATACATAAGTACCCTTTACATGCGACGCAGAAAAATTCAAATAATTTATAATAATGTTGCCAAAATTAAATTTGGCACCGCTGACCCAGTTGTAAGCACATTCTTAGTTATGCGATCAGTCATAAACGTCACTTATTGTGTTGAAAATGTCAATTTTTTATTACAAAAACCCAAATATTTCTTAAACCGGACGACTTAAAAGCTTCATAATACTTTTTTGCGCTTACTAAAGCACTGTGGAAGACGATGGACTTGGTGGAGAATATGGGTATAATAAATATTCGTGTTTTTGTTGAAAATAGTTGTTGACATAAATCTAACCTATATTGGATCGAGAGTTCGCGCTGCCGCGCGTACATTGTCTTGATTCATCTGTCCGCTTCGTGGAGTGCAACCTAATCTAACCAACCAAAATGTCAACAACTATTTTTAACAAAAAAACAAGAATATTTATTGAACCAGACAACGTAGAAACTTCATTTTTGCTTTCCGATCTTAGTTAAACGGTGCCAAAGACGATTAATAACAGTTACACCAGGTAAAAAGTCCGCAAAAATATTTTCAACAGACCCGTATTCTCCACCTAACCCGAAGACGATTTGCATCCATTAAAATCAGGTAAAAGAAACGAGAAACCTGATTTTCTGAGCTTGCCATATTCTTAATTATACCCCAAGGGGGGACTAGACTGGACAAGATTTGACAAGGCTAGACAAATTAAGACAAGAATAGACAAGACGAGACAAGATTAAACTAGTTTTATCTTGTCAATTTAGTCTTGTTCAACTAATCCTGTCCATCTAGTATTAACCTTTTTCTTCTTCCTTTGGTACTAACCACCCCTGCCTATCTAGGGGTAACGTAAAGAATACGGGAATGTTTTATAGAACAATGTGGCAAGATCTATCCCTTGGTTTAACCCCGGTTAGATTAGGTTAGGTCGGGCGCGAAGCGGACAGATAAATCAATACAACCTACAATATAGAACAATATCGCAAGGACCGTTGGTTTAACCCCGGCGGTAACTGAATTTAATGGTGCCACGAAAACAATCCCGTATTCTTTACCTTAGCCCCTATCTAGTCTTAGCCATTCATCTTTAAACATTTGCGGACTTGGTGGAGAAAACGGGTCTATTGAAACTTAGTGTTATGGACTTTTTAGCTGGTGTAACTCTCGTTAATCGTCCTTGGCACGGCTTAACTAAGGTCGGAAAGCAAAAATGAAGCTTCTACGTTGTCTGGTTCAATAAATATTCGTGCTTTTGTTGAAAATAGTTGTTGACATAAACCTAACCTATATTGGATCTAGAGTTCGTGCTGCTTCATCTTCGTGATTCATTCATCTGTCCGCTTCGCGCCGGACAACCTAATCTAACCAACCAAAATGTCAACAACTATTTTCAACAAAAAACACGAATATTTATTGAACCAGACAACGTAGAAGCTTCATTTTTGCTTTCCGATCTTAGTTAAACAGTGCCAAAGGCGATTAATAACAGTTACACCAGGTAAAAGGTCCGCAAAAATATTTTCAACAGACCCGTATTCTCCACCTAACCCACATTTGCTGCTGTCCAAATATTATGGTTTTAGTCTCGTCTATCTAGGCTATATTTATACAATTATTTAGTCATACACGTCACTTATTGTGTTGAAAATGTCAAAATTTGTTATGTTATTATATTCAAGAATACGATTATTTGTTATGTTATTATATTCAAGATGTATTATTATTTATATTTCGATTTGGCTAGTGTGATATGTTATGCAACAGACCGAGATGAGCCGTAGATTATTAACGAGGGTTGTCTGCGGATTAACCTTTTATATGGTCGATGTGCACAAAGGGAGCATCAATTTGCCTCGCTTATAATTAGAGTTTTAACAATGCATGTTGTAATTAAGTCTGCAAAATATCGCGCGGACGTGTTTGCACATGACACCGATAGTTTACTGGAATATCTCTTTACAAGATACACACAACTAGATTCAGTTTGAATGTAAATAATTGTCTCTGTTTGTTTTGTCCAACTCGACGTTTATTAAAATCTCATTTGCAAAACGAAATTAGATTTCCTTGGCTAATTAAAAGAAACAAATAATAGTCTATATTGAAATAGACTTACCCAGTGAAGTTGAGGCTTCGATGTCCCCGCTAGTTTTAACTAATGTTTATTATCACTTAACACACAAAGTAAACACAGATGTAAACACTAGATTCACCCACTCCACTCCAAATCTCACGCACTACTGATCGCACATCGACCAACTAGACAGACGAGACTATACTATCGATATGATACGTTGCTTTGTTTTGAATGTTGATTATGGACGATTTATAAAATTTGAATGTTTGATAGAATTCTTTGTTGTTATAAATATAAATAAAAGTTTGATAGAATATTAATATTAACATATTTATATAGCCAGGCTTATGTAGAGGTACTTTCAAATACCTCTGTAGGAATTTTCATGTAAATTATTTGTTTGAAATAAATAAATATTTGTGTTTTATTTATTTGTAGGCTGGTAATTATGGGAAGCCAAGTATTGGACCAAAGGAAGCGGAGAAGAACGAGCGACATTTCTCAGAGGATAAGCTGAAAGCCGGTCAAACGATTATCGGATTGCAAATGGGGAGCAACAAGGGGGCGACCCAGTCGGGTATAAATTTCGGCAACACCCGCCACATGTAGATGAAACGGACGATACGATTATTTGTTATGTTCCGCGTTCATAAATCTTCCATATTAAAGTAGGGTAAACATAATGAAGAAAAAAAAACGGATCGTAAATAATTATATTTATTAGAATAAAAGAAGGAAATGTTTATTTAAATATTAATTAATACTCGTTTTTTTTTAAACGGATCGTGACAAGTTAATTTTAAGAGTTTTTTTTGTTCTCTCTCCACTCTCCCCTCTCACCGGTATTTATGGCCATAAATGCGTGCTCACTGAACGTGAAGAATGTTTATTTTTCCTTCGAAGAGTTCTTTAGATATCGTCAATGTTCTTAGATAAACATGAATTCGAAACCAACGGAAAAAATTACGTGTATTTTTTTATATGCAAATAGTGTACTTATATGCATATGTGCCCAATAAATTGTAAACAAAAAATTGTTTTTATTTCTTTACACGCAGACAGACAAGACTTTTGTATTGGAACGAAGTTCCTTTAGGGAGGTCTCGGTAGGAGTGATTCGACAGAAAACGTTACGTTACGTTATACGCCTATCACTTTCTCTCAGTGTATATTTCTATAATGCGTGCTCTCTCTGTTTCATTCGCAGATTGACTGATTTCACAATGACTAAAAATAATAAAATAGACCTTTGCAGTTAGTTTTCGAGCTGTAACTATCGTAGTAACTTAGCAATCGACAATTGAATATCGCTAATTAAAAAGTTTTGGAAAATTAAAGACTTTTACAAAAGCTTTTGGAAACTTCATTTAACTTTGAAGACTTAAAAGTCTTTAATAATATCTATAAACTAGATAGTTCTAGCTAAAACTTGCAGTTAGTTTCCAAGCTGTAACTATCTCAGTAACTTAGTAACTCAACTTCATATTTCATCTGTTATTTATAACAGACTAGATAATAGACCTGTTTACGGTTAGTTAAGCGCATGCGCGTCCATCAAGGTTTAAAAGGCGGGAATTTGAAAGTTTCGGGCACATTTTGTTATTTTCACTGGTTATACGTCAAAAAGTGCAAAAAAAGGGCGGAAATTGACGCTCTATGAAAAGGTCTATTTTGATTTCCATAGCAACTGGTCTTAAGCCGCAAGTTGATTGACACTCCTGATCTAAATCAAATGCACATGTGTCATTTATGACAGACTAGATTATTTTCGCACACATTTTTTGCGACCGCAAGTTTTGATGTAATATAATAATCTCGTCTATACACTAAATAATTGAGACTAGACAGACAAGGCTGGACAGACAAACCTCCCCAGACAAGCTTAGACAGATGAGACTAGACAGACAATACTAGACAGACAAGACTAGACAGACAAGACTAGACAGACAAGACTAGACAGACAAGACTAGACAGACAAGACTAGACAGACAAGACTAGACAGACAAGACTAGACAGACAAGACTAGACAGACAAGACTAGACAGACAAGACTAGACAGACAAGACTAGACAGACAAGACTAGACAGACAAGACTAGACAGACAAGACTAGACAGACAAGGCTGGGCAGACAAACCTCCCAGACAAGCTTAGACAGATGAGACTAGACAGACAATACTAGACAGACAAGACTAGACAGACAAGACTAGACAGACAAAACTAGACAGACAAGACTAGACATACAAGGCTGGACAGACAAACCTCCCCAGACAAGCTTAGACAGATGAGACTAGACAGACAATACTAGAGAGACAAGACTAGACAGACAAGACTGGACAGACAAGACTTGTCCGGACAGACGTGTCCGGAACGTCGCACACGTCCGACGGTCACCTCACTTTTCGACATTTTTGCTTAATTTTTGCACCAAGTGCCAAAAACTCAACATTTTCTTGCAAACATTTTTGGACGCCTAAATGACGCGATCCGCAAGTCTCATCGAAAATTGCCGTACGTGGGATCGTTCGTCTGTTCTTTGGCTACAAGAATCTGATGCACCGACTCTCCAGGATTAAGGGGGCCTTTCAGTCGGGGGACCCGGATTCGCAGAAAAATGTTAATAACACCGCCGATAAAAGTCGCGCAGCGACGAGAGTAGTGCCTGATGACGCGTCTGCAAGTTTTCTTCCAGAATCCTTGCGTACATTCTATTTTCCCAGGGCATCTTCGCCGCTACCTCCGTAAAAGTGGTCATTTTTGTGATGCAAACTTTTGGGGTCCATGTGGGGAAGCGTTCGGCCTGAATCGCCAGGTCAAGACGGAACCGTAAATTTAGATCGATTCTGAGACGACTGACGTGTGGCGTTTCGCGAATTTCACCTGGGGGACCGCACCACGTGGATTTTAAAAAGGCTAAAATTTGGCTCTTTTATGCCACCGGCAGATCTTCGATATTTTAACCGCGCGTCTTCGACGATTTAACTGTGAATGTCCGTCCGCACGTGGTGCATCCCCGAGTTTAGTCCTCCATTCTGCCGCGCCCCTCCGGGGGATCCAAAGGGTTTTGGAACCTTTTGGAACCCGAAAAAACGGAAGCGGCGGCGGCAGCGCAAAACGGGATCGTACATTTTTCCGGTGTAGAAACGAGATCCCCGTCGAGCGGTGCTGTTATCGCGACTCAACTCCCCCAGGTTCGGACGCAACAGACCGAAAACTGGAATCACGATATTTTACTTTTGAGGCGCATTTTTTGGTCGGATCTCAATTTTTTCCGGCTCCTCTAGCCGGCGGCGCGCCGCGTTTTTTGAGCCCTCACTCGCCGTCCTGCGACGTCCCGTTCACCTGGTGCGAAAGCAAATAAATAAAAAACCGGCCAAGTGCGATTTGTGACTCGCGCACCGAGGGTTCCGTACAAACTTGTAAGTAAGGTATCTTTGGCAGGACCTAACTGTATGCAACCCATATGCGTCTGGTGCCTGAAAATACCACGCAACACATTAGTGTATTTTCATAAGTTTCTAATAGTAAATTCGCATTTTTCTTGTAATTAAACTACATATTTACGGTTTTCAGATTTTTGCCCTTACATGTGCTGTAAGACACCGCTTCTTGCCAAATTTCATGATTCTAGGTCAACGGGAAGTACCCTATAGGTTTTGATTCCCTTGTGAAATCGCAAAATATGCGACATAAACGGTCATATCTTTTGATCACGTTGACTTACAAGTTTGATTTTTTCACAGCTGAAAGAGACCGCAGACCCGAGTATTTGATACAAATTTCAACTTGTTACCTCTACGCGTTCCTGAGAATAATAGTCTTGACAGACAGACAGACGGACGGACAGACAGACAGACGGACAACAAAGTGATCCTATAAGGGTTCCGTTTTCGGTACGGAACCCTAAAAATGTTTTTTGCCGATTTTGGAATCACTTCAACGGACGCCCAGGACTTATTTGATGGGCTCCATTACAGCCAAATTCTATATGGCAGATGATCATGGAAAAATGCAACTCAAAAATGCAGATACTAAACAAGTGTCTACAAGACAGAGTTTTCACATTGGAAAGACAGGCAGACCGGCATAAGCCGTCATAGATAACCGTCATAGGCGTCATTCCACAAGAATGGTCCTAAAACCGATCCTTGCGGAACCACGGCAGACAACCTCCGCTCGCGCCAGTCCTCCCCCTCGCGGTAACTAATGGTTCTGTCGCGCAGGTAATCGACAGTAAGCCTCAACAATGTCTCCGGTCCTTCCCACCCCGCTTTGCCTGCAGGACGAAACAATCATGGTGGTTCATCCTCGGTGGGAAGTACCGGTAAGTAAACAGACAGATAAGACTAAACATACAAAACTAGATGGGCTTTAGCTAGTATTAAATAAATGTCTCATTTATCATTTTATATTCTTAGCTTCAACATCACATTCATATTAAAATCTTATCACATGTTAACAAGTATAATAAAAAAATGTAAAACAATACATTCAATCCATCTGAAACGAACAAAAATCAACAAACATACGAAAAATTTATTTGCAAAAATTTACCTGCACTACCGGTTGAACTTCAGTCATCTCAACATCTTTGAGTTTCCTCTCCCTATCAGCCTTACCATATTTCTTTAAATAATGCACTTTGGCTCTCTCCATGTGAACCCTCAAGTTCACATAGTTCTCCGGCCTCTCATTCATGTAACACGCCGCCACCGGAATCCCCAAAATCTCCGGAACCATGTAAATTTTCAACCACCCAACGAGTGGCGTAGCACAAGCCCTATAATCCACCTCCGAGTGATAAAACAGAATCCCATCTAACTTCTCTTCCTCCCTCTCGTAATCTATAGGGTACGACAGAACGTCCTCAACACTGCTCAAATGCGCTGGCCGACCAATCACCTCAAAAAATGGGAAACGATTTCGTTTGGATTTCTTCGAAACGTCTGGGTTCTCCTCCAGCTTCGATTTCAGAAAAAAAAACCGAAATTCTGTCTAAAAACCAAAAATATTATTAACAATAGATTCACAAGTGAGGGTTACTTACTGAGCAACTGATAAGTGAAAACGAGTTCCAAGCTAAAATATCTAAAACATAATATGTTTGAGTTGTCTGACTAAAAATGCAGTCTAAAACAGTGAATTTAGAGCCGCCTGCGTTCGGGGCCCCTCCAGGCAACAACGATTCGAATTCAGCTTGTAAAACTCCAGCCTTATTATAAGACTTTGTCGTGCGCTAAAGCAAATAAACATTATTATTTATCCCCATTTCAACTGCTAACTTACATTGTGAGCAACAACAAGATTTCTAACTCCAACAGGACACAATTTAAACAACCAATTCTGTTCAAGATCTTCAGGTTTCTCAATAAAATACTCGGACATCATCAACTTTGACCCATACCTCCTCTTCTTCTTCTTATTGTATGCTTCAACATCCATAGGCTCTTCTTCCTCTTCGTCCACCAGAGCTTCTGAAAAAATATCAGAGATTCCTCGTTTCTCATCCATTGAAGCATTTCTTCGACTAAAACAAACACAGTTTTAAAACGGATCAACAACTAAGAGATCATCCTTGTTTACTCTTTTAAGGCTTTCAGCATGTTCTTTCTGCGTTCATTTTGTGTCATCTTAGTCCCAGCCGTCTTGTAGAGGTGAGCATGCAAAGACTTCTGTTCGTTGGAAAAGCTAGAAAATGATATAACCTAGTTTTTTTTTTTGATTGGATTATCTAATATTACTTGGTTTGGGGAATGTCATTGAGTTTTGCGGCTTCCATTTTCTGGAAACGTGAAATACTGAGCGGCTGTTGAGGAAGAATTTCTTGTAATTTTCCTTTCGTTTTCGGGGCTCTCGAAACTTAAAACACAAAACAGAACAACACAATCAAAAGCAGCGGTTTTAAACGTCAAATGTCATTTGACAGATGACAGTTGAAGTACGATATTATTCAAAAGTTAAAAACTTTGAAGTTAAATTGTTGGATTATTAAAACTTAAAATTTGTATAAAATAAGTTCTAAATAAAAATTGTGCTTTATTTCGTGTAAAATTGATTAATAATTTAACGAATTCAAATTGTTATTCGTGTTATATGAAAGCGCGATATTTTGACCAATCCTGTACTCAACATGTTCGCCAATATAAGGAAATTTAATTTTGAAATTTGAATTTCAAAATTTAAATAAATCTCTAGATAGATAAACAAAAAGATCTAAAACTATTAATAATATGAAACCTCAATATTATCAAATTTAATTACAAACTTAGTCTAATCTAAGTTTGTAATTAAAGTTGTTAATATTCCAACTAGATTTTTTTTCGAAAATTGTTGAAAATTGAAACAAAATGTACAAAACTTTGTTTAAATGCAATTAAATTTTGCAAATTCCTTTATTTTCTAACATTATAGGATTTAATTCATCTTAGATTTGAATGAAAACAAGTTTGGTAACTCGTAGTAACCATCAAAAAAATAAACAAATAAGTCAATACAAACAAAACTCATTTTGCACGTTTCATTTCAACTGCACAACATTCCTCCATTTACTCCGTTAATTCCTTGTTTGTGTTCATTTCTAATGGCAAATTTTGATTTGGATGATCCTCTGGGAGATCTCCTCTCAGACGGCAGCAACGACAGTTTCTTTGAAGAACCGAAAGTCTTGGCCAAAAGATCGAGTTTGACCAAAACTCCAGAGAAGAAATCAGTTTCCGACTTGTTTGGCTTAGAAGAGAAGACTTCCTCCGGTAAGAAAGACGATTGGTTGGGATTAGGAAGCAAAAACGAGACGTTACCGAGAAGAGAAAAATCCGCGAAGAAAATAAGCTTCGAAGAAGACGACGATATTTTAAACACTTTGGGCTTGGATGCCTCAAGGAAAGAAAGCAAGAAACCCGAAGCAGCCAAGAAATCTTTGATGGAAAGTATATTGGGGCAACCCAAAGAAGACGACAAGAAATTCCTATCCTTAGACGATTTACTAAAGGAAAGCAAAGCCAAGAAAGTTGATCCCACCGAAATGTCGCAATCCACCTCCCATTTAACCCAAAAACCAGAAGCTTCCTTTGGTTTAAGTTCATTGGAAGCACCCAGGGAAGGAAGGCGTGGACGCCCCAAAACAGCAACACTCCCAGACCCTTTAGGCTTATTCTCAGAAGCTAAACCTGAGCCTAAACCTGAACCCAAACCTAGAAAAAGAGAAGCAGAACCCGAAACGGAGATAGTCTATCAAAATACGGAGTTGAGAAATAAAAGTTCCAGCAACATTTCGGACGTTCCCGATTGGCTTGGAGGAAACCTTAAGCAAAATAAATCAGATTCAGACGTTGATAAACTTGTTGCGAAAGAAAAACCTAAGAAAGTTGCCGATGTTCCTGTTGTTAAAGTTTCAGAAGAATCTCATATGAATATTGATTCCTTGATGACGCAACAGAAGTTGGCAACTTCTCATTTCGAGTATCAAAACTCGTCGATTGCGCTGCAACAGCAGGAGTCTCAGGTGTTGATGGCGTTGCAGTTGAGGAAGTACGAGGAGAATTTGAGCGAAATCCAAAGGAAACAGCAGGAGGTTATCATGAAACAGGAACAGCAGTTCAGTAATTTGTTGGAGAGACAATTCGCGAAGCAGCAGATCATGGAGAACAACATGAGGCTACAGCAGGAACGAATCAACGGACACATACAGATGTTGATCTCTCAACCTCCAGTCGCTGCGGTTAGGAATCCAGAAGAAGAAAAGTTGGAGGAGTTGAGGAAATCGAACAGCGAAGAAACGACTAAGCAGTTTGAGGAGATTGTTAATAATATGAAGCAGAGACAACACGATGAAACGTTTTTATTAGAAGAATCTTACAAGTCAGGCTTTGTTTGATTTTGAGTTATTTAAACATTTTGCTTTGTTTTTAGGAAGCAGATATCTACTTTGGAGCAGTCGATGGAATCTATGGAGAACCACTTAAAGATGGAAGTGGATGCGGCGACACTGAAATTCAGAGAGAAAATGGAGCTGGCGGAAGCTGACCACGAGGCAGAAATCGCGAAGTATAAGAAGAAAATAGAAGATTTGCACTTGATGCATGAGAGCGAGATGAAGCAAATGCGCGAGAATAATAACCGAGTGTTAGAAGAAATCAAATACGAGTACAACACCATTATAGAAAACATTAAGTTGTCAAAGCAAACTGAACAATCGGCCATGCAAGACGTAACGTCCTACTCGCAAAAGTTGGAAAGCAACTTGAAGATGCTGGATATAAATAGCAGGACTTTGCTGGAAATGAAGAACAAAGTTGATACGGATTATTCCGTTTTAAGTTTAGCCAGGGAAGAATCGTTGAAAGTGAAAGAGGAAGAAATCAGAAGTATTTTCTTTAGTAAACTTTTTATTTTTGTATTGAAGTTTTGTTGTTTTTAGTGATGAGATTGGCGTTAGAGAAGGCACGCGAAGCTTCAGATCAAGAACGGTCTCAACTGATGACGCTAGTGCGAAACTTGGAGCTGAAATTAGTCGAGCAAAGCCAAAATTCGAGGGAAGAAAGGTTTGCCTTGCAACAGGCAGCTTCGACGTTGACTGCTCGTACCGCAGCTTTGGACCGCGAAGCCGAATTCAATCGAGCTTCCCTAGACAGAGAAAGAGAACAATTAAAAGTAGGTACAATATTTAAGGTTCAATGTAGATTGAGATTTATTTATTTTAGACGTTGCGTGAAAGTATTTTGGCTGAGCAAGAGAAGGCAATACAGCAGATAACTGAGGAGAAGTTGTTGTTGCATTCGGAGAAAATTCGTTTGGAGACTTCAACGAAATTGAGCCAAAGTTACGATTCTCAACGTGCCAAAGCCGAAATGGATGCGGCTATGCAAGTGGCGAAAGAAGCCACGGAACTGACTGACCGTGAAAGGGACAATTTGCTAAGGCAACTCCGCGACGTCGAGAGCTTGAAACGTAATTTAGTCGACAGAGAAAAGAAGATTTCTTCCAAAGAAAGCGAGCTTGAATCAGCCATGGAACAAGCTAATCGTAAGATTCTTATCGGCGAGAGAGCCTTGGAGGAGGCAAGAATGCTGCAGATGAATTACAACGATCGACTGCGGGAGATTCAAGCGCAGGTCTCTTCGCTGGCTACGAGGGAAAGAAAGTTAGCTGAGGAGAAAATTTCCGTGTCTAAGGAAAGGTTGAATCTTCACAATAGTGCCAGACAGATTAAAAGATGCGGACTTTGCGCCATCGACAACATCCAGAAGATCGACGATGACGATAATAGTTCCGAGGTTGTTGAACATGATATTCCTAGATTTGTAACAGTAAGTTTTATAAATAAAGTTAGGTATAAAATTATAAACAATAAGTTAAGATTATAAACAACAAATATTAATTATAAAATATTTTAGGTGAGTGATGCAGATATGTTCCGTCTGCAATTGCAAATGAGTGAAGATCAATTGACGTCGGGTCACGCAGAGGATCGTTTAAGTTTACATTAGTTTTTGTTTTATGTCTTCTTAGAAATATATCATTAAATTTTTTATTCACAAAAAGGAGATAATATATTTTTTTACAATAAAATAGCTCTCGATAGCAGTAATTAGTATTACGCAGGAGATTCACATTTTGATTCTTAAATAGGCCGGTTTACTACTCAAAGTAAGTTAGTTGCGCTCTTCGTTCCTGAACGTGTTAACAACTTCCAGTCGCTGCGGTTAGGAATCCTGAAGAAGAAAAGTTGGAGGAGTTGAGGAAATTGACCAGCGAAGAAACGACTAAGCAGTTTGAAGAGATTATTAATAATATGAAGCAGAGACAACTCGATGAAACGATTTTATTAGAAGAATCTTACAACTCAGAATCTGTTTGATTTTGAGGTATTTGAAAACTTTGCTTCGTTTTAGGAAGCAGATATCTACTTTGGAGCAGTCGATGGAATCTATGGAGAACCACTTGAAAATGGAACTGGATGCAGCCACACTGAAATTCAGAGATAAAATGGAGCTGGCGGAAGCTGATCACGAGGCACAAATCGGGAAGTATAAGAAGAAAATAGAAGATTTGCACTTGATGCATGAGAGCGAGATGAAGCAAATGCGGGAGAATAGCAAATACGTCAATACAAACAAAACTCATTTTGCGCGTTTCATTTCAATTGCACAACATTCCTTCATTTAGTCCATTAATTCCTTTTTTGTGTTCATTTCTAATGGCAAATTTTAATTTGGATGGTCCTCTAGGAGATCTCCTCTGAGACGGCAGCAACGACAGTTTCTTTGAAGAACTGAAAGTCCAAGATCGAGTTTGACCAAAACTCCAGAGAAGAAATCAGTTTCCGACTTGTTTGGCTTAGAAGAGAAGACTTCCTCCGGTAAGAAAGACGATTGGTTGGGATTAGGAAGCAAAAACGGACGTTACCGAGAAGAGAAAAACCAGCGAAGAAAATACTTTTTGAAGAAGACGACGATATTTTAAACACTTTGGGCTTGGATGCCTCAAAGAAAGAAAGCAAGAAACCCGAAGCAGCCAAGAAATCTTTGATGGAAAGTATATTGGGGCAACCCAAAGAAGACGACAAGAAATTCCTATCCTTAGACGATTTACTAAAGGAAAGCAAAGCCAAGAAAGTTGATCCCACCGAAATGTCGCAATCCACCTCTCATTTAACCCAAAAACCAGAAGCTTCCCTTGGTTTAAGTTCATTGGAAGCACCCAGGGAAGGAAGGCGTGGACGCCCCAAAACAGCAACACTCCCAGACCCTTTAGGCTTATTCTCAGAAACTAAACCTGAGCCTAAACCTGAACCCAAACCTAGAAAAAGAGAAGCAGAACCCGAAACGGAGATAGTCTATCAAAATACAGAGTTGAGAAATAAAAGTTCCAGCAACATTTCGGACGTTCCCGATTGGCTTGGCGGAAACCTTAAGCAAAATAAATCAGATTCAGACGTTGATAAACTTGTTGAGAAAGAAAAACCTAAGAAAGTTGCCGATATTCCTGTTGTTAAAGTTTCAGAAGAATCTCATATGAATATTGATTCCTTGATGACGCAACAGAAGTTGGCAACTTCTCATTTCGAGTATCAAAACTCGTCGATTGCGCTGCAACAGCAGGAGTCTCAGGTGTTGATGGCGTTGCAGTTGAGGAAGTACGAGGAGAATTTGAGCGAAATCCAAAGGAAACAGCAGGAGGTTATCATGAAACAGGAACAGCAGTTCAGTAATTTGTTGGAGAGACAATTCGCGAAGCAGCAGATCATGGAGAACAACATGAGGTTACAGCAGGAACGAATCAACGGACACATACAGATGTTGATCTCTCAACCTCCAGTCGCTGCGGTTAGGAATCCAGAAGAAGAAAAGTTGGAGGAGTTGAGGAAATCGAACAGCGAAGAAACGACTAAGCAGTTTGAGGAGATTGTTCATAATATGAAGCAGAGACAACACGATGAAACGTTTTTATTAGAAGAATCTTACAAGTCAGGCTTTGTTTGATTTTGAGTTATTTAAACATTTTGCTTTGTTTTTAGGAAGCAGATATCTACTTTGGAGCAGTCGATGGAATCTATGGAGAACCACTTGAAGATGGAAGTGGATACGGCGACACTGAAATTCAGAGAGAAAATGGAGCTGGCGGAAGCTGATCACGAGGCAGAAATCGCAAAGTATAAGAAGAAAATAGAAGATTTGCACTTGATGCACGAGAGCGAGATGAAGCAAATGCGGGAGAATAATAACCGAGTGTTAGAAGAAATCAAATACGAGTACAACACCATTATAGAAAACATTAAGTTGTCGAAGCAAACTGAACAATCGGCCATGCAAGACGTAACGTCCTACTCCCAAAAGTTGGAAAGCAACTTGAAGATGCTGGATATAAATAGCAGGACTTTGCTGGAAATGAAGAACAAAGTTGATACGGATTATTCCGTTTTAAGTTTAGCCAGAGAAGAATCGTTGAAAGTGAAAGAGGAAGAAATCAGAAGTATTTTCTTTAGTAAACTTTTTATTTTTGTATTGAAGTTTTGTTGTTTTTAGTGATGAGATTGGCGTTAGAGAAGGCACGCGAAGCTTCAGATCAAGAACGGTCTCAACTGATGACGCTAGTGCGAAACTTGGAGCTGAAATTAGTCGAGCAAAGCCAAAATTCGAGGGAAGAAAGGTTTGCCTTGCAACAGGCAGCTTCGACGTTGACTGCTCGTACCGCAGCTTTGGACCGCGAAGCCGAATTCAATCGAGCTTCCCTAGACAGAGAAAGAGAACAATTAAAAGTAGGTTCAATATTTAAGGTTCAATGTAGATTGAGATTTATTTATTTTAGACGTTGCGTGAAAGTATTTCGGCTGAGCAAGAGAAGGCAATACAACAGATAACTGAGGAGAAGTTGTTGTTGCATTCGGAGAAAATTCGTTTGGAGACTTCAACGAAATTGAGCCAAAGTTACGATTCTCAACGTGCCAAAGCCGAAATGGATGCGGCTATGCAAGTGGCGAAAGAAGCCACGGAACTGACTGACCGTGAAAGGGACAATTTGTTAAGGCAACTCCGCGACGTCGAGAGCTTGAAACGTAATTTAGTCGACAGAGAAAAGAAGATTTCTTCCAAAGAAAGCGAGCTTGAATCAGCCATGGAACAAGCTAATCGCAAGATTCTTATCGGCGAGAGAGCCTTGGAGGAGGCAAGAATGCTGCAGATGAATTACAACGATCGACTGCGGGAGATTCAAGCGCAGGTCTCTTCGCTGGCTACGAGGGAAAGAAAGTTAGCTGAGGAGAAAATTTCCGTGTCTAAGGAAAGGTTGAATCTTCACAATAGTGCCAGACAGATTAAAAGATGCGGACTTTGCGCCATCGACAACATCCAGAAGATCGACGATGACGATAATAGTTCCGAGGTTGTTGAACATGATATTCCTAGATTTGTAACAGTAAGTTTTATAAATAAAGTTAGGTATAAAATTATAAACAATAAGTTAAGATTATAAACAACAAATATTAATTATAAAATATTTTAGGTGAGTGATGCAGATATGTTCCGTCTGCAATTGCAAATGAGTGAAGATCAATTGACGTCGGGTCACGCAGAGGATCGTTTAAGTTTACATTAGTTTTTGTTTTATGTCTTCTTAGAAATATATCATTAAATTTTTTATTCACAAAAAGGAGATAATATATTTTTTTACAATAAAATAGCTCTCGATAGCAGTAATTAGTATTACGCAGGAGATTCACATTTTGATTCTTAAATAGGCCGGTTTACTACTCAAAGTAAGTTAGTTGCGCTCTTCGTTCCTGAACGTGTTAACAACTTCCAGTCGCTGCGGTTAGGAATCCTGAAGAAGAAAAGTTGGAGGAGTTGAGGAAATTGACCAGCGAAGAAACGACTAAGCAGTTTGAAGAGATTATTAATAATATGAAGCAGAGACAACTCGATGAAACGATTTTATTAGAAGAATCTTACAACTCAGAATCTGTTTGATTTTGAGGTATTTGAAAACTTTGCTTCGTTTTAGGAAGCAGATATCTACTTTGGAGCAGTCGATGGAATCTATGGAGAACCACTTGAAAATGGAACTGGATGCAGCCACACTGAAATTCAGAGATAAAATGGAGCTGGCGGAAGCTGATCACGAGGCACAAATCGGGAAGTATAAGAAGAAAATAGAAGATTTGCACTTGATGCATGAGAGCGAGATGAAGCAAATGCGGGAGAATAGCAAATACGTCAATACAAACAAAACTCATTTTGCGCGTTTCATTTCAATTGCACAACATTCCTTCATTTAGTCCATTAATTCCTTTTTTGTGTTCATTTCTAATGGCAAATTTTAATTTGGATGGTCCTCTAGGAGATCTCCTCTGAGACGGCAGCAACGACAGTTTCTTTGAAGAACTGAAAGTCCAAGATCGAGTTTGACCAAAACTCCAGAGAAGAAATCAGTTTCCGACTTGTTTGGCTTAGAAGAGAAGACTTCCTCCGGTAAGAAAGACGATTGGTTGGGATTAGGAAGCAAAAACGGACGTTACCGAGAAGAGAAAAACCAGCGAAGAAAATACTTTTTGAAGAAGACGACGATATTTTAAACACTTTGGGCTTGGATGCCTCAAAGAAAGAAAGCAAGAAACCCGAAGCAGCCAAGAAATCTTTGATGGAAAGTATATTGGGGCAACCCAAAGAAGACGACAAGAAATTCCTATCCTTAGACGATTTACTAAAGGAAAGCAAAGCCAAGAAAGTTGATCCCACCGAAATGTCGCAATCCACCTCTCATTTAACCCAAAAACCAGAAGCTTCCCTTGGTTTAAGTTCATTGGAAGCACCCAGGGAAGGAAGGCGTGGACGCCCCAAAACAGCAACACTCCCAGACCCTTTAGGCTTATTCTCAGAAACTAAACCTGAGCCTAAACCTGAACCCAAACCTAGAAAAAGAGAAGCAGAACCCGAAACGGAGATAGTCTATCAAAATACAGAGTTGAGAAATAAAAGTTCCAGCAACATTTCGGACGTTCCCGATTGGCTTGGCGGAAACCTTAAGCAAAATAAATCAGATTCAGACGTTGATAAACTTGTTGAGAAAGAAAAACCTAAGAAAGTTGCCGATATTCCTGTTGTTAAAGTTTCAGAAGAATCTCATATGAATATTGATTCCTTGATGACGCAACAGAAGTTGGCAACTTCTCATTTCGAGTATCAAAACTCGTCGATTGCGCTGCAACAGCAGGAGTCTCAGGTGTTGATGGCGTTGCAGTTGAGGAAGTACGAGGAGAATTTGAGCGAAATCCAAAGGAAACAGCAGGAGGTTATCATGAAACAGGAACAGCAGTTCAGTAATTTGTTGGAGAGACAATTCGCGAAGCAGCAGATCATGGAGAACAACATGAGGTTACAGCAGGAACGAATCAACGGACACATACAGATGTTGATCTCTCAACCTCCAGTCGCTGCGGTTAGGAATCCAGAAGAAGAAAAGTTGGAGGAGTTGAGGAAATCGAACAGCGAAGAAACTACTAAGCAGTTTGAGGAGATTGTTAATAATATGAAGCAGAGACAACACGATGAAACGTTTTTATTAGAAGAATCTTACAAGTCAGGCTTTGTTTGATTTTGAGTTATTTAAACATTTTGATTTGTTTTTAGGAAGCAGATATCTACTTTGGAGCAGTCTATGGAATCTATGGAGAACCACTTAAAGATGGAAGTGGATGCGGCGACACTGAAATTCAGAGAGAAAATGGAGCTGGCGGAAGCTGACCACGAGGCAGAAATCGCGAAGTATAAGAAGAAAATAGAAGATTTGCACTTGATGCATGAGAGCGAGATGAAGCAAATGCGGGAGAATAATAACCGAGTGTTAGAAGAAATCAAATACGAGTACAACACCATTATAGAAAACATTAAGTTGTCAAAGCAAACTGAACAATCGGCCATGCAAGACGCAACGTCCTACTCGCAGAAACTGCAAAGCAACTTGCAGATGCTGGATATAAATAGCAGGACTTTGCTGGAAATGAAGAACAAAGTTGATACGGATTATTCCGTTTTAAGTTTAGCCAGGGAAGAATCGTTGAAAGTGAAAGAGGAAGAAATCAGAAGTATTTTCTTTAGTAAACTTTTTATTTTTGCATTGAAGTTTTGTTGTTTTTAGTGATGAGATTGGCGTTAGAGAAGGCACGCGAAGCTTCAGATCAAGAACGGTCTCAACTGATGATGCTAGTGCGAAACTTTGAGCTGAAATTAGTCGAGCAAAGCCAAAATTCGAGGGAAGAAAGGTTTGCCTTGCAACAGGCAGCTTCGACGTTGACTGCTCGTACCGCAGCTTTGGACCGCGAAGCCGAATTCAATCGAGCTTCCCTAGACAGAGAAAGAGAACAATTAAAAGTAGGTTCAATATTTAAGGTTCAATGTAGATTGAGATTTATTTATTTTAGACGTTGCGTGAAAGTATTTTGGTTGAGCAAGAGAAGGCAATACAACAGATAACTGAGGAGAAGTTGTTGTTGCATTCTGAGAAAATTCGTTTGGAGACTTCAACGAAATTGAGCCAAAGTTACGATTCTCAACGTGCCAAAGCCGAAATGGATGCGGCTATGCAAGTGGCGAAAGAAGCCACGGAACTGACTGACCGTGAAAGGGACAATTTGCTAAGGCAACTCCGCGACGTCGAGAGCTTGAAACGTAATTTAGTCGACAGAGAAAAGAAGATTTCTTCCAAAGAAAGCGAGCTTGAATCAGCCATGGAACAAGCTAATCGCAAGATTCTTATCGGCGAGAGAGCCTTGGAGGAGGCAAGAATGCTGCAGATGAATTACAACGATCGACTGCGGGAGATTCAAGCGCAGGTCTCTTCGCTGGCTACGAGGGAAAGAAAGTTAGCCGAGGAGAAAATTTCCGTGTCTAAGGAAAGGTTGAATCTGCACAATAGTGCCAGACAGATTAAAAGATGCGGACTTTGCGCCATCGACAACATCCAGAAGATCGACGATGACGATAATAGTTCCGAGGTTGTTGAACATGATATTCCTAGATTTGTAACAGTAAGTTTTATAAATAAAGTTAGGTATAAAATTATAAACAATAAGTTAATATTATAAACAACAAATATTAATTATAAAATATTTTAGGTGAGTGATGCAGATATGTTCCGTCTGCAATTACAAATGAGTGAAGATCAATTGACGTCGGGTCACGCAGAGGATCGTTTAAGTTTACATTAGTTTTTGTTTTATGTCTTCTTAGAAATATATCATTAAATTTTTTATTCACAAAAAGGAGATAATATATTTTTTTACAATAAAATAGCTCTCAATAGCAGTAATTAGTATTACGCAGGTGATTCACATTTTGATTCTTAAATAGACCGATTTACTACTCAAAGTAAGTTAGTTGCGCTCTTCTTTCCTGAACGTGATAACAACTTCCAGTCGCTGCGGTTAGGAATCCTGAAGAAGAAAAGTTGGAGGAGTTGAGGAAATTGACCAGCGAAGAAACGACTAAGCAGTTTGAAGAGATTGTTAATAATATGAAGCAGAGACAACTCGATGAAACGATTTTATTAGAAGAATCTTACAACTCAGAATCTGTTTGATTTTGAGGTATTTGAAAACTTTGCTTCGTTTTAGGAAGCAGATATCTACTTTGGAGCAGTCGATGGAATCTATGGAGAACCACTTGAAGATGGAACTGGATGCGGCGAACCTAAAATTCAGAGAGAAAATGGAGCTGGCGGAAGCTGATCACGAGGCAAAAATCGCGAAGAATAAGAAGAAAATAGAAGATTTGCACTTGATGCATGTGAGCGAGATGAAGCAAATGCGGGAGAATAATAAATAAGTCAATACAAACAAAACTCATTTTGTACGTTTCATTTCAATTGCACAACATTCCTTCTTTTAGTCCATTAATTCCTTTTTTTGTGTTCATTTCTAATGGCAAATTTTAATTTGGATGATCCTCTGGGAGATCTCCTCTGAACCGAAAGTCTTGGCCAAACGATCGAGTTTGTCCAAAACTCCAGAGAAGAAATCAGTTTCCGACTTGTTTAGCTTAGAAGAGAAGACTTCCTCCAGTAAGAAAGACGATTGGTTGGGATCAGGAAGCAAAAACGGACGTTACCGAGAAGAGAAAAACCCGCGAAGAAAATAAGTTTTGAAGAAGACGACGATATTTTAAACACTTTGGGCTTGGATGTCTCAAAGAAAGAAAGCAAGAAACCTGAAGCAGCCAAGAAATCTTTGATGGAAAGTATTTTGGGGCAACCCAAAGAAGAGGACAAGAAATTCCTATCCTTAGACGATTTACTAAAGGAAAGCAAAACCAAGAAAGTTGATCCCACCGAAATGTCGCAATCCACTTCCCATTTAACCCAAAAAACTAGAAGCTTCCTTTGGTTTAGGTTCATTGGAAGCACCCAGGGAAGGAAGGCGTGGACGCCCCAAAACAGCAACACTCCCAGACCCTTTAGGCTTATTCTCAGAAACTAAACCTGAGCCTAAACCTGAACCCAAACCTAGAAAAAGAGAACCAGAACCCGAAACGGAGATAGTCTATCAAAATACGGAGTTGAGAAATAAAAGTTTCAGCAACATTTCGGACGTTCCCGATTGGTTTGGAGGAAACCTTAAGCAAAATAAATCAGATTCAGACGTTGATAAACTTGTTGAGAAAGAAAAACCTAAGAAAGTTGCCGATGTTCCTGTTGTTAAAGTTTCAGAAGAATCTCATATGAATATTGATTCCTTGATGACGCAACAGAAGTTGGCAACTTCTCATTTCGAGTATCAAAACTCGTCGATTGCGCTGCAACAGCAGGAGTCTCAGGTGTTGATGGCGTTGCAGTTGAGGAAGTACGAGGAGAATTTGAGCGAAATCCAAAGGAAACAGCAGGAGGTTATCATGAAACAGGAACAGCAGTTCAGTAATTTGTTGGAGAGACAATTCGCGAAGCAGCAGATCATGGAGAACAACATGAGGTTACAGCAGGAACGAATCAACGGACACATACAGATGTTGATCTCTCAACCTCCAGTCGCTGCGGTTAGGAATCCAGAAGAAGAAAAGTTGGGGGAGTTGAGGAAATCGAACAGCGAAGAAACGACTAAGCAGTTTGAGGAGATTGTTCATAATATGAAGCAGAGACAACACGATGAAACGTTTTTATTAGAAGAATCTCTTACAAGTCAGGCTTTGTTTGATTTTGAGTTATTTAAACATTTTGCTTTGTTTTTAGGAAGCAGATATCTACTTTGGAGCAGTCGATGGAATCTATGGAGAACCACTTGAAGATGAAAGTGGATGCGGCGACACTGAAATTCAGAGAGAAAATGGAGCTGGCGGAAGCTGACCACGAGGCAGAAATCGCGAAGTATAAGAAGAAAATAGAAGATTTGCACTTGATGCATGAGAGCGAGATGAAGCAAATGCGGGAGAATAATAACCGAGTGTTAGAAGAAATCAAATACGAGTACAACACCATTATAGAAAACATTAAGTTGTCAAAGCAAACTGAACAATCGGCCATGCAAGACGTAACGTCCTACTCCCAAAAGTTGGAAAGCAACTTGAAGATGCTGGATATAAATAGCAGGACTTTGCTGGAAATGAAGAACAAAGTTGATACGGATTATTCCGTTTTAAGTTTAGCCAGGGAAGAATCGTTGAAAGTGAAAGAGGAAGAAATCAGAAGTATTTTCTTTAGTAAACTTTTTATTTTTGTATTGAAGTTTTCTTGTTTTTAATGATGAGATTGGCGTTGGAGAAAGCACGATAAGCTTGAGATCAAGAACGCTCTCAACTGATGACGTTAGTGCGAAACTTGGAGCTGAAATTAGTCCAGTAAATCCAAAATTCGAGGGAAGAAAGATTTAACTTGTAACAGGCAGCTTCGACGTTAGCTGCTCGTACCGCAGCTTTGCTTCCCTAGACAGAGAAAGAGAACAATTAAAAGTAGGTTTAATATTTAAGGTTCAATGTAGATTGAGATTTATTTATTTTAGTCGTTGCGTGAAAGTATTTTGGCTGAGCAAGAGAAGGCAATACAACAGATAACTGAGGAGAAGTTGTTGTTGCATTCGGAGAAAATTCGTTTGGAGACTTCAACGAAATTGTGCCAAAGTTACGATTCTCAACGTGCCAAAGCCGAAATGGATGCGGCTATGCAAGTAGCGAAAGAAGCCACGGAACTGACTGACCGTGAAAGGGACAATTTGCTAAGGCAACTCCGCGACGTCGAGAGCTTGAAACGTAATTTAGTCGACAGAGAAAAGAAGATTTCTTCCAAAGAAAGCGAGCTTGAATCAGCCATGGAACAAGCTAATCGCAAGATTCTCATCGGCGAGAGAGCCTTGGAGGAGGCAAGAATGCTGCAGATGAATTACAACGATCGACTGCGGGAGATTCAAGCTCAGGTCTCTTCGCTGGCTACGAGGGAAAGGAAGTTAGCTGAGGAGAAAATTTCCGTGTCTAAGGAAAGGTTGAATCTGCACAATAGTGCCAGACAGATTAAAAGATGCGGACTTTGCGCCATCGACAACATCCAGAAGATCGACGATGACGATAATAGTTCCGAGGTTGTTGAACATGATATTCCTAGATTTGTAACAGTAAGTTTTATAAATAAAGTTAGGTATAAAATTATAAACAATAAGTTAATATTATAAACAACAAATATTAATTATAAAATATTTTAGGTGAGTGATGCAGATATGTTCCGTCTGCAATTACAAATGAGCGAAGATCAATTGACGTCGGGTCACGCAGAGGATCGTTTAAGTTTACATTAGTTTCATGTCTTCTTAGAAATATATCATTAAATTTTTTATTCACAAAAAGGAAATAATATTTTTTTTTACAATAAAATAGCTCTCGATAGCAGTAATTAGTATTACGCAGGAGATTCACATTTTGATTCTTAAATAGGCCGGTTTACTACTCAAAGTAAGTTGGTTGCGCTCTTCTTTCCCGAACGTGTTGATATTCATTGGAAAAGAAAATGTAGAGAAGATTAAATAATTTAAATGTCTACCTAATTAAAACTAGCTTAGATAATTACGATTAAGTATTTACAATAATATTTTTACATAAAATTTGATCAATAATTTTCCAATTCAACAATCGTTATTTTACATATAGAATTTATAAAGAAAATATAAGAGGCACTTAACACGTTTTCTAAATCAATATTTTTACATATAATCTAAAACGAAGCTTTTTAAAAAATTAATTTTAATAACAAATTTGCTAAAAAATAGTTTTTTATATGAATTTAACCGCAATAAAATATATCCAGTGATCACAGCACCTAATCACAAAATGGACGGACCATTGAGCCACAAACATAAATTTTCCATCAACACAAACAAAATCCTCACAGTAACATATTACACCATCCAGTTTAAAAAGAATTATTAAAATAACATTGTCTTATTTAAAACATATTTAAGTTTGTTAGAAAGTTTCTTCCTCAAAATCTAAGTAAAAAAACACATGGTGTCTATTAAAATAAAATTTAAACAGATCTTTTGTTCACTTCAAGAAGCTGAGGGCATTTCTCCACTATGTTCAGTAAGATTCCATCTATGTAACATCGTAATTGCGAGTTAACGTCTTGCTGTTCCTTCAAAGCCTGTTGGATCTAGAAAGAAAACATTGCACATTTTTATTAAACAAATGTTTAGAATTGTTTTACGGATTTAGATACAATTTATTAATCTAGACCAGGGATTGGCAGACTGCGGCTCTAGCCTAGGCATCACAAACATCGCCTTTAGCTCAGAGTTGAGTTTCGAGTTTTTTATTCAGTTTTTGTATACATATACTGCCTTTAAAAAAAACAGAACACCTAGAATTTATTGATATTAGTTATTTATTAGTAATTTATTTATTTTCGAAAATATTGGCTCTTTGATACTCATCGTTCCATTTTACAATATTTTCAAAAATACTGGCTCTTTAATACTCTACGACCTCGTTTCCTTCAAACTTAGCTCTTCTCACTTGCAAGTCTGCCAACCCCTGCCCTAGACTCGAAGCATGTATGAGACGGTTAATAAAATAAAGTAAACAAATTACGACAAACACCACAAGAAATAATTAACAAAGAAAAATTCTGTAAAAATTCTTCGACTGATAGTTCTTCATGCAGGAATAAATGATGGAATTAGTGATCTAAGTGGATTAATAGAATTAAAACTATGCAATAGGAATTGTGCAAAAACTTGTGCGTACCTTAGCAAAAGTATCTGCGCCCGTCTGGTAATTGGTCTAGAAAAACAAAGAAATTACATAAGCACCAGCGTCCCAATAAAACAAGCACACAAATGTTTCTCTTGTTCACTTCACGTCAATAGACCTTTATACGGTTAGTTGAGCGCATGCGCCAAGTTTGAAAGGCGGGAATATGAAAGTTTCGGGCACATATTTAATTATACGTCTAAAAGTTCGGGCACTTTTTGAGGTATAACAAGGCGGAAATTGACATATTTGTTTGAACATAGCGGAAATTGACGCACACACAAATTTCAACCATGAAAAGGTCTATTAACATTTACCCAATTATTTTATCCACCGCTTATCACAAACACCCATGTGTATATAGTTAAACTTGTTTGTCTGGAATACGCTTAGTTTTATCTGTTTTTAATCTTGTATGTATTCATTCTTGTCCAGTTTTATTTAGTCTAGTCTAATCTAGTCTTGTCTTGTCTTGGGTCGTCTCCTGCTTAGTCTTGTCTGGCCCCATCTAGTATTTTGTGCTCTTTTCTGGTCTTGTCCAGTCTTGTTTATTCTTGTCTGGTCTTATCTGATCTTGTCTGGTCTTGTCCTGTCTGGTCTTGTCTGGTTTTGTCTGGTCTTGTCTACTCTTGTCTCGTTCTCGTTCCTGTCTGGTCTTGTCTAGTTTTGTCAGGTTTTTTCCTGGTATTGTCTGGCCATCTTCAATGATATTGAAGCATTACATTGAGCATGTAAGCGCCCCTTAAATTTGTTGGTAAATAGATTGGTCTTAACCTTGTTTTGTCTATTCGCTCTGAGCGCAACATCATTAGCGCCAAAGGTGACACTTTTAAGAACTTCATGTTACCACCAGTTACGTCATTATTCAGCATTTATCTGGATATAATGACATGTTGTGACAAGTTGTTGTGTAGTGACAATTTAAAGCTTGACAAAGAAAGTCAAAATTTCACAAACAAAAAGTTTGACCACAAAGGTTTAAATACAAAATTTGATAAGAAATGTCAATTTTAAGTGTGACAGCAGAATTTTAAACTCGCAATTTCCATTTTGACAACAAAAATCAATCAAAAGTTTGAGAAATAAACTTTAAATTTGAGTTTTAACAATAACATTCAATAAAATGTTTGATAATAAAGTTTTTTTAACACACATTTTGTTATCAAATGTCAAATTTTAAATGTCAGAATGTCAAATTTTGATAACAAATGTCGAATTTCAAATGTAATAATGTCAAAAATATCAAATATTGATAACATAAGTCGAATTTTAAATGACAAAAATGCCAAATTTTGATAAAAAATATAGAATTTTAAATTTCAAAATGTAAATTTTGATAACAAATGTCAAATTTTAAATGTCAGAATGTCAAATTTTGATAACAAATGTCGAATTTCAAATGTAATAATGTCAAAAATATCAAATATTGATAACATAAGTCGAATTTTAAATGACAAAAATGCCAAATTTTGATAAAAAATATAGAATTTTAAATTTCAAAATGTAAATTTTGATAACAAATGTCAAATTTTAAATGTCAGAATGTCAAATTTTGATAACAAATGTCGAATTTCAAATGTCATAAATATCAAATATTGATAACATAAATCGAGTTTTAAATGACAAAAATGTCAAATTTTGATAAAATATATCGAATTTTAAATTTCAAAATGTCAAATTTTGATAACAAATGTCAAATTTTAAATGTCAGAATGTCAAATTTTGATAACAAATGTCGAATTTCAAATGTCAAAAATATCAAATATTGATAACATAAATCGAGTTTTAAATGACAAAAATGCCAAATTTTGATAAAAAATATCGAATTTTAAATTTCAAAATGTGAAATTTTGATAACAAATGTCAAATTTTAAATGTCAGAATGTCAAATTTTGATAAAAAATGTCGAATTTCAAATGTCAAAAATATCAAATATTGATAACATAAAGCGAGTTTTAAATGACAAAAATGTCAAATTTTGATAAAAAATATCGAATTTTAAATTTCAAAATGTCAAATTTTGATAACAAATGTCAAATTTTAAATGTCAGAATGTCAAATTTTGATAACAAATGTCGAATTTCAAATGTCATAATGTCAAAAATATCAAATATTGATAACATAAATCGAGTTTTAAATGACAAAAATGCCAAATTTTGATAAAAAATATCGAATTTTATAAATTTCTAAATGTCAAATTTTGATAACAAATGTTAAATTTTAAATGTCAGAATGTCAAATTTTTATAACAAATATCAAATTTTGATTTTTTTAAATTTTAACAAATGTCGAATTTTAAATGACAGAATTTAAAAAATGTCAAATTTTGATAACAAATGTCACATTTTAAATGTCAGAATGTCAAATTTTGATAACAAATGTCGAATTTCAAATGTCATAATGTCAAAAATATCAAATATTGATAACATAAGTGGAATTTTAAATGACAAAAATGTCAAATTTTGTAAAATTATCGAATTTTATGAATTTCTAAATGTCAAATTTTGATAACAAATGTCAAATTTTAAATGTCAGAATGTCAAATTTCGATAACAAATGTCACATTGTAAATGTCAGAATGTCAAATTTTGATAACAAATGTCGAATTTCAAATGTCATAATGTCAAAAATATCAAATATTGATAACATAAGTCGAATTTTAAATGACAAAAATGTCAAATTTTGTAAAATTATCGAATTTTATAAATTTCTAAATGTCAAATTTTGATAAGAAATGTCGAATTTCAAATGTCATAATGTCAAAAATATCAAATATTGATAACATAAGTCGAATTTTAAATGACAAAAATGTCAAATTTTGATAAAAAATATCGAATTTTAAATTTCAAAATGTCAAATTTTGATAACAAATGTCAAATTTTAAATGTCAGAATGTCAAATTTTGATAACAAATATCAAATTTTGATTTTTTTAAATTTTAACAAATGTCGAATTTTAAATGACAGAATTTCAAAAATGTCAAATTTTGATAACAAATGTCACATTTTAAATGTCAGAATGTCCAATTTTGATAACAAATGTCGAATTTCAAATGACATATTGTCAAAAATATCAAATATTGATAACATAAGTCGAATTTTAAATGACAAAAATGTCAAATTTTGTAAAAAAAATATCGAATTTTATAAATTTCTAAATGTCAAATTTTAAATGTCAGAATGTCAAATTTTGATAACAAATGTCGAATTTCAAATGTCATAATGTCAAAAATATCAAATATTTATAACCTAAGTCGAATTTTAATTGACAAAAATGTCAAATTTTGATAAAAAATATCGAATTTTAAATTTCAAAATGTCAAATTTTGATAACAAATGTCAAAATTTAAATGTCAGAATGTCAAGTTTTGATAACAAATGTCGAATTTCAAATGTCATAATGTCAAAAATATCCAATATTGATAACATAAGTAGAATTTTAAATGACAAAAATGTCAAATTTTGATAAAAAATATCGAATTTTAAATTTCAAAATGTCAAATTTTGATAACAAATGTCAAATTTTAAATGTCAGAATGTCAAATTTTGATAACAAATATCAAATTTTGATTTTTTTAAATTTTAACAAATGTCGAATTTTAAATGACAGAATTTCAAAAATGTCAAATTTTGATAACAAATGTCACATTTTAAATGTCAGAATGTCCAATTTTGATAACAAATGTCGAATTTCAAATGACATATTGTCAAAAATATCAAATATTGATAACATAAGTCGAATTTTAAATGACAAAAATGTCAAATTTTGTAAAAAAAATATCGAATTTTATAAATTTCTAAATGTCAAATTTTAAATGTCAGAATGTCAAATTTTGATAACAAATGTCGAATTTCAAATGTCATAATGTCAAAAATATCAAATATTTATAACCTAAGTCGAATTTTAATTGACAAAAATGTCAAATTTTGATAAAAAATATCGAATTTTAAATTTCAAAATGTCAAATTTTGATAACAAATGTCAAAATTTAAATGTCAGAATGTCAAGTTTTGATAACAAATGTCGAATTTCAAATGTCATAATGTCAAAAATATCCAATATTGATAACATAAGTAGAATTTTAAATGACAAAAATGTCAAATTTTGATAAAAAATATCGAATTTTAAATTTCAAAATGTCAAATTTTGATAAAAAATGTCAAATTTTAAATGTCAGAATGTCAAATTTTGATAACAAATATCAAATTTTGTTTTTTTTAAATTTTAACAAATGTCGAATTTTAAATGACAGAATTTCAAAAATGTCAAATTTTGATAACAAATGTCACATTTTAAATGTCAGAATTCGCCATAAAAAACTGAATCTTTCCAAACAATTTACTTTCCAAATAATTTTTAAATTTCAAGAAAAAATGAAAATCATTATTTATCAAGTGAATGGAAAATTTCAAAAATGACAGGCAATATAAAAAATGACAGAAAATGTCAAAAATGACAGGAAAGGTAAAAATTGACAGGAAATATAAAATATAACAAAAAATGTCAGACATAACAGGAAATATAAAAAATTTCAAACTGTTTTACCTGCTGGTTGCAAATATACTAATTGCATTTTCTTAGCCGCTTCCGTTCGCAAGATATGACCTGACACAATTGGCAATTTTTTAGCTGTTAAATATTGTATATTTTATTAAAAGAATATTTTTTTTTGCCTGTTGTTTTTTTACAATACTATTGGAGACGAAGTTGTCTTTTTGGCCACGGGGGGCGCTAAGCGCGGTTACGCACGGAGCGAATACCTAGTCCTCTTTGTGTCTAGTTTAGTCTATAACTAGTGTTGTCTCTAATATTTGTCGTCTTACAACATGTCTAGTCTAGTCTTAACAAGCACAAACATGTTTCTATTATTTGCCTCACATCAATGTTTAGCATTGTCTGTGTATAGTGTATAATCTTGTCTGTTTCTCTGGCGAGAGAATGCAGCTGTACTGCGCCGAGGTACGAGGGGCAAGGGACGCGCCGCGGTAGGCGCAGATTAGTTTGAATTGGGTCTCTAGTCTCTTAGTCTCTAAATAAGGTGGGGGTATGCGCAGATCAATGTTAAACTCGTCGAGACGAGATGCATTCTCTCGCCGGCCCGAATAGAGTCATAATCGATATATAGTCTTGATATCTAGTCTTATTTAAAATGTTGACCAACTAAAGTGTGTGAAGCAGACTAATGAAAAATGTTATTGGTGAGAACAATAAGCGGCGACTATTATAAGACAAAGCATGAAACATCTAATCTATAACTTGTCTACAAAACTGATTTTCTTGGGCAAACTTTTTACCTCGTCCTGTGTCATTTCCTCGAGTTCGGCGGCGAGACTGAACTCGCCCGCGGTTAACTTGCGCCCCTGCTCCACGCCGGCGTGCAAAAGACTCGCCTGCAGCTCCTCGTTGGCTTCCTGCAACTGCGTGTTGAGGTCTCGCAGCGCGGCCATCTCCTCGTGCAGCTCGTCCAGTCGCAGCGCTTCCGGCGACGTCGTCGGCAAGGCCGGCGTCCTCGCCTCAGATCGCAAACGCTCAACCTCCCTTGATAATTCTTCTATCAATTGATTATGCGTCTGTTGTTCTTTTATCAGTCTAATAACAACAACATAACCTTTAAATTCTCACAAATTTTAACAACAAAAATATTAAACGACAAACTATCTCGTTGTTCTTCTAGTCTTTTCTAGTTCTCTCTGGTCTTGTCTGGTCTATTTTGGGCTTGTCTGGTATATTTTGGTCTTGTCTGGTCAATTTTGGTTTTATCTGGTATATGTTGGTCTTGTCTGGTTTTGTTAGACCTGAACACAGCCTAATTCAATTTTACCTTCTCTCCTGTTCTTTGTATAGATGTTCTTGTTCCTTGGCATCGATGACCTCGTTCCGGAGATCCTGGAGCTGATCGGAGAGCTCCTTCCGCTCGTTCTCCAGCTTCTCTATTCGGACCCTTTGTCGTGTAACTTCCTCCTTGAAATTGTTGGCCTCCGTTTCGGCCGCTTGCAGACGAATGCTCGAGTTCTCCAGCTGCAGGATCTTCTCGCGCTCTATTCGCGTGATCAACTCTTTGGATCGCCGCTGCTCCTCCTAATCAAAAACATATTTGTTGGACAAGAATTGATGATGAAAAAAGGAATCACATTTTTTGACTTGCTCTGCTCCTCACAAATTGAGAATTTGTTGGACAAGAATGGATCGTAAAGTAGTGGAAATTGGTAAAAAAATTATGGAAAGTTGAAGTAATCACATTTTTTGACTTCCTTTGCTCCTCACAAATTGAGAATTTGTTGGACAAGAATGGATCGTAAAGTAGTGGAAAATTGGGAAAAATCAGTTTTTTTGGCTTCCTGTGCTTACAAATTGATAAAGAATGTGTTGTTTGAAAACTAGGAAATTTTAAGTGATCTCTGAAATCTTTTTGCCTTCCTCTGCACCTGATATTTCAAAATAAATTGCTAGTTTCTCGCATGAGAGACAAGTGGAAACTTTAAGCGAAAATTGTTATTACGTGGATTCTTTCGTCCGCTCGCATTTCCGAGTCCCTGAGCTGTTCCTCGAGCATGATGACTCGTTGCTGAAGAGCGGCATTGTCTGATTTTGCTCTAGTGTATCTTTCATCGTTATGTGTCGCCGAATCTTGAAGGACGCCCATTTGCTGCTGGAGAACTTGCACCTGGAACAACAACAACCGATTACAAAAATTGCTAATGCTGAGAAGAATAGTCGACAGAATAATCAACAAGTGTATTTGAAAATAGTTTAATTAATGTTGTACACGCCAATTTTAATAAATCTGTATTTTTAATTCCTCATTTGAATCGATTTCGGCACCGATTAACAGAAAGGTGTATCGACCTGGGCTGAAATCGCGCGATTTACTTATCAATTTACTTCGCGAATTTATATTATTCGGAGAGTATGCTTCGAGTGCGTGAAGCGTAGAGACAAGAATCGAAGCGGGAACGAAGCTCGACCGACACGTGCACGCATCTTTAAGTTTATCGTTTCTCTAAGCTCTATGTTAATATCTCGGCTTATGAATAACTTCCTCATTTTCGTAAAGGAAGATCTTGCTACCTCAATTCTCGATCTAATTTCTCTTGTTATGTCTCCCGTTTGTTCCATCCATGCCCCTAGGTATTTATATGTCTGTACATTTTCTATTATGGTGTTTCCAATTCTTAGATTTATCTGGTTTTGGTTTTGTAAAGATTTTGTGACTAGCATTATTTTGGTTTTATTGTAGTTAATTTTCAGTTAATTATTGTAGTTAATACCAACTATAACAACACCTTAACTTCTTGTGCATTGTTAGTTCGGAGCGATATCCTAGGAACCAATACATTTTTCGTGTTTTCCATTGAAGTTCGTCTTGATTTTTCTTGATGTGCTCCTTCCATCGGAGTTTTGCATCAAGCGTCGTGCCCAGATATTTTGCTGTGTTGGCCGGCTGGATAGTTATGTCATTAATTATGAGGGGTCGGTCTGTTTTCAATCTTGCCATGTGTAAAGTTGATGTATGTAGACTTTGCTTCATTCAGTTTGATTCGCCATTTACGAGTCCAGGTGGTCATATTATTTACAGCTAGTTGTAATATTTCTAATGATTGCTCTACAGTTTTTCCAGTTGCCATCCGTTATATCCATGTTATCAATATTTTTTTTGTGTGAGGGTCATTTGGCTGCAAAGCCTTTCTGCAGTGCGACCAACTTGATCTATTGTGCTTGACCCTATTACAATTGCTCTCCCAGGAATTCAACTTCGTGAACGAAGTCTAAGATATTCCTGAGAGGACTGCTACTCAGCTCCAAGGTGGTCAATCTTGCGACCCCGAAGTGGGCAAGCCTTATGTGTGCTAGCGCTACACATGTGCACATTATGTGTTCAGCGGTTTCTTCATCTGATTCACATAATCTACAGGCAACTTCCTCTGCCTTTCCCATTTTGTGTAGGTGATATCTCACCGGACAATCTCCTGTGAGTATGCCTACCAAAGTTCTGATTTCTCTTCTAGAGAAGCTTAGCATCTGCTGCGTTATTGCGGCAGAATAGTTCATGAGCATTTTAGCTTGCCACTGTCCTGGCGTGTTCTTCCAGTGGGTTTGCTTTTGCTCTTCTTCCCATTTCTTAGCCCCCTGCCTTAAATGGGCCTTTGTAAGCCCACAAGTTGGCTCCGGCTCCAAGAAGGGAGCCTCGGCCCCGCTTTTGACGAGTGCGTCGGCCATTTCATTCCCAAATATGCCCTGGTGACCCGGTGACCACATTAGCGTGAGTCTGTTACCATTCACCAGTTGCTTTAGGGTTTGTTTACAGTTCCAGATTACCTAGGAATTAAAGTTGTGAGGTTTTTAAATTCTTTAGAGCTACCTGGTTGTACGTTAGGATGTAGATTTGCATTACTTTAAGACGTTTCTTTAGGCAGATTTGTGCGCATCTGTCAATGGCTATAATTTCAGCCTGTAGTACCGTGGGAGCCTGGCCCAATGCCGTGGACTCCCTGTGACTCCGGCTGTATATGCCAATTCCTGTACCCTTAGCAGTTTTTGATGCGTCGGTGTAACACATGGACGCTTTGTCTTTCAGGTTTTCGATTCTTTGAATACTGCTTTGGCGGTCATTGATGACCATTTCAACGGCTGTGTCAAAGTCTTATTCTGTAGACATTGCGTCCCAGGGAAGCTTCAGAAATTTCTCTCCGATTTGTTCCCTTATTTTCATGTGTATCGGAATAGGCGATGTACACCTTAGTCTCAGAGCACTGAGAAGACCTTCTTTTTCTACCTGTTTGTGCAGTGGGAGTAGGTCCAACAGAACTTCCATTGCTGTGGTTGGAGTAGATTGCATCGCTCCTGTTATACCCAAGCACGCAAGCCGTTGAAGCTTTAGTAGCATGTTTTGGATCTTTATTTCCTTTGTTTTGTACCATCATACGAGTGAACCGTAGGTGATATTCGGTCTTACCATTGCTGTGTAAGACCATAGGACCATTTTGGGTTTTAGTCCCAAAAAGTTTACGACAGATCCAAAAGACCGCTGTGGCTTTTGAGAACGTTTTGTTCAGATGCGAGTTCCAAGTGAGTTTCTTATTTAAGGTTACCCCTAGATATTTCACCTCCTCGGAGAATTCTAACGTCTGACCATCAATGCTTGGAGCTTTCAAGTTCAGCTTCCTCTTTCTGGTAAAGGGGACCATTACTGTTTTGCTCGGGTTGACACTAAGACCCTCCTTCTTGCTCCAACAGTTGATGGTGGTAAGGGCACTCTATGCAAGGTTCATGATTGTACTACCAAATTTACCCGTTATTATGATGGCAACATCGTCTGCATAACCAACCCCCTTATACCCGTTCTTTGTTAGCACATCTAGGAGATCATAAACGACCAGGTATCACAGCAGAGGCGATAACACCCCTCCTTGTGGGCAGCCTGTCTCTGTGGTTACCGTCCTCGTTGATCCCCCCAGTGCGGCGGTAATTTTACGATTGGTCAGCATGTCTTAAATCCACTCAATGATAGTGTCTTCAATCCCTTTGTTGGTGGTTGCATTCTTTATTAATAAACGGGTTGTGTTGTAAAAAGTTCCCTCTGTATCTATAAAGATACCTACTGCAATTTCTTTGCAGTCCAGTGCTGCTTCCAATGTGAATAGAGCGTCCACTGTGGATTTGGCTGATAATCGTATTGGTGCGTATGGAGGGGATTTCTTTTAAGAGGTGCGTACCGTATGTGATTGTCCACACTTTTTTCCATTGTTTTCAGGAGGAAGGAAGTGAGGCTAATTGGTCGGTAGGACTCTGCCAGGTCTTGAGGCCTGCGCCCTGCCTTAGGGATGGATATCACCTTGGCCGCTTTCCATTCAGCGGTATGTACGCCAGTCGAAAGCTGGCCTTAAATATCTCAGCAATGCAGGGGGCCATGGTTTCGATCCCTTTCTGCAGCATTGCCGGGAAAATGCCGCAATGTCCGGCAGCCTTAAATGGTTTTGGAGATTTTAATAGGGCGCTTCATCCGCGTTATCCCTTCACCAGTTATGGTTGATTTAGAGCCAGGAAAGTGCGTTTGCAGTAAAACGTTTAGACTTTCCTTCAAATCTTTGGTATACTTACCACTCGGTGTCTTAATAAGCCCGATTTCATTTGAGTGGTCCTTTGCCAAAACCTTTTGCAGCGTTGCCGTTGGGGCGCATTGATCAATACCCTCACAGAAGTCACGCCAGGTTTTCCTTTTCGACCTTCTCAATTCTTTGTTGTAATCAGTAAGTGCTACTCTGTAGGCTTCCCAATTGCACGTTCTTTTCGCACCGTTGAAGGCTTTCCTGGCCGTCTTTCTCAGACGTTCTAGCTCTTTGTTCCACCAAGGAACAGCCCTTGATTTTTGCATCTTTTTGAGATGACTGCTAGTCTCATAGGCGTGTGTTAGAACACCTTTTAGATGAGACGATGCTGCTTCCAGCTCGTCTGTTGTATTTATTATGAGGCGGAGACCTTCGGTTTCCTGTCTGAGGATCTCCTTGTAGAGTTCCCAATCAGAACACCTAGGGTTCCTGCGCTCTATTACCACATTGTGTGCCGCACCTAAGTGGAACTCAATCTTTTGGTGGTCTGACATTGATGGCTCCTCGAGAACTCGCCAATCTATGATTAACTCTGTTGTAAAAGCATCAGCTAGAGTCAAATCTAAAACCTCCTGTTTGGTTGCGTTTACAATGGTGGGTTATCCGTATTAGGTGTATCGTTTGTATAAAGTAGATATAGCACCGGGCCCAGTACACTTCCGTGAGGGACACCACTGATGTTCCAAAGATCAGAAAACGCGTCCTCATATTTATTGCGAAATTTTCTTTCGTTTTAATTAGGTAAGATTTTAGTAGTTTGTATTACGGGTCAGGCAGGATGAATTTAAGTTTGTGCAGTAAGCCTTCATGCCATACCCGACCAAGCGCTTGTGCGACGTCAAGGAACACAGTAGAGCAAACGTTTTTCTCTTCTAGCGATTTTTCGATGACGTTGATAATTCTGTGAACTTGGTCAATTGTTGAGTTTTTTTTGTTGTCGTAGATTCTGGTCTTTTTCCTGACCTGTAGAGTCCGGTCTTTTTTCTTAGAGTTTTCTTACCGTTTTTTTTTTTCTATGATGGGGTTCTTGGTTAACCCCATTATTTATTTGGTTAACCCCCGTCTCATGGTTAACCCCGTTATCGGAGGGCCATCTCTACCGCTCTCGTTAGCCCTGACCTCGCCTTCCATACGGATTGGTTACCGCATCTTCCACGAGGTTACTCAGGTTACCAGGGTTCACCACGTGGAGGAGAGATTTGGAATTGGGTAGGAGAGGCTATGCGACAATCTCGTCCTGTACGGTTGTCGTGTGGTGCGCATGCACTACCCTTGAACCCCTCACATAAAGGTAGCAGACGTAAAACGACTTGAGCAGATTATCTCAATTTTCGACTTGATCACTTTTGGCAGTACACCCACGATACGTGACTTAAAATGTCATTATTGTAAAATAAAAGATTTATTTTTTCAATTGTGGGCTAAAAATTCTTCCGTTTGGTCTTTTGGGTCGCGCTATAAACATATTCCTCAAAATTGGGTCGCGGCTTAAAAAGGTTAAGAACCACTGATGTAGACAACAGTTAGTCTTCAAGTTTCTTCTAGACCAGGGGTGGCGAACCTTTTTCCGGCCGCGTGCCAATTTTTTTAAATTTTTACGTTTTAAAATGCTGACGTGCAGACCTGGCACGTCCAGGTCTCCGTTGCAATTACAAATAAACCAATCGACGGACTTTGATTAAACCTAATATGATTTGATATTCTTACAAGGTCCCACAAATTGCCAAATTTCAAAATTGTAACTTTTAAATACGGCTTTTGTACATTTTTGGAGTTTGTAAATTTTTGTGCGCCTTTTGCAATTACGGACAAATCAATCGACGGATGTTGATAAAACTTGCTGTGATTTGATATTCTTACGAGATCTAACAAATTCCCAAATTGTAGCTTTGTAAATACGGCTTTTGTAAATTTTTGAAGTTTGTAAATATTTGAGCGCCTTTTGCAATTACGGACAAACCAAACCATGTATTTTGATGAAACTTGGTATGATTTGATATTCTTGCAAAATCTCACAAATTGCCAAATTGCAAAATTGTAGCTTTGTAAATACGGCTTTCGTGAATTTTGGAAATTTTTGTGCGCCTTTTGAAATCACGGGCAAACCAACCGTCGGATTTTGATAAAACGTAGGATGATTTGATATTCTTACGAGATCTCACAAACTCCTTAGTTGCAAAATTGTAGCTTTGTAAATACGACTTTCGTGCATTTTTGAAATTTGTAAATTTTTGTGCGTCTTTTGCAATTACGTACAAACCAATCGACGGATTTTGATGAAACTTGGTGTGATTTGATATTCTTGCGAATTCTCACAAATTGCCAAATTGCAAAATTGTAGCTTTGTAAATACGGCTTTTGTGAATTTTGGAAATTTTTGTGCGCCTTCTGAAATTACGGGCAAACCAATCGACGGATTTTGATAAAACGTAGTATGATTTGATATTCTTACGAGATCTCACAAATTCCCTAATTTTAAAATTGTAGCTTTGTAAATACAACTTTCGTGCATTTTTTAATTTTGTAAATTCTTGTGCGCTTTTTGCAATTACGGACAAACCAATCGACGGATTTTGATGAAACTTGGTATGATTTGATATTCTTGCGAAATCTCACAAATTGCAAAATTTCAAAATAGTAGCTTTGTAAATACGGCTTTCGTGAATTTTGGAAATTTTTGTGTGCTTTTTCAATTTGCGGGCAAACCAATCGACGTATTTTGAACACGTCTTATATTTTACACAATTGACAAATTATTGTACAAAAGTAGATTGAGAAACTTAAAAATAACGATAGTTTTACAAGTTTAGAAGGCATGCGTGAGAAGTAGTTCGCGTGCCAATAAAATTTTCCTACGTGTCAGCTGTGACACGCGTGCCATATGTTCGCCACCACTGTTCTAGACTAGTCTTTAATAATTTTGCCCAATTTTGTAAAAACGTTCTGGTCTTCAAGATGAGTCATTTGACTTGAATTAATTTCTTCAATTAAAATTGTTTTATTGTTAATATGTAATTGATATGTGAAATCTTACGATAACAGAAAAACAGTTTCGCTTTTTATTAATGTGACATTTAATACGTATCAGAAACCATATGTGTTAAGTCATGAATGAAGTTCTACTAAAATAAGTCGACGAGAGGTGACGAGCAAAAGACGGCTAACTATTAATAACATTCAAAATCTCGTGAGAAAATTTGTATTTATAGCTACTTACTAAATATATCTTCCTTGAAAAATTGAATTTCTTTTCATGGAAAAAATAACGAGAACGTAATCTCATTTTGATTTTTGCAAAACCAGACAAAACCAGAGAAGATCACACAAGACCAGATATGACTAGACGAGACCAGACATGACTATTCAGGTCCAGGCAAGGCGAGACAAGACCAGACAAGACTAGAGAAGTCCAAACAGGACTATGCAGGACCAGGAAGGACCAGTCAGTTGAGATTTGAGATAGCTAGTGTGAGGCTTGAGATATCAAATCTGAATCTCGAACATTCTAAATTGATTTTGAGATATCTAGTGTGAGTTTTGAGATATCAAGTCTGAATCTTAATACATAGACCAGACTTAAATTTGGCCAATTGGTCGATAGCCCTTTGTGTATAAGTAAATCTTTTTATCTACGCCCATTATTGTAAAGTTCGTGGACTATGTAAATACATCAAAACACACACGTATGTAACAGTCCGCGATTAATGATAAGTTATCATTGATAACACACACGTGCGTTTGTGCGTTTTGATTGGTTGAGAGCTGCTATTACGTGCTCATACATTCAGCGCCCCCCGTGCCAAAATAAATCTTAACCCCTTGACATACGAATAAAATGTGCGTTGACGTGTCCATATACATGTGATCTTATCAGATATACATGCCGTCTTAGAGACGTCATTGTATGTGAAGGGGTTAATACATAGACCAGATTTCAATTTGGCCAATTGGTCCATAGCCCTTTGTGTACAGGTAAATGTTTTTATCTACACCCATTATTGTACAGTTTGTGGATTATATAAATACATAATAACACACATGTATGTAACAGTCCGCGATTAATGATAAGTTATGATTGATAACACACACGTGCGTTTTATTTACGATTCGTTGATTGGTTGAGAGCTGTTACTAAGTGCTCATACGTTCAGCGCCCCCCGTGCCACAATTCAAACTAACGGAAATTGACATTGCGTACATTAGGTTGCCTATATCTATGACCACTCTTATTCCAGTTTAACCCAAATAAGTACTATATAATAAGGTATGTAACTGTTCGCGCAAATTTTAATAAATCTGTATCTTCAATTCAACATTTGAATCGATTTCGGCACCGATTAACAGAAGGGGAAAGGTGTATCGACCTGGGCTGAAATCGCGCGATTTACTTTTAATAATTTAAACAGTATGCTTCGAGTGCGTGAAGCGTAGAGACCAGAATCGAAGCGCGAACGAAGCTCGACCGACACGTGCACGCATCTTTAAGTTTCTCATTTTAAGTCAAGTTAACCAGGGGTGTAATCAAGAGCCCAAAGAGCTGTCGCGGCATCCAACGTCTGGAAGACAACAATTTTAAGGGAATCCCTCCACTTAGTATACCCATTTCCTTCCATAAAAAAGGCGCCGGAAGGACGATCACACGGTTTTTAAAACTGGAAAATTTTGATTTTCGTGAGACACGGTCCAAACGTTAAATTATGTCGAGTAATAGTTATATATGAAAATACAACTGTTTCTTTATTATAATATTAAATAATGTACCATGTTAAATAATAACTTTGTTACATCAAATATATTTTTTTATTAGGCCGAGGCCGCACTACGCGGTTTTTTCCCCGCGAGTGGTAACCGCTATAACCGCGAAACCGCTCGAGAAACACACGGTACGCTATGGGAAAATTCAGTCGCGGAAAAAAACCGCAAGTGAGGCCGCTTGTATTAGCTTACTTGAGTCACAAAATCACGCGATTAAAAACCGCGGCGGTTTAGCCGTAGTGCGGCCTAGGCCTTAAACAGAGACAAATTAATGTGGGCGTAGATAAAGTATAGTACATAACTCGAGTTGTAAGACGCGAAGTAATTGTTGTAATTTTTAGATTAAAACTGAAATTTTGCACAATTATTGCTAAAACTAACACAAAAAATTTCTGAAAGTTTCAATGAATTCCCTCATTTTTTTCCTAAAATCCACAATTTTGAGTTAAAAAATCTGAAATTTTGCACAGCTATTGCTTAAACTAACACAAACAATTTCTGTAAGTCTCAATGAATTCCCTCTATTTGTTTGTCTTTTACGAATTTTCAAATTTCGTGAATTTCGGAAAAAATTGAAAATCGATTTTTTTCTCACTAAAATACAATACGGCACTGGCCTCCCGCGCACTAAGCATCCTTGCTGCGGCGCCCGAAAAACTGTACAATCTTGATAATCCGACATGTTCGGTAATCCGGCGCTGTCAAATGTCCGGTGACATTTTAATATACAAACTTTTTTAATATACAAATTTTGTATATTAAAACTGAATTAATTTTGAGTCAATAAGACTAAGTATGGATTTATCTCAAATATAACTTAACCTAACTATAACTTAATCTAGATTAAATCTAAGATATATAACCTAGATTATATCGACAACGTCCAAATAGTGTTCCAGTCACTGTGCGTTTTTACTAGTTAGCAATTTTTGCTACGGAAGCGCTGAACGTTGCTACCGTATTGTATTAGTGATTTGAAGTATGTTGTCTGTCAAAATTACAATTTTTACAATATCATCTTCTTCTTAGATGCTATACTTGTGTTCTAGCGTAGGCGCATACTTGTGGAACGCATCGTCACACTAATATGCGGGACCTAGTTTATAGCCGGTTCCGAACGGCACTATTTGAGAGGTTTTACTAGGCAGAATTAAAATATTATCGTTACGACACAATTATTTCTTTGTAAATTCAACGGTATTTTAACATACATTGTAGATAAAATAATTTATGACACACGTGTGTAAAAATCTTTTGTGCACGAGTTGTGAAGTTTAAAGCACGAGCCGAAGGCGAGTGGTTTAATCGCGAAGCGGGTCGTGCCTAATTCCGTTCTGCTCGTACGAAATAAGCTTCTTACAACTCTCGTTACGTAATATACTATTAAATAAATATGTTTCCTCTTCCTCTCTTGGACTAGATATTAACCCCTTGACATACGAATAAAATGAGGTTGACGTGTCCATATACATGTGATCTTATCAGATATACATGACGTCATTGTATGTCAAGGGGTTAACGTGATAAATTTAACAGAAACTGAAAACATGTCTTCGACAACAATTCAATCAGTACACAGTTCCCACTTGAAACAATAAACCGATGCTAATTCCAGCCGCAAATTCTCCGAAACAGAAGCCGATTTTAATAAGGAAATAATTAATCCGAACAGAAATAAATAAATTAAAAGGAAAATAAATAAACGCCTCTGCAGAACTAGGGTGCGGTTTGGCGAGGCAGTTAACAAGAATTGACAACACCCTACAATTGTTTGTCTTTGTAATAGAATGGATAAATTATTTGAAATTCGAAATGAAATATTTTCCTGGTAACCAAGTTATTGTGTAAAATTTGCAATAGACCATTTCATAGCTGAAATGTTTTTGTGCACATTTTTAAATTGCCGCTTTCTTTTGCCCGAACTTTTTGACGTATAACCTTATTATTTGCCCGAAACTTTCATATTCCCGCCTTTCAAACTTGGATGCGCATGCGCTTAACTACCCGTAAAAAGGTCTATTTAAATTATTGCAACTATTATAACCTTATTATAAATTATTATAACGAGAATGTCTGAAATCGTTTCGAAATATACACGAAAGGGGTGCAATTTGTAAAATATTATTGTTTCCATTTGTAAACTTATTTTATCTACATGAACACATTAATAAATAGATTATTGTATGTGAAGAGTGCCATTATTACAATCGTGTGCAAAAGTATCCAAATCGTGCGTAAAAGCCCAATGTAAATGAAATGGAGTTTCTTCATTAAACGATTTCTGTTTGTTATTACTATGGCAACTTTAGAGCGAAATAAACTGGAAAACCGTTTTCAGCACTTCGATTTCCTTCGTGTAGCCAAAAAAAATCACGAAAAAAATTTGCAAGAAAAATTTCGACAAAAATTTCCATCATTTCGTTCGAAAAATACATGCTTTTTCGGTTTTTTCCGATTTTTTCGAAAACGGTAAACAGCAGCGAAATCATTTTGGGCACACAGAAACTACACGACAAGACGAACAAGTCGATGTGTAAATTGTCCGGAAATATTCAATAATTCGTCGATAAATTTCAAACTGAAATTTGCCCGATTCTCGTTTTGCTAAGTAGATATCTCGGAAACGGTTGCAGATAATTAAAAACGGATTACGGCATCGTTTTCAGAAGGTCATTTTCCAATGGATACACTAAGATTGTCTGTAGGAAATTCACGACTTTCCGAGGTATACACTAGAGCGCCGAAATTTCATAAAAATTTCTTCAATTTTTGCAGGCGAAAGTGAACCGAAAGAGCTAGCGAAATATAATTTGCATATTTGTAATCAGCAGCAAAAATGCTTTCAGAAACGTTTGTAAATTTTGCTGTGACTGAAAAAATAACGATTTTGAAAAAATCGATTTTCTCGCATTTCGTCGTTTCCGCGATCTAGACTTCCCGAGTCGATGGTATTTCCTAACTGAAAGCTTCTCAGGGAATATTATATACGCTCTCCGACTAATTTTGGGACGTTGAATCGATTGGTGAAGACTAGAAGTCTCTGTGGTGAGCGGTTCAAAAGTTATGACAGCGTCAAATCAGTAGGAAATGTGTGATTGTGTACGGCGTAAAAAATATAAAATGTGTTTATTTGTAACTTTAGAGCGAAATAAACTGGAAAATCGTTTTCAGCGCTTCGATTTCCTTCGTGTAGCCAAAAAAAATCACGAAAAAAATTTGCAAGAAAAATTTCGACAAAAATTTCCATCATTTCGTTCGAAAAATACATGCTTTTTCGTTTTTTTCCGATTTTTTCGAAAACGGTAAAGAGCAGCGAAATCATTTTGGGCACAGAGAAACTACACGAGAAGATGAACAAGTCGATGTGTAAATTGTCTGGAAATATTCAATAATTCGTCGATAAATTTCAAACTGAAATTTACCCGATTCTCGATTTGCTAAGTAGATATCTCGGAAACGGTTGCAGATAATTAAAAACGCATTGCGGCATCATTTTCAGAAGGTCATTTTCCCATGGACACACTTAGTTTGTCCGCAGGAAACTGACAACTTTCCGAGATATCCACTAGAGCGCCGAAATTTCATAAAAATTTCTTCAATTTTTGCAGGCGAAAGTGAACCGAAAGATCTAGCGAAATATAATTTGCATATCTGTAATCAGCAGCAAAAATGCTTTCAGAAACGTTTTTAAATTTTGTTGTGACTAAAAAAATAACGATTTTGAAAAAAACTATTTTCTCGTATTTCGTCGTTTCCGCGATCTAGACTTCCCGAGTCGTTGGTATTTCTTAACTGAAAGCTTCTCAGGGAATATTATATACTCTCTTCGACTAATTTTGGGACGCTGAATCGATTGGTGAAGACTAGAAGTCTCTGTGGTGAGCGGTTCAAAAGTTATAACAGCGACAAATCAGTAGGAAATGTGTGATTGTGTACGGCGTAAAAAATATAAAATTTGTTTATTTGTAACTTTAGAGCGAAATAAACTGGAAAATCGTTTTCAGCGCTTCGATTTCCTTCGTGTAGCCAAAAAAAATCACGAAAAAAATTTGCAAAAAAAATTTTGTCAAAAATTTCCATCATTTCGTTCGAAAAATACATGCTTTTTCGGTTTTTTCCGATTTTTTCGAAAACCGTAAAGAGCAGCGAAATCATTTTGGGCACAGAGAAACTACACGACAAAACGAACAAGTCGATGTGTAAATTGTCCGGAAATATTCAATAATTCGTCGATAAATTTCAAACTGAAATTTGCCCGATTCTCGATTTGCTAAGTAGATATCTCGGAAGCGGTTGCAGATAATTAAAAACGGATTGCGGCACCGTTTTCAGAAGGTCATTTTCCCATGGACGCACTTAGTTTGTCCGCAGGAAACTGACAACTTTCCGAGATATCCACTAGAGCACCGAAATTTCATAAAAATTTCTTCAATTTTTGCAGGCGAAAGTGAACCGAAAGAGCTAGCGAAATATAATTTGCATATCTGTAATCAGCAGCAAAAATGCTCTCAGAAACGTTTTTAAATTTTGCTGTGACTAAAAAAATAACGATTTTGAAAAAAACGATTTTCTCGCATTTCGTCGTTTCCGCGATCTAGACTTCCCGAGTCGATGGTATTTCTTAACTGAAAGCTTCTCACGGAATATTATATACGCTCTCCGACTAATTTTGGGACGCTGAATCGATTGGTGAAGACTAGAAGTCTCTGTGGTGAGCGGTTCAAAAGTTATGGCACCGTCAAATCAGTACGAAATGTGTGATTGTGTACAGCGAAAAAAATATAAAATGTTTGTTTGTAACTTTAGAGCGAAATAAACTGGAAAACCGTTTTCAGCACTTGAACAAAACGGTAAAGAGCAGCGAAATCATTTTGGGCACATTCATCACTTTTAACTTAAGTAAGTAGCCATTTGCAGACGCTTTTCGAGATGAATAAATGCAAAGCTGCACTGATGAGAGATAAATCTCGAAACGAGTCTCGAATCTCTTATAAGAATTTTATTTCTTATAAGACAGCAAATTTCTGCACAGCAAAATTGAAAAACGTTTCTGAAAGCATTTTTCCTGCTGATTACAGATATGCAAATTATATTTCGCTAGCTCTTTCGGTTCACTTTCGCCTGCAAAATTTGAATAAATTTTTATGAAATTTCGGCGCTCTAGTGGATATCTCGGAAAGTCGTGAATTTCCTGCGGACAATCTTAGTGTATCCACTGGAAAATGACCTTCTGAAAACGATGCCGCAATCCGTTTTTAAATATATGCATCATTTCTTCGACAGCAACTTTATAATTCACCTTACTTAACCCCTTGACATACGAATAAAATGCACGTTATCCATATACATGTGATCTTATCACATATCCATGACGTCTTAGAGACGTCATTGTACGTCAAGGGATTAAATGCATGTCAAAACTAGTGCAAGAAAAATACTTGAAAGTGATTCGTACTTGCAGTGATTCGTAGAAATCGTCCTTATTGTCGTAAAAAGACTTAAGAATATTATAGAGATTCGGAAAGGTTGAATATATTTATATATTCAAACTGTGTTCCGCTGTAATAAGTTGGTACTTTGTGCTGCGTTTGAATAAGGAGATTTAGATTGTTTATTCATATTTTCCAGAACATTCAATCAAAATATTTGCGTGCACTTTCATTATTTTAATAATAATTCAAAAAAATAAATAAGTATTATAGAGTTCCGGAAAGGTTGAGTATATTTATATATTCAAGCTTTGTTCCGACTTTATTAAGTTTATCAAAAAAATAAGTTTGAACAGAGTTCGATTCTCTTAAATGCCTCGCGCATTATGCCTCGCGCATTATGCCTCGCGCATTTAAGAGAATCGAACTCTGTTCTTCGTTCTCGAACTTGTTCTCTGAACTTCGTTCCTGACGGGGGTCCCCTGACCGCATACGTTTTTTTACCGCATAGGTACTAAGATTTAACATGTTAAATGCTATGGAGGTCACCAGTGACCGGCACTTAAGGGGGGGCCTGTCAACTCGTCATCACCGATTTGGCCCAAATTTACAGTATATGTAGGGCTTCACTATACATGAAAGTGACGCAAGAGGGAGGGCCAGATGGCCAAGCGTTAAAAAAATAATTCACTTTTTAGGCGGACCGGTAAGTTACCGACAACTTATAAGCCCGCTATGTTAGCATAAATTTCAATGGGCGTTCAGTGCAGCGGTAAGAGCTCGGGTTCATAGTACGAGGAACGCTGGTTCGATTCCACGTGGCGACGCTTTTTTTAACAATTTCTAAAATGACCTTAATGGTTAATAGAAAATCTGACAATGGAAGGCAGAGGGGGAAGTTGCAGGGCCCCCTTTTTAACCAAAACCTAATCTAGATTAAATCTAGATTAGCCTAGATTACATCGACAACGACCAAATAGTGTTCCTGTCACTGTGCGTTTTTACTAGTTAGCTATTTATGCCACGGAAGCGCTCAACATTCTAACCTTATTGTGTCAGTGATTTGAAGCATGCTGTTTGTCAAAATTATATTCTTTCAGTGTTATCGCTAATATATTATTTTTTATTGTAGATTCAACAGTATTTTAACACGCTTCGTAGATAAAATAATGTATGATACACGTGTGTGAAAAACGACTTTTATGCACTCATTGCGATTAAAGCATTCGCATTCACCTCGCGCTTTAAACTTCGCAACTCATACGTAAAAGCCCTGTTCACACACTTGTATCATAAACTACTACATACTGATGACGTTAACGAAATGTATACATGTTACGGTAAAAGTACGTAGTTTGGTAAATGTAGACATTTACCGGTATATGTATACATTTAACTTCTTGGTTGGTAAATGTGAGTTCAATTTACATTTACCAATTATTTCCGGTAAATGTGTACATATGCATAATGTTGTTGGAAATTGTTAGAGGTTTACATTAACATACACAGCGCATGGGCTGTCCAACAAGACACACGTGATATTGTAACACACAAAAAGTATACATTTTTCGGTTAAATTAAAGTTTACCTAAATCCTATAAAATTGGTAGATGTATACATATACCAGAAAATGTTTACATTTGCCGATTTTGTACTTCTACCGTAAAACATACATATTGAAAAATATATTTTTTAAAGAAAAGACTCAAGTGTTTCAATGTTATTATTTTATAGAATTGCTATTATTCGAAATAAATTTACTTTATCGGTGACTTCTCCGCACATATTATGAATAAACTTTTTGACGCCGTTGGCGGGTGGAGGCGCCCTGGGTGGTTTCAACAGCCCTTGCGGCACGGCATGCTTCGACGGCCCGACGAACTCAAACTGCCCTTCCCACATGTCGTAATCCAAATCGGGCGTGTGCGGCCCATCGTCGCCCTCCCAATCCGACGACTCTTGGAACTCATCGTTCTCCCCATCACTCATTTTCGGACAAAAGATCAAAACCGTTTCGACACAAACGCGAACATTTCAAGACTGCAATTACTCAGCGACAAAGTTGATTTGTTTTAAAATGTTGATAAGGGAATGATAACCTTAATGCGGTCTGTGGCAAACGGCGCACTGTTTTAAAAATATCGGGAGGGATAAGTGAAATAGTTCTATTTACGATTCATGACTCGTCAATGCGAATTCATACACACACGAAATATTTTTAGACGCTTACAACAAACAATAATTTCTTTGCAAAAATCACCACGAAAAAATAATTCTCCGCGTTTGAAATTACTTTTTCAAAACACATTAATTTGCGCTGCGCACATGAATTAAAACACTAACTTTCGCACAAATTAATAAAAAATTCAATTAAGAATATTATTTTTGTTGAAACCGCGCCTTACGCTCTCAATTAGTATGAACCGACTGACTCTATCAGCCATGCAATGTGTTCGTGACGTCAGGAAATGTGTAGATAGAAGCCAACATTCTGTTTATTATCTACACTCAAACATTGTGAGATTTAGTATTGAATGCATGTACTGTGTGTATGTGTGTTATTGTCTTGGTAAGGCCGGAAGCGCAGGGACGAGGGATGGATTTTATCGGAAGGTTAAATGTCCGTCACGCCTTGTTTCATGTAAATTGTCTGCTGAATTTTTTGGTGGGGAAATGTTTTCATGGATGATTTCATTAGATTTTTAGAAATTTTAATTTAATTTAAATAATATAAATGGACGACAAAGCTTGAATAAAATAAATATAACTTGTTTAATTTCTAATCAAATTTATTGTTAATCGCAGTAACTGACGCGACGTTATCCCAACACCATCAATGGCGTGGCGTCTGTTGAACACCAGCAAAGACATCGTTAGAAAATGTTTAATTAAAAAAACCTTTTACCGTCATCAAACCCTCGTCAGGAACGAAGTTTCTCACGCATTTTTTTATTATCATTATTATTTATTATTGTTTAACTTCTTAATTGTAATTATTAATTTGTCAATTTTAATTAATTTGTAATTTTAAAAATAGTAAAAAAAGCGTCCCCACGGGGAATCGAACCAGCGATCCTCGTACTATGAACCCGAGCTCTTACCGCTGCGCTGACCGGCCATTGAAATTTATGCTAACATAGCGGCCTTATGAGTTTTTTAACGCTTGGCCATCTGGCCCTCCCGCTTTTGTCACTTTCATTTATAGTCAAACCCTACATATACCGTAAATTTGGACCAAATCGGTGATGACGAGTTGACAGGGCCCCCTTGTTAAAGCTAAATCTACTTGAAGCAGCATAGATTGAGTTTGAATAAACACGAGCAAATTTAAAAGTCTGTACTAAGGAAACTAGAAGGAATTAGACTAAGTAATTCTCACAGTTAGAGTCCTGCAAGTCTATAATAACTAGCAAGACTACATAGTTTGAGTGAGTCCTAGTAGTTTAGTCAAGATTAAGGATTAAAGCGAAGTTTGCATAGAATGTAAAGTTTGACTTAAATGTCTGAATTTAGTTAGTTAGGTGAGATTAGGATAAGTAGTCTAGATCTTTTGAAGTCTATAATAACTAGTTAGTCTAGATAGTTTGAGCTAGCTCTAGTAGTTTAGTCAAGATTAAGGATTAAAGCCGGCTCTGTATGAGACTGTATAGGTAAAACTGGAACAGATTGCACTAAACTTAAACGTCTGTACTAAGCAAACTAGATGGGATTAGACTAAGTATTTCACATATATCACATGGCTAGAATCTTCGAAATCTGTACTAAATACATGGACTAGATACTTTGAGCTAGACCAAGTAGTTTAGTCAGAATTAAGACTTAAAGTTAAGTCTGCTTGAAGCAGCATAGATTGAGTTTGAATAAACGGGAACAAATTGAATCGTCTGTACTAATGAAACTAGAAGAGATTAGACTAAGTAGTTTGCACAATTATAATCCAGGAAGTCTATACTAAGTAGTTAGACTAAATAGCTTGGGCTAGTCCAGATGGTTTAGTCAGAATTAAGGATTAAAGTTAATTCTACTTGAAAGTGTTTAGATCAAGTTGCAATAAATTGTAGATAATTTAAACGTCTGTATTAAGAAAGCTGGAAGGGATTAGAGTAAGTAGTTTGCACAATTAGAATCTAGGAAGTCTATACTAAGTAGTTAGACTAAATAGCTTAGGCTAGTCCAAATGGTTTAGTCAGAATTAAGGATTAAAGTTAATTCTACTTGAAAGTGTTTAGATCAAGTTGCAATACATTCTAGTAAATTTAAACGTCTGTACTAATGAAACTAAAAGGGATTAGACTAAGTAATTTGCACAATTATAATCCAGGAAATCTATACTAAGTATTTAGAATATATAACTTGCTCTACTCCAAGTGGTTTAGTCAGAATTAAGGATTATAGTTAAGTCTACTTGAAACTGATTAAGTTGCTATAAATTGGAGATAATTTAAACGTCTGTATTAAGAAAGCTGGAGGGGATTAGACTAAGTAGTTTGCACAATTAGAATCTAGGAGGTCTATACTAAGTAGTTTAGACTAAATAGTAAACTCCGAATGTAATGTATAGTAGATAAGACGTCGTGAAATCTGCAGAAAATGCGAGAAAACGTATTTTCGTAAAATCGCTATTTATTAGGCGATTGGAAAATTTCAAATTGCATCTGAAAGTGTTTTCCCTGCTGCTTGTAAATACATAAATTGCATTTTGCTAGCCGCTTGCGTTCGCGAGATGTGACTCGACGTAATTGGCAAAATCGCGCGAAATTTCGCGAAATATGGTCCAGTGAGCACAGAACTGGGAAACTAATTAATATTTTTAAGGAAATCCAAATGTGCCCGTAGGGAAATGACCTCCTGGAGACGATGCCGCAATCGGTTTTTAATTATCTCCTACCGTTCTCGAGATATAGATTTGTGAAGTCGAAATTCTGGAAAATTTAAATTCAGAATTTCGCCATGAAAACATAAATTTTTCCAAACAATTTACACATCGATTTGTTCGTCTTGTCGTCTAGTTTCAGTGTGCGGAAAATAGTTTCGCTGCGATTTGTATTTTCAGAGAAAATGGCAAAAAACCGAAAGCGCACGTTTTTCCTGATAAAAACGATGGATTTTTTTCGCGATTTATTCGGAAAATTTTCGGACCATTTTTTCAGTTCATCCGAAGGAAATGGAAGTGCTGAATAAGATTTTCCGATTTATTTAGTTCAAATGCTCAAAATGCCCAGATTTTACACTTATTTTGACATTTCTGGCCGTTTCCTCTCACTTATTGCAACTTTTTCCTGCAGAATAATTTGGTCCAATTGCCCACGCATCTTTCGAGACCAAATTTGTCGAAATCGGTTGAAAATTGACCGAGTGGTGAATTAAAATGTAAGAGTTCTCCGCCGGATCGCTGGCAGGTGCGGTGGGATTTCTTAGTCGGGGTAGCTTCCTAGGAACGTGGAACAGATTTATCATTTAGCATGAAGCGCGGTTTATTCCTTACTTCACGTAGCCTAACCTAATGCTAACCAAACCTAATGCTAACACAACTAACCCAATGATATTAAAGCTGAATAAAAGCTGATGAAAGCTGACGTGGGGCACCATAGACCTCACACCCTGTTAAGCGTGGGGTTACATAGACCTCACACCCTGTTTAGCGTGGGGTCACATAGACCTCACACCCTGTTTAGCGTGGGGTCACATAGACCTCACACCCTGTTTAGCGTGGGGTTACATAGACCTCACACCCTCTTTAGCGTGATATGAAAAGTGGATACAAGTAGATGAAAAGTGGATGCAAGTAGATGAAAAGTGGATGACCGAAAATTGAACTCTGGTATTTATATAAATGAAAAAAATTAATACTATCTGGGCCACAGACAAGTTTAAGAAGTTTCGCTATAACTTGGTTTTATTTATTTTTACCTGTAACCCTGAAACTGAATCTCGCGTGCCGCTGATAAGATAATAGGAAGTTGTTATGACTGCCAAACATCCGGCAACGCTTAACCGACTACTGATAAATCAAAATCTTAATATATTTATTAAATTAAAACACAAAACAATTCCTTATAAATTTTAGCGCAATCTTATCTAGTCTCGTGTATTTAGCTTCGTCTGTCTATTCTCATGTATCTAACCCCGTCTATCTAGTCTCATGTATCTAGCCCCATCTATCTAATCTCATGTATCTAGCCCCGTCTATCTAGTCTCATGTATCTAGCCCCGTCTATCTAGTCTCATGTGTCTAACCCTGTCTATCTAGTCTCATGTATCTAGCTCCATCTATCTAGTTTCATGTATTTAGGTTCGTTGATATATGCAACCAACTACAAACCTAATTTGCCTCGCCGAAACATAATTTTGAATTTTCCCGCCTCGCGTCTATTTTTTTAATTTCCCTGCGCTTCTGGAAGTTCCGGAAATGGAGGTCGGCAATCAAAACCGGAAACCGGAAGTCGAAATTAGACCGGAAGCCGAAACCGGAAACAGGAAGTGTCAAGGTCGAAAAGTCGAAACAGGAAGTGTCAAGGTCAAGGTCAGAGGGGTGGGTCTAGAAACAACTATCTTTCCCTACTACTAATTAATATTTTTAAGGAATCTAAATGTTCCCGTACGGCAATGACCTCCTGGAGACGATGCAGCAATCGGTTTTTAATTATCTGCTACCGTTCTCCAGGTATAGACATGTGAAGTCGAAATTCTGGAAAATTTCAATTCAGAATTTCGCCATGAAAACTTGAATTTTTCCAAACAATTCTTGTCGTCTAGTTTCAGTGTGCCGAAAATAGTTTCGCTGGGATTTGTAGTTTCAGAGAATTTGACAAAAAACCGAAAATGCACGTTTTTCCTGATCAAAACGATGGATTTTTCTCGCGATTTTTTCGGAAAATTTTAGGGCCTTTTTTTCAGTTCATCCGAAGGAAATGGAAGTGCTGAACACAATTTTCCGGTTTATTTCGTTCAAATGCTCAACATGCCCAGATTTTACATTTATTTTGCCGTTTCCTCTCACTTATTGCAACTTTTTCCTGCAGAATAATTTAGTCACGCAACTTTCGATACCGAATTTGTCTAAATACGTTGAAAATTGACCGAGCGGTGAATTAAAACGTAAGAGATCTCCACCGGATCGATGGCTGGTGCGGTGGGATTTCTTAGTCGGGGTAGCTTCCTAGGAACGTGGTATATGTTTTCCGACTAATTTCTGGACGCTGAATCGATTGGCACAAGAAGTCTCAGCAATTTTGTGCAAAGAAAAATTGGCTAAAATTGGCGCAAGACTGAATAACTCATCTCTGTGATAACCCGTTCAAAAGTTATGATACCAAGATGTTGAAAATTGCTTCGTTTTTTAAGATTGCCTGACTTATAGTAAACTAAATTGCATATAGATTTATATTAGAAAAACAATTGAAGAGATCTCTACAAGAGACTCAAGAAACAGATTACTTCATACACGGTCCCAAACCTACATCTCGGAGGGCCAGATGGGAAGCTCCAAATAACAGTGACTGCATAAACACCTTTGCAGAATACTTCCACAAACTCCTCAATGCAGTACCATTGAAAGAGAGACTTGCTTTCTCCAAGCCCCTTTCTTCCTGTCATGAACTAGGACTCTGTACCACCCAACAGGGAAGAAATGGAGAAGATTTTCAAAGACCTTAAAAACAACAAGGCCCAAGATGAAGATAGTATAGTTGCTGAAATGTGGAAGCACGTAGATGACCAGTCCCTGCAGAGCATCACTCAGATCATTCACGACATTTGGAGAACAGAGGTCTTGCCAGAGGAATGGACCTCAGCCGTGATCCATCCACTATACAAGAAAGGAATTAAGACCGACCTCAACAACTACACAGGCATCTCCTTGGTGCTTAAAACCTCTAAAGATGGCATAGTTACAGAAATGTGGAAGCACGTAGATGACCAGTCCCTGCAGAGCATCACCCAGATCATTCAGGACATTTGGAGAACAGATATATAGCCAGAGGGATATACGTCAGCCTTGATCCATCCACTACACGAGAAAGAAAGTAAGACCTACATCAACAACTACAGAAGCATCTACTTGTTGCCTTACTCTAAAGCCCTACAAACTAGAGTCACCAAACAGCTGGACTCCCAACTAGGTGAATAGCAGGCTGGTTTCCGTGCCAGTAGGTCCTGCAAATAACAGATTCAAAACCTGAAGACAATCCTCTCATATAGGAGCCGAGGGAATACCCATGGGTAGCCATCATGGTAGACTTCCAAAAGGCATACGACTCAATAGATCGACAGACCCGCTTCTCCATCTTGTGGGAGCTAGACCTAGATGAGAAGACTACCTGACTGTTCTAAGCTACCCTGAAGAACACCACCTCCAAAGTCAAGTTCAGGGGTGAACTCTCCGCGAGCTTTCCCATCCAGACAGGAGTCAGGCCCGGGGGATGGCCTTTTGTGCATCCTTTTCAACGGATCAGGAGAAAATCATCAGATAATTGACTTCCAGATTGTCACCAGAAGCAGGACTGAAGCTTAGCTACAAGAAAGACAACCTCTGACCAACCTTTGCTGATGATCTCACTCTATTGGCCAACAGCATGGAGGAGGCTATTCAAGTAAGAGTCTCCACAATGTTGCGGCAAAAACCGTTTTGAGGGCCAACATACAGAAGACTGAGTTCATCACCAATATCAGGCTTCTTCTACAATCCCATTAGGAAACAATACAATCTGTGAAGTTCCTGCAGTCAAATACTTGGGAGAATGGATCTCAGCAAACGAGAGCGAAATCTTGGCCATAGACGCCAGGTGCAGCAAGTTAGAGAGGGCCTATCATTCCTATAAGAACATCTATACCTGCAAGTACCTATCCAAGAACATAAAGCTGAAGCACTACAACTCGGTAGTAAGACCCTCTGCACTCTAAGCCTCTGAGTGTCTCTTGATGAATCGAAAGGGCTCGAAAGAACTTAAAGATCCTGAGGAGAATACTAGGACCCACAAGAGAGGAAGACGGTACCTACGAAATATGAATGAACCTGAATGAACGAGCTCAACGAATATCAGAAAGACATAGTCACATGTATGAGGAAAAGACGATTGGCCTTCTATGGGCACATGACTCGCCTGAATCATTCACCAAGAGGATGCTTAGACTGAAAAATAGGAGAAAGGAAGTCTCAGCAATTTTGTGCAAAGAAAAATTGGCCAAAATTGGCGCAAGACTGAATAACCCGTCTCTGTGATAACCCGTTCAAAAGTTATGATACCAAGATAGTTCCAGTGTGCCGAAAATAGTTTCGCTGGGATTTGTAGTTTCAGAGAATTTGGAAAAAAAAAACAGAAAAGGCACGTTTTTCCTGATCAAAACGATGGATCTTTCTCGCGATTTTTTCTGAAAATTTTAGGGCCTTTTTTTCAGTTCATCCGAAGGAAATAGAATAATTTAGTCACGCAACTTTCGATACCGAATTTGTCTAAATACGTTGAAAATTGACCGAGCGGTGAATTAAAACGTCAGAGATCTCCGCCGGATCGATGGCTGGTGCGGTGGGATTTCTTAGTCGGGGTAGCTTCCTAGGAATGTGGTATATGTTTTCCGACTAATTTCTGGACGCTGAATCGATTGGCACAAGAAGTCTCAGCAATTTTGTGCAAAGAAAAATTGGCTGAAATTGGCGCAAGACTGAATAACCCGTATTTTTGAGCGAAAGATCCTGAGGAAAATTTATTGGGCAATTAACAGCGAAGAGGGCTGGAGAATTAGGATGAACTTCGAGCTATATCAGTTATACAAAAGCCCAGATGTGGTATCCCACATAAAACTAAGCAGGCTAAGATGGGCGGGACATGTGTGCCGGATGGCTCCAACAGCAGTGCCGAGACAAATACTCAGAGTGCCGGAAGGTAGAAGGAAAGCGGGCAAGCCAAGGGCGAGATGGGAGGAAAGTGTGAAAAGGGATGCGAGAGAGATGCTGGGGCTGCGGAACTGGCGGGCGGCGGCAGAGGAAAGGGAACGCTGGAGACAACGTTTGGTGGAGGCCAGGGCTCGCTTCGGGCTGTAGTGCCATTGGAGAGAGAGAGTCACGAGTGAACTACCTTAAGGGCTCTTTTTTTTAATTTTAAAATAACTGCGATCCCTTTAAAGAGCCTTCGCTACCCCCTTAAAAAGGCTTCGCGACCCCCACGTTGAAAAACACTGTTCTAAAGTAACTGCAGATTGAAACCATGTAAAGTACTCGCAGTTGCAAAGAGAATAAGTTTTTCAAAAAGCGATCAATTATCGAGAGAGTTGAAACTTTGATCTCACTTTACTCAGAAATTTATCGACCAAATTTGTTTAAACTTTACAGTTTATTCAGATATTAAGTTTACATGAAATTCTGGCATGTGCCAGAGTTGTCCAACGACCAGAAGAACTTATGATGGACCGCAACAAGTGGAGGCAAATTGTAATGTCAGCGAAGACCCACCACGGGTTGTAAGATATATAGAGAGAAAGAGCTTAATCTTTCTGTTAAGTATCGTCCTAATCGTTTGCAATTTGAGAAAATATGTAAAAAGGTCGTGATCTTTAGCATGTCTGCCCTGTCTTGAACTTTAACTTGATTTTATCCGGCCGCGACCCGTGAAACTTGGACGACGAGAACAATGTATCGCATGTGAATAAAATTGTCTATTCCAGTTTAACCTAGTCTACTCCTGTTTAATCTTCTCTATTCCTGTTTAATACAGTCTCTCACATTTATATTTTTAGTTTCTAATCTAGATTTCTTCAAAAAAATTGTATACAAACTCTTTTTCTATGAATTTCTTAGATTCCTATAAATATACTTTTCAAAGCTTCCAGACTTCCGCCCCAAACTCTCAGACTTAACGACGTTTTCTATTTTAAATCCTACTTCCCTTGTAAGCATTACCTTGATTATCACAAAGTTAAAGTCTATAAATTACAGCAACTTATAACACATTTGAACAATTTGAAGAACATTTGATTGTTAATAAATTTGTGCTGTTCATTTTATTCGCTTTGTGGCATGGATTGCGACAGTAAGGGCGTATCGATTTTTTACAACACAACACAATGCAAAATGCGTTTGCACAACGTTCAAGACGCAAATCGAAAAACATTTCCTTTAAAGCGCAAATAAAATTCCGTTTACAAACTTGATACTGCAGTTGACTATTGATACTGCAGCAAAAAACAACACCTTTAATGTTCTTCCTTTACATCTTGAATTTTTAAATAAACGCCAAGTATTTAAATAAGACACATTTTATTGTCTCTATTTAATAAAAACTACTTAATAATCACAACTACTTGAATTGTCAATTTAACAGTTTCGACGTCTTCGTCGCAGAGTCTGTATAAGCAGTTCAATTGATTTGACGCCCAGGTGCTATGGACTGTTATAGTAGTCCAATTGATTGGATTATTAGCTATAGCAGTCTACAGACTTCATGAATTAATTGTAGATTTTTTAAACATAACAAAGAGATTATTAAATACATACACTCTCATTGGAGCGTTGTGTTGCCCTGAGTGAAAAATTCGGGACTCACCCCTGCACCTAGGGTCTTATCGCTGAAAAGATGAATATTTCACAAAATCCCAAAAAATAATTGTTAACTTTTTTCCTTTGGTCAACTTAATTTCTATAAGTTAGTAGTTTAATTCAAGTTCAAAATGAAGTTGTTGCAACTTGAAGTTATCGCAATACGAAGCCGCAACATGAAGTTGTTGCAACATGAAGTTGTCGCAACATGAAGTTGTCGCAACATGAAGTTGTTTCAACGTGAATTTGAATATGAAATGTGGATTCGGGGTGACAAAATCTCTTCTCGCAGTTGAAACTATATATTATAGTTTTTGTTTCGAATAGAGATTTTGGTTATTAGTAAATTTGTCAATTTTTACAAAATATTTCGACGTTTTCGTCCAATTTTGACACAAAACAAAATAATTATGCAAAGTTTGTCCATTCAAATCAACAAAAAATTAAAAAAATTGCTTCGAATAGAGATTTTGGTTTTTGAAAATTTGGCAATTTTTGCCAATTATTTTGACATTTTCGTCCAATTTTAACATAAAACAAATGAATTTTGCAAAGTTTGTCCACTCAAATCAACAAAAAAAAACAAAATTTGCTCCGAATAGAGGTTTTGGTTTTTGAAAATATGCCAATTTTTGCAAATTATTTTGACGTTTTCGTCCAATTTTGTCACAAAACAAACGAATTTTGCAAGGTTTGTCCATTCAAATTAACAAGAAAAAACAAATTTTGTTTCGTATAAAGATTTTGGTTTTGTCCAATTTTGACATAAAACAAAAGAATTTTGCAAAGTTTGTCCACTCAAATCAACAAAAAGACTAAAAAAGACTTGCTTCCAATAGAGATTTTGGTTTATGAAAATTTGGCAATTTTTGCAATTTATTTTTTCGTTTTCGTTAAATTTTCACATAAAACATATTTATGAAAATTTGGCAATTTTTACAATTTATTCTTTCGTTTTCGTTCAATTTTGACATAAAACATAAGAATTTTGCAAAGTTTGTCCACTCAAATCAACAAAAAGACTAAATCTGCTTCCAATAGAGATTTTGGTTTATGAAAATTTGGCAATTTTTGCAATTTATTTTTTCGTTTTCGTTAAATTTTGACATAAAACATAAGAATTTTGCAAATTGTGTCTACTCAAATCAACAAAGAAAAACAGAATTTGCTTCGAATAGAGATTTTGGTTTTAGAAAATTTGGCAATTTTTGGTAATTATTTTGACGTTTTCGTCCAATTTTGACCCAAAACAAAAGAATTTTGCAAAGTTTGTCCACTCAAATCAACAAAAAGACTAAATTTGCTTCCAATAGAGATTTTGGTTTATGAAAATTTGGCAATTTTTGCAATTTATTTTTTCGTTTTCGTTAAATTTTGACATAAAACATATTTATGAAAATTTGGCAATTTTTACAATTTATTTTTTCGTTTTCGTTAAATTTTGACAGAAAACATAAGAATTTTGCAAATTGTGTCTACTCAAATCAACAAAGAAAAACAGAATTTGCTTCGAATAAAGATTTTGGTTTTAGAAAATTTGGCAATTTTTGGTAATTATTTTGACGTTTTCGTCCAATTTTGACCCAAAACAAAAGAATTTTGCAAAGTTTGTCCACTCAAATCAACAAAAAGACTAAATTTGCTTCCAATAGAGATTTTGGTTTATGAAAATTTGGCAATTTTTGCAATTTATTTTTTCGTTTTCGTTAAATTTTGACATAAAACATAAGAATTTTGCAAATTGTGTCTACTCAAATCAACAAAGAAAAACAGAATTTGCTTCGAATAAAGATTTTGATTTTAGAAAATTTGGCAATTTTTGGTAATTATTTTGACGTTTTCGTCCAATTTTGACCCAAAACAAAAGAATTTTGCAAAGTTTGTCCACTCAAATCAACAAAAAGACTAAATTTGCTTCCAATAGAGATTTTGGTTTATGAAAATTTGACAATTTTTGCAATTTATTTTTTCGTTTTCGTTAAATTTTGACATAAAACATAAGAATTTTGCAAATTGTGTTTACTCAAATCAACAAAGAAAAACAGAATTTGCTTCGAATAAAGATTTTGGTTTTAGAAAATTTGGCAATTTTTGGTAATTATTTTGACGGTTTCGTCCAATTTTAACCCAAAACAAAAGAATTTTGCAAAGTTTGTCCACTCAAATCAACAAAAAGACTAAATTTGCTTCCAATAGAGATTTTGGTTTATGAAAATTTGGTAATTTTTGCAATTTATTTTTTGTTTTCGTTAAATTTTGACATAAAACATAAGAATTTTGCAAATTGTGTCTACTCAAATCAACAAAGAAGAACAGAATTTGCATCGAATAGATATTTTGGTTTTAGAAAATTTGGCAATTTTTGGTAATTATTTTGACGTTTTCGTCCAATTTTGACCCAAAACAAAAGAATTTTGCAAGGTGTGACCATTCAAATTAATAAAAATAAACCAAATTTTGTTTTGTATAAAGATTTTGCTTTTTTTAAAATCGGAAATATTTGCCAATTATTTTAACACTTTCGTCCAATTTTGACATGAAACAAATGAATTTTGCAAATTTTGTCCACTCAAATCAACAAAAAAACAAAATTTGCTTCTAATAGAGATTTTGGATAATTTTTGCAAATTATTTTGTCGTTTTCGTTCAATTTTGACATTAAACAAAGGAATTTTGCAAAGTGTGTACACTCAAACCAACAAACAACAAAATTTGCTTCGAATAGAGATTTTGGTTTTAGAAAATTTAGCAATTTTTGCAAATTATTTTGACGTTTTCGTTCAATTTTGAGACAAACCAGAAGAATTTTGCAAGGTTTGGCCATTCAATCAACAAAAATAGCAAAATTTTGCTTCGAATAGAGATTTTGGTTTTTGAAAATTTGTCAAAATATGCAAATAATACAAAGTTATAAAAGTATTCCGCACGGGCTATAATGTAATGTTCAAAATATTGAGCACACAATCACATCAGTTCAAAAAAGTAATTCGCAGCGAAAGGGTTAATCTTCTAAACCTAACTTCCTAACCTATCCTAACAACTTCTTTAGTAATACCGAGAATGGAAATAGATGGGAATTGGGTACCATGGGACAAGGTAGCAAAAAACGAGTAAACGACCAAAGAAAGATGGGACAGTTACACAACGACGGAACGGAAAAGGAAAATGTAAAGCTAGCAGGGCTCAGGAAGAAATTGGATAAAGTGGACGGGTCTTTTATAGAATTCTTCTGCTATTAAGCCGGCTTAATAGAACTCTTCAAAATTTACTTTTAAACAATAAATTCGTATATTTTATAAAAAAATAAATTAAAACGTCTCGGGGGCCGCAATCTATGTATTATAGGGCCATATGCGGCCCGCGGGCCGCGTGTTTGACATGCCTGTGTCAGAGTATTAGATATGGAACCCAACATTCGTGTGCTGTGTTGTTAGCCACTTGTGAACAAACCTTATACAAAGGAGATTTCAAGATAGTTTTGTGAAGTCTTAAACCTAGTAAAGTCCTCATTTAATTCCAAAATTATTTTTTGTTCATAAACTCTGGGAAGTTTCAAGACTTTAATCCGATTGATAATAACCGAGCGTGGTTGGGTGAGGTGGATTACCTTTCTACAAATAGCTCGAGCGTTAAATAATCTCCAGGATTAGGGATTAGGGTTGCAGCAGTCGTCTCGAACCCTTGGGGGGTAATAAACCGCGGGTCGAAAACGGCATTTATTTATAGAAAGTGCGTCTAGACCGGCAATTCGCTACGTTTTCAGGTAAGTGGAAACGTTGGCGAAATTGCGTTCGTGGAAGCTGATAACGATCTCACCTCATATTTCTTGCCAATCCAATATTTTGCACGAAATTCTCATTAATTAATTTGTTAACAAAAAAACAAGAATATTAATACAAATAAGATACACAATACAAGATACACAAACCAGAATAATAATAAAAAGGAAACTAATTTATCGCAATCGCGAAAATGCACATTTAATAAAAGAACCGTCTTAATATTTGCGCAAAGATTTTTAACCTTTAACTGTATCCTTGATATTTGTAACGCACGAAGAGCGTAAAAGGAAAGAAAGAGTTACCTTATGATTCAAATCCAGGACATCTTCCTCCAGGGAAGCATCTGAGTACATGTCATCGGCGGTATCGCACGTGCTGCTCCTTCCAGACGAGTTGAAACTGGAACTGCGATAAAGTTGACTAGAAACAGTAATGATAAGACGAGAATGGATTAGTGAATTAATCATGAGCTGAAATGCGGTTTAGTGATGAAGACGGGGTCTTTACCTTGCCAATGCGTTGGAGCCGAGGTGTTGTCGCTTTCCGGTGCTGCAATGAAGTGAGAAAAAGAATTTAGAAGGAATTAAGACGTGTGGTCTATGACAACTAACACCTACACTCAAAATATAAAGTTTATGTAGATTTGTTTGAATTGGAATCGGTTTTATTTCGAGAAGTTTGTGTGTGATTCCATTACTGGGTGTTGTGTGTAAACTCGTTCCCACCAGAGGAATTCAAAATGCGAATGCGTCATTTATGCAAATGTTGTTGCTAATTATTTATTAATTTTGTGACTGCTGGAAGGATTTTTATTTGGGTCACCGGATTTTCGTTTAAACTAAGTTAGGAGATTACAAGTCACGATTGGAAACAAGTTCAACACAAGGAAGGAAAACATTTACGTTAACTAATCTTGTTATTTAGTTTAGAATTACGAATCAATTGTATTGGTCTCATTTTCTACGCGCAAAACTAATAGGTTGGTTTAAATCATTAAAGATATGGAATATAATTTTTAGCTGTCGAATATCAAATTTAAAATAAATTCCTCTCTGGGATTATCAGAGGTCAGAGGAGCTCGTGAATTGTGAAAGACAATCGTCGAGCCATTTCTGGTTACGTAACCGCCGCGTTCGAAGGTCTGTCGACATTGTTTTCCATTTTGCACATCCAACAAACGTTTTCTCCAAATCACGACCAGTCCGATCACGCCATCTCCACATTTATTTCAAAAACAAATCACAGCCAATTCATTTAAATTGCCAATAATTGTAATATTGTAACAGACATTTTACGAACAGCAAGGAAATAATGCTGTAGAATAATTTAGCCTTGTTTGGTCTTGCCTCGCTTTATAAGGTCTTGTCTGGTCTTGTCTGATTTTGTCTGGTATTTTCTGATATTGTCTGGTATTCTCTGATGTTATCTGGGCTTCTCTAGTCTTTGTCTCTAGGCTAATCTAGCCTTGTCTGGTTTTGCCTGGCTTTGTAAGGTCTTGTCTGGTCTTGTCTGATTTTGTCTGGTATTTTCTGATATTGTCTGGTATAGATAAAATATATTAAATATATATTCTCTGATGTTATCTGGGCTTCTCTAGTCTTGGTCTCTAGGCTAATCTAGCCTTGTCTGGTCTTGCCTGGCTTTGTAAGGTCTTGTCTGGTCTTGTCTCATTTTGTCTGGTCTATTCTGATATTGTCTGGTATTCTCTGATGTTATCTGGGCTTCTCTAGTCTTTGTCTCTGCGCTAATCTAGCCTTGTCTGGTCTTGCCTGGCTTTGTAAGGTCTTGTCTGGTCTTGTCTGATTTTGTTTGGTCTTTTCTGATATTATCTGGTATTCTCTGATGTTATCTGGGCTTCTCTAGTCTTTGTATCTGATAATCTAGCCTTGTATGGTCTTGCCTGGCTTTGTAAGGTCTTGTCTGGTCTTGTCTGATTTTGTCTGGTATTTTCTAATATTGTCTGGTATTCTCTGATGTTATCTGGGCTTCTCAAGTCTTTGTCTCTGGGCTAATCTAGCCTTGTCTGGTTTTGCCTGGCTTTGTAAGGTCTTATCTGATTTTGTCTGGTCTTTTCTGATATTGTCTGGTATTCTCTGAAGTTATCTGGGCTTCTCAAGTCTTTGCCTCTGGGCTAATCTAGCCTTGTCTGGTTTTGCCTGGCTTTGTAAGGTCTTGTCTGATTTTGTCTGGTCTTTTCTGATATTGTCTGGTATTCTCTGATGTTATCTGGGCTTCTCAAGTATTTGCCTCTGGGCTAATCTAGCCTTGTCTGGTTTTGCCTGGCTTTGTAAGGTCTTGTCTGATTTTGTCTGGTCTTTTCTGATATTGTCTGGTATTCTCTGATGTTATCTGGGCTTCTCTAGTCTTTGTCTCTGGGCTAATCTAGCCTTGTCTGGTCTTGCCTGGCTTTGTAAGGTCTTGTCTGGTCTTAAGTAATTTTGTGTGGTCTTTTCTGATATTGTCTGGTCTTCTCTGATGTTATCTGAGTTTCTCTAGTCTTCGTCTCTAGGCTAATCTAGCCTTGTCTGGTCTTGCCTGGCTTTGTAAGGTCTTGTCTGGTCTTGTCTGATTTTGTCTGATCTTTTCTGATATTGTCTGGTATTTTCTGATGTTATCGGGGCTTCTCTAGTCTTGGTCTCTGGGCTAATCTAGCCTTGTCTGGTCTTTCCTGGCTTTGTAAGGTCTTGTCTGATTTTGTCTGGTCTTTTCTGATATTGTCTTGTCTTCTTTGATGTTATTTGGGCTTCTCTAGTCTTAGTCTCTGGGCTAATCTAGCCTTGTCTGGTCTTGCCTGGCTTTGTAAGGTCTTGTCTGATTTTGTCTGGTCTTTTCTGATATTGTCTGGTCTTCTCTGATGTTATCTGGGCTGCTCCAGTCTTTGTCTCTGGACTAATCTAGCCTTGTTTTGTCTTGCCTGGCTTAGTAAGGTCTTGTCTGGTCTTGTCTGACTTTGTATGGTCTTTTCTGATATTGTCTGGTATTCTCTGATGTTATCTGGGCTTCTCTAGTCTTTGTCTCTGGGCTAATCGAGCCTTGTCTGGTCTTGCCTGGCTTTGTAAGGTCTTGTCTGATTTTGTCTGGTCTTTTCTGATATTGTCTGGTATGCTCTGATGTTATCTGGGCTTTTCTCTAGTCTTGGTTTCTGGGCTAATCTAGCCTTGTCTGGTCTTGCCTGGCTTTGTAAGGTCTTGTCTGGTCTTGTCTGATTTTGTCTGGTCTTTTCTGATATTGTCTGGTCTTCTCTGATGTTACCTGGGCTGCTCCAGTCTTTGTCTCTGGGCTAATCTAGCCTTGTCTGGTCTTGCCTGGCTTTGTAAGGTCTTGTCTGATTTTGTCTGATCTTTTCTGATATTGTCTGGTATTCTCTAATGTTATCGGGGCTTCTCTAGTCTTGGTCTCTGGGCTAATCTAGCCTTGTCTGGTCTTTCCTGGCTTTGTAAGGTCTTGTCTGATTTTGTCTGGTCTTTTCTGATATTGTCTTGTCTTCTTTGATGTTATTTGGGCTTCTCTAGTCTTAGTCTCTGGGCTAATCTAGCCTTGTCTGGTCTTGCCTGGCTTTGTAAGGTCTTGTCTGATTTTGTCTGGTCTTTTCTGATATTGCCTGGTCTTCTCTGATGTTATCTGGGCTGCTCCCGTCTTTGTCTCTGGACTAATCTAGCCTTGTCTCGTCTTGCCTGGCTTAGTAAGTTCTTGTCTGGTCTTGTCTGACTTTGTCTGGTCTTTTCTGATATTGTGTGGTATTCTCTGATGTTATCTGGGCTTCTCTAGTCTTTGTCTCTGGGCTAATCGAGCCTTGTCTGGTCTTGCCTGGCTTTGTAAGGTCTTGTCTGATTTTGTCTGGTCTTTTCTGATATTGTCTGGTATTCTCTGATGCTATCTGGGCTTTTTTCTAGTCTTGGTTTCTGGGCTAATCTAGCCTTGTCTGGTCTTGCCTGGCTTTGTAAGGTCTTGTCTGGTCTTGTCTGATTTTGTCTGGTCTTTTCTGATATTGTCTTGTCTTCTCTGATGTTATCTGGGCTTCTCTAGTCTTTGTCTCTAGGCTAATCTAGCCTTGTCTGGTCTTGCCTGGCTTTGTAAGGTTTTGTCTGGTCTTATCTAATTTTGTCTGGTCTCTTCTGATATTGTCTGGTCTTCTCTGATATTATCTAGGCTTCTCCAGTATTTGTCTCTGGGCTAATCTAACCTTGTCTGGTCTTGCCTGGCTTTGTAAGGTCTTGTCTGGTCTTATCTAATTTTGTGTGGTCTTTTCTGATATTGTCTGGTCTTCTCTGATGTTATCTGGGCTTCTCTAGGCTTTGTCTCTGGGCTAATCTAGCCTTGTCGGGTCTTGCCTGGCTTTGTAAGGTCTTGTCTGGTTTTGTCTGATTTTGTCTGGTCTTTTCCGATATTGTCTGGTATTCTCTGATGTTATCTGGGCTTCTCTAGTCTTTGTCTCTGGGCTAATCTAGCCTTGTCTGGTCTTGTCTGATTTTGTCTGGTCTTTTCTGATATTGTCTGGTCTTCTCTGATGTTATCTGGGCTGCTCCAGTCTTTGTCTCTGGGCTAATCTAGCCTTGTCTGGTATTGCCTGGCTTTGTAAGGTCTTGTCTGGTCTTGTCTGACTTTGTCTGGTCTTTTCTGATATTGTCTGGTATTCTCTGATGTTATCTGGGCTTCTCTAGTCTTTGTCTCTGGGCTAATCGAGCCTTGTCTGGTCTTGCCTGGCTTTGTAAGGTCTTGTCTGATTTTGTCTGGTCTTTTCTGATATTGCCTTGTCTTCTCTGATGTTATCTGGGCTTCTCTAGTCTTTGTCTCTGGGCTAATCTAGCCTTGTCTGGTCTTGCCTGGCTTTGTAAGGTCTTGTGTGGTCTTATCTAATTTTGTCCGGTCTTTTTTGATATTGTCTGGTCTTCTCTGATGTTATCTGGGCTTCTCTAGTATTTGTCTCTGGGCTAATCTAGCCTTGTCTGGTCTTGCCTGGCTTTGTAAGGTCTTGTTTGGTCTTATCTAATATTGTCTGGTCTCTTCTGATATTGTCTGGTATTCTCTGATGTTATCTGGGCTTCTCTAGTATTTGTCTCTGGGCTAATCTAGCCTTGTCTGGCCTTGCCTGGCTTTGTAAGGTTTTGTCTGATTTTGTCTGGTCTTTTCTGATATTGTCTGGTATTGTCTAATGTTATCTGGGCTTCTCTAGCCTTGGTATCTGGGCTAATATAGCCTTGTCTGGTCTTGCCTGGCTTTGTAAGGTCTTGTCTGGTCTTATCTAATTTTGTCCGGTCTTTTTTGATATTGTCTGGTCTTCTCTGATGTTATCTGGGCTTCTCTAGTATTTGTCTCTGGGCTAATCTAGCCTTGTCTGGTCTTGCCTGGCTTTGTAAGGTCTTGTTTGGTCTTATCTAATATTGTCTGGTCTCTTCTGATATTGTCTGGTATTCTCTGATGTTATCTGGGCTTCTCTAGTATTTGTCTCTGGGCTAATCTAGCCTTGTCTGGCCTTGCCTGGCTTTGTAAGGTTTTGTCTGATTTTGTCTGGTCTTTTCTGATAATGTCTGGTATTCTCTGATGTTATCTGGGCTTCTCTAGTCTTGGTCTCTGGGCTAATCTAGCCTCGTCTGGTCTTGCCTGGTTTTGTAAGGTCTTGTCTGGTCTTATCTAATTTTGTCTGGTCTTTTCTGATATTGTCTGGTCTTCTCTGATATTATCTGGGCTTCTCTAGTCTTTGTCTCTGGGCTAATCTAGCCTTGTCTGGTCTTGCCTGGCTTTTTAAGGTATTGTCTGATTTTATCTGGTCTTTTCTGATGTTGTCTGTTATTCTCTGATGTTATCTGGGCTTCTCTAGTCTTGGTCTCTGGGCTAATCTAGCCTTATCTGGTCTTGCCTGGCTTTGTAAGGTCTTGTCTGGTCTTATCTAATTTTGTCTGGTTTTTTCTGATATTGTCTGGTCTTCTCTGATGTTATCTGGGCATCTCTAGTATTTGTCTCTTGGCTAATCTAGCCTTGTCTCGTCTTGCTTGGCTTTGTAAGGTCTTGTCTGGCCTTGTCTGACTTTGTCTGATCTTTTCTGATATTGTCTGGTATTCTCTGATGTTATCGGGGCGTCTCTAGTCTTGGTCTCTGGGCTAATCTAGCCTTGTCTGGTCTTGCCTGGCTTTGTAAGGTCTTGTCTGATTTTGTCTGGTCTTTTCTGATATTGTCTTGTCTTCTTTGATGTTATTTGGGCTTCTCTAGTCTTAGTCTCTGGGCTAATCTAGCCTTGTCTGGTCTTGCCTGGCTTTGTAAAGTCTTGTTTCGTCTTGTCTGGCCTCGTCTAGACATGTCTGGTATTGTCTATTCTTATCTGAACTTGTTTGGTCTTGTATGGGCTTGTATGGACTTGTATGATCTTGTAGAGATCTTGTTTGTTTTTTTTTATCTTATCTGGGCTTGCCTGGTTTTGTTTGTTCTTGTCTATATCATATATTGTTCTTGTCTTGTCTTATCATAATATATTAGTCTACTCACAATTTGACAATTAAACTTGTTTTGCGAATATTGCGAATTAGAATATATTTCTGATCTATATTGGTCATTAACTGGTTAATATGAAGTGGTGAAAGTGTTCCATGTGAACGTCTTGTTGACTGAAACTTATAGGAATAAACTGATGTTCTAGTTGGAAATAGTTTATGCATCAAGGAGAGAGATGCTATCGGTGGAAAAGCATGTTATCACGCATAGAATTTACGTTTTCAGAAAAACATGTGTTGTTGAATGAAAATTCAGAGAAACCGTGCGGCGAGCGCGTTTTGATACAAACACTTCGATGAAAATCAATACGAAAACTTTCGCATTCCTTTGTGTCTACTTTGATTATTGATTGACATTTCCCGGATTTGTGCATTTTCTCTTGATAAAGTGGAATTGCCGGCTGGATGGAGCACAACAAGACGATGATAAATCGCGAAAACGGAAAGTTTTCGTCGTTTAGTTCCGTTTTAGGGATTTATATTTCAGACTGGAACAATATCTTCCATTAACCGAAAAACTTTGTACACACAAACCGGTCAAAAGTTAAAACTTTGACCCAAACATTAATTCTCTAGATATTTTAGTCAATTTATTATGGAACTAATGGGTGATTTTATCCGTTTTGGTTTTGAAAATTGAAAAAACAGAAAATTTATGCATAAATTTATCGATTCTAGTACAGATTTATCGATTTATGTATAGATTTATCGACTCATGTATAGATTTATCGATTTATGTATACGTGGTCTGTTAGAAAAGTATCCGACCTTTAGCCGGTAAAAAAAAAACTGGCATACCTGGAGCGTTGGAAACCTAATCACCCTCAAAGTAGTCTCCTTGGGACTCCACACACTTCTCCCAGCTGTGCCGCCATTGTTGGAAGCATTCCGAAAAAGCCTCTTTCGGAATCGACTTTAGCTCGGCTATCGTTGCAGCCATAATGTCCTCTCTTGTCTGAAATCGCGTTCCGTTCAATGGCATCTTGACTCTGGGGAATAGCCAGAAGTCGCAGGGGGGCATATCAGGAGAGTAAGGAGCCTGTCGAACCAGAGGAGTCTGGTTTTTCGCCAAAAAATTGCAAAAGTGAATGAAATATTTATTTGGGCCGATAGACGCATGCCAGCCATTTATTTTTTAAAGATCATTGATTGAATCAAGATTCATTCACTTCTTCATTCACTCCGTAGATGGTCCATCCGAGAGCTCCAATTTTGGTATAGTTTTTCCAGCATTTCTGGAAAGCCTTTGAATTCGGCATCTCACCAACTTCAGCTGTAATGTTGTCTTCCACGGTTGGAATTGTCGCTGGCTTGTCCCTGTACACGAGAGACTTCACGTATCCCCACAAAAAATAGTCTAGTGGGGTTAAATCGCACGATCTTTACGGCCAATGGACTGCTCCAAAACGTGAGATTAATTGCTCACCGTTCTAGTAAACTCGCCTCTCAATAGCTTCATGGTATCGCGTGGCATATGGCACCATCTTACTGAAACCACATGTCAACCAAGTCCAATTCTTCCATTTTGGGCAAAAAAAGTCGGTAATCATCGCACGGTACCTTGCTCCATTGACCTTAACATGGTACCTTAACATTGCGATTTTCATCGTTCTCGAAGAAGTACAAGATCTCACAAACCGCACCAAAGAGTGCATCTTTCAGGGTGCATTGGCAGCTATTTAACTGCCTCTGGCTGCTCTTCACACCAAATTCGGCAATCCTGTTTATTGACGTACCCATTGAGCCAAAAAAGCTTCGTCGCTGAAGGCAATTTTTCGATGGAAAAATGGATCTTCATCCAACTTTCCTAAGGCCCATTCACCAAACAAACGACGTTGTGGTACGTCACCTGGCTTCAGTTCTTGCAGCAGCTGTATTTTGTATGGTTTCATGTAAAATCTTCCAGGTGGTCAAATAACACAAGCCCAGTAGACCTTTTTACCTTAGTTAAGCGCAGGCGCATCCGCCAAGTTTGATCCCTCCTGGTCTTGTCTGGTCTTGTCTGGTCTTATCTGGTCTTGTCTCGTCTCGTCTAGACTTGTCTAGTTTCGTCTAGTCTTTTCTAGTCTTGTCTAGTCTTGTCTAGTGTTCTCTAGTCTTGTCTAGACTTGTTCAGTCTTATTAATCGATAAATATCAATACATGAATCAATAAATTCAGAATTTCTAAAAATTTCTAAAAATAAATTCGTATTTAATACGTGGTCTGTTAGAAAAGTATCCGACACCTATATTTTTTATTTTGAAAACCTGATGGATTTGAATCAATCGCGCTTGCATGAGCCGACCTTGAACCTTCGTGCGCATGCGTGAATTTTTTCCAGCCCGTAGATAGCTTCAGTTGCTGTCGAGCAGTGTTCGAGTGACGTAGTGTGTAGTGCTCTCGTCGGTTTTTCAATGCAAGTAAAAATCAGCAAAGAGTACTATAGAGATGTCCTACGTCGCCTACGTGATGCTGTGCGGCGCAAGCGACAGGAGTTGTGTTCATCAGGAAATTGGCGACTCCATCACGACAATGGTCCAGCACTTGGTTCACAATTTTTTGGACTCCTCTGATTCGACAGGTTCCTTACTCTCCTGATATGCCCCCCTGCGACTTCTGGCTATTCACCAAAGTCAAGAGGCCATTGAAAGGAACGCGATGTCAGACAAGAGAGGACATTATGGCTGCAACGACAGCCGAGCTCGATTCCGAAAGATGCTTTTTCCGAATGCTTCCAACAATGGCGGCACCGCTGGGAGAAGTGTGTGGAGTCCCAAGGAGACTACTTTGAGGGTGATTAGGTTTCCAACGCTCCAGGTATGCCAGTTTCTTTTTACCGGCTAAAGGTCGGATACTTTTCTAACAGACCACGTATACATAAATCGATAAATCTGTACATGAATCGATAAATTTATACATAGATCAATAAATCTATAACTGAATAAATTATTTGAATGTGAGTTTGAAATTCCTGAAAGACTTAAACAAAAATTAAATCAATATTTGTAACAAGAAAATGGAATGAAATTAGAACATTCCATGTCATTTTTCAACTTACACATTTTCTGTTCGAATGGAGCTTTAAATTAGTTTTTACTATTTAGCTCCAATAATAAGTCGATTTATACACAGCGGTTATTTAACCCACAACCAAACTAATCCAGCTATTGCTACCAAAACCTCGACGAACTTGAATCAATTAAGCAACATCTAAATATTAAGCTTTACAGTGCAGTTTTGAATGTGTGCTTTAAGATATACATATTAGGCCTACCCATAAGACGTCAATCTTTTTCAATAAGTAAACTTAAGTCTCTAGACTTAAACCTCAGGAATGTGAATTCATTGGCGTATATTGCAAAGCACTGAACAATCACTGAACAGACACGCTGCAAATTGAACAGGATGAGATGAGGAATGCCTGTGGGTTCTGAATGCCTCTGAATGCCTTCAGAGCGACAGCCTCCTTCTCAGATGTCCCAACATGGGAGAGGCATGCACGATGGAGGACCTAATTGTGGCAAATGACGATAGACCAACTATTGGAAAGGAAGGGCACGAATGTAAACACTGGTGTCTCGGACACGGAAATGAATGAATTGCAAAGCAAAGGATAGATTGCTTTGGAGAAACATTTTTCAACATTAAATGGATGATCTTCAATCTTCAGAAGATCACATTGACTATCGACCCACTTTCCATTGGGATTATGCAACCATCGCAACAAAAGAGCAAATGTGAAATCAACAAGGTCAAAAAGTGACTGAACTGATTGACTAAAGTGATCAAATTGACGAAAACTTGCTAGATTAGGGAAGCCTTAGATAATCTGTTTAAGGATCGCATCATGGTCATGACCATCTATTTAAAACATTTAAAAAAACATCAAAACAAAACAACACCATCGAATGAATGTACCGGAGAAAACGAAAACAGGAATTATAATAATAAATACCCGAATCGTCCAAAATTGTCACAGAAACTTCAACCTCGATGAGACAAGAAAACAACAACACTGATAACACGCTCGATGCACAGTGGTTTGAAATCCCAAAAAGCTGGCCAAAATATGAAGAAACCGTCCAAATATCGTGATTTTTGGTCTCCTTGCATTTTTGAGGCCGCTGATCACGAAACTGAATCAAAATTTCGAAATTCAAAATGGCGGTGGCAATATTGCGGATAATTTTTCGAAAAAAGCATTCAATTTTGTTGAAAGTCGAGATTTAGCGGCTGTAAATGTCACCGATCACGAAAATGAATTCAAAATTTCAAAATTGAAAACGGCGGTCAATAGAAGGCGGATAATTTTGAATAACTTTCCGAAAAAAAAAAGCATTCAATTTTGTCGAAACTCGGGATTTAGGGGTTTTTGAGGTCACTGACAACGAAATTAAAATTACTTTTTTGGGAAAATTAAAAATACTTTTGTTGGGAAAATTATTCGCCTTCTATTGGCCGCCATTTTGAATTTTGAATTAATTTTCGTGACCGGTGACATTTACAGCCGCTAAATCTCGACTTTCAACAAAATTGACTGCTTTTTTCGAAAAATTATCCGCCATATTCCGTCCGCCATTTTGAATATCGAAATTTTGAATTCAGTTTCGTGATCAGCGACCTCAAAATCACGAATTTGGACGGTTTCTTCATATTTACTATAAACAATATTTCATACACAACAATTACGAAAAACTGCAGAAAGTGCACACATCATCGCATAAAAATTATAACCGAAACCGAACGCGCAGCCACGCGCAGTTAATTTTTGGATATGTTCTGAAGAAATGTCTGAGCAACAATTTGAATTTGGTTTAAGAGCCCGGGTCGTTCAGGGTTTTGACTTATTGCTATATTTACCAAAACGTCATCAAGAAAAATTTTCATTAATTACTTACTATATCAGGGATGGCGAACCTATGACCCGCGGGTCAGACTGTGACCCACACAGGTTTTTTAAGTGACCCAGGCGTTGATTTTAGAATTTTTATTATTTTCTCATTCAAATTTGTAAACCACAAAGGTATGAATATTAAATATATCAAAAAGAAATTTCTTCTCTAATTATTGTATTTTAAATATGTTTATCCACTCGCACCCCAAAATGATCACATTAATAAGTAAATTATTGTATGTGAAGGATGCAATTATTATAATCGTGTATAAAAGTCCAAATCGTGCGCAATTTGTAAGTCTATGTAACCCCACGCTAAACAGGGTGTGAGGTCTATGTTACCCCACGCTAAACAGGGTGTGAGGTCTATGTGACCACACGATAAACAGGGTGTGAGGTCTATGTAACCCCACGCTAAACAGGGTGTGAGGTCTATGTGACCCCACGATAAACAGGGTGTGAGGTCTATGTGACCCCATGCTACACATAACCGATTAGAGCTGAAGAGTATTAAGTGAGAGAGAGAACGAGAGAGAGGGAGAGAGAGAGAACGAGAGAGAGAGAGGGAGAGAGAGAGAACGAGAGAGGGAGGGAGAGAGAGAGAGAAAGAGAGATGGGAATTAATTTTCACGGAAATCGTATAAAAGCGGCTGTTTTGTACAATTCTACCACAATTCTACCAGAGCAAACCGACACAAAAAAAAAACACACAGAAACAAACAACAAGACGATGGAACAGCTGAGCGGAAGGCTCACGACCGTCAAAAAGCAAAGGACACATGATGATTCTACCACACTCGCTCCTCCGCTGTCACAAAACGAACATGTTTATTCCGACAACACCCAACGAAGCCCTCGCGGCAAAGTATTTCGACCCCGACTACTTGGACACTGTGGACGACAGCGACCTCGTCCAAATGATGAATTATATAACGCAACTGCTGTTGCCAACGTTACCAACAAACTGTTAACAACAAACAAACCGCCAACGATAAACCCCAGGAAACCGCCGCCGAAAAGACAAGCGATGCCGTCCCCGAGAAGACAAACGAAGCCGCCCCCGAGAAGACTAACGAAGCCGCCCCCGAGATGACTAACGAAGCCGCCGCCGAAAAAACAAACGTAGCCGCCCCTGAAAAGAAAACTGAAGCCGATGCCGAAAAGACAACCGAAGCCGCCCCCAAGAAGACAACTGATGCCACCCCCGAGAAAACAAATGAAACCGCCGCCGAAAAGACAAACAATGCCGCCCCCGAAAAGAAAACTGACGCAGCCCCCGAGAAGACAAACGAGGCCGCCGCAGAAAAGACAACCGAAACCGCCCCAAGGAGAAGAAATACACCAATGGACACTCACAGCCCACCGAAGCCGCCCCCAAGCGTAAACCCGACCAAGAAGAAGAGCAACCCATCACCATCAACGAGAAGACCAAACACATCAGGACCACAGGCCCCTGGAGAACAACCACAGAAGACGAAACACTGAAGAAGCAACCAAGAAAACCGACTACCACACCAGGACAACAAGACCCAACTATAGCCAAGTAAAGCCAAACGAAACCCAAAGAAACACAAACAACAGACAACACAGACAAACAAACAGACTAAAAAAAAACACAACGACAACCAAACCCCAAGATGGCGGGATAGCTGGGCGAAAGCTCAAAACCGCCAAACCAGCACAGGACACATGATTCAATTCTACCACCCGACATTTACATCTCAAAGAGTTAACACCTATATTAAAAAATAAATTATTATCTCTAGGATATAAGTTAAAGCGACAGTATGGATAAAATAGATATATTCTCCAAAGTTGACTATGAGGATACTATTACAAAGAGTGAATTTCACACGTATTATCCTATAGCTCAAAATTATAGAATTGACTAAATTGACCTAAACTCAGATTCATATCCATACGAAAACTTCAATCTTAATATGGATAGTGGTGATTATGCACAACTTTGTTACATGTATGCCACTTTCCAAAGCAGTTACTATGAACGCAGAAATGAGCCGATATTAGATATGATTCAATTCAAGGATCATGTTCTTTTTGTGTTTGATGTATCTAAACAAAATGAGAGTATTAAATCATCTGCTGTTGATTTAAAAATTGAATTTGAAGCTACGCAAGCATTCAAACCAAACACTCGAGCCTATTGGCCTTTTTTTGTGTGAAATACACCCCATTGTCGGGAATAGTACGAAAATTAATTTAAAAATTTAATTAAAATGAACCACTATATGTATAAATCATATTAGCGACTACTCTATATGTAGTGCAAGAAATGTTGAATGTTTATATAAGTATTTAAATGTATTGATGTAAATTTAAATGTATTATTATTAGAATTTAATAAAACCATAAATTTTATGTGGAGTTTTCTTTATTTTACAACCTTTCAATCTCTTGGAAACTAACACTCGCTCACCGCTGATAAGATAACAGGAAGTTGTTATTGCTAGCAAACATCCAGTCGAACCTAATCAACAAGCCAGCGCAGTAATCAAAAAACAATCGAATATATATTTTAGTTGAATTAAACAATCCCTTATATATTTTAGTTCAGTATTATCTAGTTTCATGTATCTAGTCCCATCTATCTAGTCCCCATGTATCTAGTCTCATGCATTTAGTCCCGTCTATCTAGTCTCATGTAATTAGTCTCATGGATCTAGCCCCGTCTGTCTAGTCTCATGTATTTAGTCCCGTTGATGTATGCAACCAACTTCACACCTTATTTGTCTCAACAGGATCTAATTTTGAATTTCCCCGCCCCGCGTCTATTTTTTGAATTTTCCCGCGCATTTGGAAGTTCCGAAAATGGTGGCCGGAAGTCGAAACCGGAAACAGGAACTCGAAACCGGAAACCGGAAGTCGAAACCGGAAACCGGAAGTCGAAACCGGAAACCGGAAGTCGAAACCGGAAGTCGAAACAGGAAGTTCCAAGGTCAAGGTTAGGTTAGGGGTCAAAGGTCATCGCGCATGCGCATGACTGTGGTGGCGGTGGTTCTAGAACATACTATCTTTCCCTACTTATGAATGAATTATATCATATCATGAATGAATTATATGATGTTATTAATGAATTATATCTTATCATGAATGAATGATATCATATCATGAATGAATTATATGATGTTATGACTGAATTATATCTTATCATGAATGAATTATATCATATAATGAATGAATTATATGATGTTATAAATGAATTATATCATATCATGAATGAATTATATGATGTTATGAATGAATTATATCTTAGCATGAATGAATTATATCATATCATGAATGAATTATATGATGTTATGAATGAATTGTATCATGAATTATGTTTGAAACGATTGATTACTTATGGGTGGCTTTAATAAGTTAGTAAACTTATTGTTGAGAGAAGAGAAGCAGTAGCAATTTGTCCCAAAATAAGACACAACAACCAGAATTATAAAATGTGTCTTACTGTCTGAAAGATCCCCACCGTCGGTTCGGCAGACTCTCTGCATGGCTAAAACGAACAAATGCAAAGAACATAAAGAATAAATTAAGTAAAAATAGAAATGTTCATTTCTTGTAACATTTGTTTTTTATGAGAATGGTCAATGGGTTGTGAAACGTTTTACTGTACGTTCGTAATTAAGTGTAATAGAAACTTTTACGGGAGTGTGCCGCAATTCGCCTCGCACTTTCAAATTTCGAAAAGAAGGAAAAGTTATTTTGCTCGAATTCTAATTAATTACCAAAAGGAATTTGACCAAGCAAACTGTTTCTAAGTATTTATACATTGTTGAGTTTGAAGATTTTGATATTATTAAATAGTAACATTTGTATCTTTTCTGCAAAGATTATAATTTCTAGGAAATCATTGTATACAAAATTGACATCATTAGTATAACTAATCCGAGGGGTCATCCACTCCCTGAAATGTTGCAATGTATTCCCAATTATCCTGATTTTTTTGGTAATTCGAGGTACTCGAAGAAATTACTAGGGTAATGCGTAATAATGTCGCGTACTGCAAAGTAATGCCACAAAATGGAAGGAAATTTGAAATATTTACTTTTAAATAATTAATTAATTTCTAATGCACTGAACGTTAGAGTATATTTACTTGTTATTACTATGTGCAACCGGTAAGATAAGAGTGCTAGTAATGAAGAATACATCACGTTAGTAGTATCGTCATTAAATAGCAAGTGTGTTGAATTTCTATACATTTATTGAAATTGGATTGAAATACAACAAAATCATTGCTTATCAATATTTCACAGCCATAGTCCTGTGAAGTTAGCAACCGAATTTTCAAAAATATGATATTACGTCGAAGTTCCTGGTAGATATGAAATAGTTCTACAGTACAAAAAAATGGAAAATACCAAAAATGTGCTAGCAACACTTTTGAGAAAAACTGTGCGTTTTTGACATATTACTGCACCTCGACCATAGTTCTGGAGTACTTGATCAATTTTGCAAAAAGTTCTGCAAAAATTGACATTTTGCAAAAAAAAATTGAAAATTGCAAAAACAGTTCTTTTCGCGGATCTAAAGAGCACCCTAAGAGTTCTATCGAAGATCCCTTTGACATTTTTTGATCAAAACCTTGGTTCAAAAGATATTTTAAAAAATAGTTTTGAATGAAAATTTAAAAAAATCGCGCAACAGTTATGTTTGCAGTTCCTGATAGAGCTCCCAGAGTTCTCTCGAAAATCCTTATAACATTTTTCTGCAAAGTTAAAAATTGAAAAGATATACAAAAATTAAACTTCACCGATGCGGCGAAGTGAAGAAAAAAAAATCGCGCAATAGTTCTGTTTGCATTTCCCGGTAGAACTCTAAGAGTTTTGTTTTGGAAAATCCTTATAAAATTTTGCACAAAGTACTCTAGAACTATTTGATATCTACCAGGAACTCCGATGTAATTTTATATTTTTACAAATTCGGTAGCTAACTTCATAGGACTATATATTACTATTAAATAAAAAAAAAACAATTTCACTTCATTTCAAATGGCATCGGTTTCTTTCTATTATGAGGAGTTTAATAGGAACTCACTGTCCTACTGCAGCACGGCGCATTATGAACTCATGCGGGTGTAGTGGGGAGCTAATGTAGCCGTAATGCGGCCGTAATGCGAATATAATGTAAACGTAATTCAGGGAATGCAAGAATACTTTGTGTACTGTGGTGTAATACTTACGTAATGCTAATGAATGCAAAGTAATGTGCGGTAATGCATAACATGTATTGCAAGAGTGGATGGCCCCTCGAACTAATATTTCTATAAAAAATATTTCTTAAAAACAACTACTTCACTGACAAACACCACATTGAATTACATTAAGAAGGTTTTTGGGTTCTATATAACCCTGTAATTTTCAGAAAAACAATATCCTGATCAAATACCAAATATAATTATCAATTAATTAATGAAACTCTACATACACGTTTCAGTCTTTTGGCTTCATCAGTATGGTTTTATCATCAACAACAAATTAAAATTAGAAATAAAATTAAATACGACTTACCTATTGTGCTCTTTTCAGTTAACTGGTATTATCTTGGATACATAAAACCCAAAAACTTATATAACTTGGTTTTTGAACCCAAAAACTTGAATTATGAAAATCAGTCGTGGTGTTTGCCACTAAAGTAGTTGTTTTAAAGAAATGTTTTTTATACATACAATAACCTTTATTGTCATAAATAAAATTAAAAAAAAAAAAATAAACCTTTCCTTTTACAATACCAAAAAACAACAAAAAGAAAAACAAACCCAACAAGATTTAAAAAAAAAGAAAACAAAACGAATAATCGCACCCCATAAAAAATAAAATCCAAGTTAAAAGAGAGAGAGAGAAAAAAACTAAACTTCGCATTCCTCTGTTTCCGTTCCCTGTTCCTTTTTCCATCCTTTTATCCTTTCCATCATTACCAAACCACTACCATCCTCATTCATGTTTCCATTTCGACCTCTCTTTTCGGTCCACTCTCCTTTTTTGCACTCCTCAAACCAATGCACCCACACGTCCTTCCCTACCCCACATACACCACAACTCTTATACTTGTCATTCATCCAATACTTTCGCCCTCTTTCTTCGCAGCCGCATCTAAACCAGGCAATTACTGACTGGGCATTCAGGCGCATTGTTGATTTTAAGTATTTAGGTAGCTCTTCAAATATTTGTATTTTGCGCATAGTCCTTACTATATCTACTCTCCATTATTTTCCATTGACGTTCTTGCAGTTCAACTTCCTTCAGCCTTACCACTGGCCATTCGTCAACTCGCACGCCTTCCCTCCTAAGCCTCTCCATTTCCATGATAGACATACCACCTCCTTCATACAGTTTCCTTCTATTCCTTCCCCAATTTGTCTCTCTCCTACCATTAATTCCTTAAAAACCTGCTACCCTGAAAACCAATTTGAGTATTTAGGTAGCTCTTCAAATATTTGTATTTTGTGCATAGTCCTTACTATATCTATTCTCCATTATTTTCCATTGACGTTCTTGCTGTTTAACTTCCTTCAGCCTTACCACTAGCCATTCGTCAACTCGCACGCCTTCCCTCCTAAGCCTCTCCATTTCCATGATAGACATACCACCTCCTTCATACAGTTTCCTTCTATTCCTTCCCCAATTTGTCTCTCTCCTACCATTAATTCCTTCCAAACCTGCTACCCTGAACACTTCTTTTCCAATTCCTTCCTCAGTCATTCCATTCACTTTACATTCATACCTTGATACTCGTCGGCTTGCTTCAATTCTTAATTCAAATGCATTTAGCTCCTGCAGTACTATGTAGAAAGGAGTGGATCTGTCTAATTTCAGGGCCTTTTTAAAGAATTGTAGCTTTTTCCACGCCTTCTTCTTCCTTCACCTCCCATATTTCAGCTCCAAACATCAATATACTCCGCCAACAAGCCTTCCATATCATCTCCTTCGCCCGGTAATTTGTGCTAAACTCTTTTCCCCATACCTTCAAGAACCTTTCTGCCGCCACCCACGCTTTTTTTGCCACGTACTCTATATGCTCTTTATTGCCACACCCACTCCCAAATACAAACCCTAAATACTTAAAATGCCCAACCTGCTCAATCTCCATTCCCTACCATTCGAACCTCTCCTTCCTGCACACCCCACCTTTCTTAAACCTTATCCATTTTGTTTTATCTAAATTTACAGTCAGTTTTCTTTTATCAAAAAATCTCTCAACACTACATACAACGCACGGCAGCTCCGCGCGTGTGTGGTCTTGATCATATAAATAAAGACCACATACGTGCAGCGCCGCCGCGCGTAGTATGTGGTCTTGATTTATTTAATCAAGATCACATACGCGCAGCGGCGCCGCGCGTAGTATGTTGTCTTGATTTATATGATCAAGACCACATACGCGCGGAGCTGCCGTGCGTAGTATGTAGTCTTGATTTATATGATCAAGACCACCTACGTGCGGTGCTGCCGCGCGTAGTATATAGTCTTGATTTATTTGATCAAGACCACATACGCGCGGCGCTGCCGCGCGTATGATATAGTCTTGATTTATTTGATCAAGACCACATACGCGCGGAGCTGCCGTGCGTAGTATGTAGTCTTGATTTATATGATCAAGACCACATACGTGCGGTGCTGCCGCGCGTAGTATGTAGTCTTGATTTATATGATCAAGACCACATACGCGCGGCGCTGCCGCGCGTTGTATATAGTCTTGATTTATTTGATCAAGACAACATACGCGCGGTGCTGCCGCGCGTAGTATGTAATCTTGGTTTATTTGATCAAGACCACATACGCGCGGCGCCGCCGCGCGTAGTATGTGGTCTTGATTTATTTGATCAAGACAACATACGCGCGGCGCTGCTGCGCGTAGTATATAGTCTTGATTTATTTGATTAAGACCATATACGTGCAGCGCCGCCGCGCGTAGTATGTGGTCTTGATTTATTTGACCAAGATCACATACGCGCGGCGCCGCCGCGCGTAATATGTTGTCTTGATTTATATGATCAAGACCACATACGCACAGCGCCGCCGTGCGTAGTATGTAGTCTTGATTTAACTGATCAAGACCACATATGCGCGGCGCTGTCGCGCGTAGTATATAGTCTTGATTTATTTGATCAAAACCACATACGTGCAGCGCCGCCGAGCGTAGTGTGTGGTCTTGATTTAACTGATCAAGACCACATATGCACGGCGCTGTCGCGCGTAGTATATAGTCTTGATTTATTTGATCAAGACCACATACGCGCGGTGCCGCCGCGCGTAGTATGTAGTCTTGATTTATCTGATCAAGACCACATACGCGCGGCGCTGCCGCGCGTGGTATATAGTTTTGATTTATTTGATCAAGACCACATACGTGCAGCGCCGCCGCGCGTAGTATGTGGTCTTGATTTATTTGATCAAGATCACATACGCGCGGCGCCGCCGCGCGTAGTATGTAGTCTTGATTTATCTGATCAAGACCACATATGCGCGGCGCTGTCGCGCGTAGTATATAGTCTTGATTTATTTGATCAAGACCACATACGTGCAGCGCCGCCGTGCGTAGTATGTGGTCTTGATTTATTTGATCAAGATCACATACGCGCGGAGCTGTCGTGCGTAGTATGTTGACTTGATTTATATGATCAAGACCACATACGCGCGGAGCTGCCGTGCGTAGTATATAGTCTTGATTTATTTGATCAAGACCACATACGCACGGTGCCGCCGCCCGTAGTATGTAGTCTTGATTTATCTGATCAAGACCACATAGGTGCGGTGCTGCCGCGGGTAGTATATAGTCTTGATTTGTTTAATTAAGACCACATACTATGTAGTCTTGATTTATCTGATCAAGACCACATACGCGCGGAGCTGCCGCGCGTAGTATGTGGTCTTGATCAAATAAATCAAGTTTACATACTACGCGCGGCAGAGTCGCGCGTATGTGGTTTTGATCAGATAAATCAAGACTACATACTACGCACGGCAGCGCCGCGCGTATATGGTCTTCATCAAATAAATCAAAACTCCATACTACACGCGGCGACGCCGCGCGTATATGGTCTTGATCAAATAAATCAACCAGACTCCACAATTTCTTCCTGCACACCACCACTCCCCCCGCTTGTCCAGCAGCCAAGACCTTTTCCAAATCTGCCGCATATATATTGTAGAGTCCCGGGCTAAGCGTGCAACCTTGCCTCAGACCCATATCTACTTTGAAAGCGCTCTTTGACCCTACACCACGTTTCTTTATACAGCCGCTCGATACCATCCCTCAATTTTCCAGAAATCCCCTTTTTCCATACATTCCCACAACATTTTCCTATTTACCGTGTCATATGCAGCCTTTAAGTCTAGGAATAGAGCAAAGAGCTTACCCTTGAGACTTGCTAATTGCTGGTCGATAATATACCTCGGGGTTATTAAATGTTCAGTAGTTCCCCTTTCTTCTCTAAAACCTGCTTGCGTTTCTGGTAGCAACATTTTTCCTTCCACTTCCTCTCCCAAACGCCTTTCCAATAATTTCGCATACATTTTATAGGATGAATCCATGAGTGTTATACCCCTATAGATTCTCATTTCGTCCCTCTCACCACTTTTGTAGACAGGTATCACTTCCCCCACCGTCCAACTGTTTGGAATTCCAATTTCTTTCCGCCATATTCTATTGAATTCGGTCTCCAAGCCTCCAAGCCACCAAGCCTCATTCGGTACCATGTCTTGACCTGCCGCCTTTAAGGATTTTGCCATATTTACCACCTCCTCCACTGAAAACTCCTCTTCTTCCACTAACCTCATACCAAGTTAGCGCCTCATCGGTTCTTCTTGATCTACCCCACCTCATACTAACTCCATGAAGTGCAGTTTCCAATCCTCTATCTCAAATTTGTCTGTCACTCCTTGTCCTCGATCTCCGTTTTTCCTTAGGAACCGCCACAGCTCCGCTTCATTATTAATGTTTGATATCTCTTCCACCCTTTTCTTTTCCCCATCTTCTTTTTTTGTCTTCATGACTCTCTCAAGCTGCAGTTTTTGTTTCTTAATTTCTTCTTTGACTCCCTTTCCTTCTCTCCATCTGTTTATCACCTCTCTCAGCTTTTTCTTTTCTTTCCTGCATTCTTCATCAAACCATGTGGATTTGGTTCCAGTTATCTTCATAGTTTTTGCCACCATTGACGCTCTCATACAATGCGTTATTTCTTTGAGGTTTTTCCAATCAACTTTTGCTAGCCTCGTGGCATATATTTCTTGTGCGGGCTGATCCCATTTATATATTATCCTTTCCCCACTTTCCCTTGTTTCGAGTTTTTCTTTCAGGGTCACAAATGATCGGAGTCCCCGATAATACAAATCCTCATACTTTCTATTGACTCTATTGAATTCTCATTTGCCACCACTAGGTCAATAACGTATTCACCACTACCTCCCACAAAAGTAAATTCCCCATCCCAGTCTCCTACACAGCACCCATTTAGCACTTCCCATTGGTTTTTCTTCACCCACTCCAACCACAGCTTTCCTTGAGCATTCATTACTTTATCCTTAGATTTCCTCGTAATTTCACCTCCACTACTGCTAATTCCCATCGGCTGCCCTTCCCCAATTCTTACATTCCATTCTCCTCCTATCACCAGTTTTTCATGTTCCTTCTATTTTTTGTTGTATTTCCATAGATCTATTGTTATTATACACCGTCATCACCCCCACCATTGCCCTTCAATTTCTATTTCCCTCATCATTAGACCTTCACACATATCTTTCGCCGTATCTTTCGAGTATATCTGCGGAAGCTTTTTCCCTGAGAGCCTTGTCCATCCCTGTTACTATTCCACCTTTTGCCCTTCCGAAATTAGAATCTTTTTTTGCAAATTGGGGCCTTCATCTATAGCCTCCCGGCAACCTCTTAATGCACTCCTCCCATTCCTCTTGTTTCCACTTCCAGTTAATAACTTGGAAATCAGACAAGAACGCCCCAAATTCCTCCTCTCCTATTCTCAGTTTCCTTAGTAATCCTGCCACGTTCCAAAATAAAATTTTAATTCTTTTTCTCCCTTCCCGCACCTGGCTTGCTACACTTTAGTTTTTTTGCATAATCTTCTGTGACTCCTTCCATGTTACCCAATTTCCATCCACTTCCATGTTCTTATAACCGATCTTCACTTGGTGCCCTCTATCTTTTAGAATCTGTGCTTTATGTCGCAAATCCTTTTGAATTTCCCGTTCTTTCTTAGTAAGATCGTCTTGGATAAAAATATCAGACCCCTTCAGCTTATATTTCTCTTGCATGACTACTCTCTTTACCTCCCAACTTAGCAATTTTGCGACAATTGGCCCTTGGTTCGAACCTTTATCGTCTATCTTGAACATGCTTCCTACACCTTCTTTTACTCCAAATCTTTCTTCCAATAACCTCTTAGCGTCTTCTAACCATCTCCCTCCTTTTACCCCATGAATCACAATATTATTTTTTATTTCCTTTCTTCAATTTCTCTTAGTTGCTTTACTTCCTCTCTTAGTGAGTCTTGACTTGAAATGTTTTTTATAGAAAGTTTGATTATACTGATGATGTCAAGATATGTATACAATGATTTCCTAGATTCTTAATTATAATCTTTGAAGAAAAGATACAAATGTTACTATTTAATAAATTGTTTCTAAATCAACGTCTTATTACAAACAATGTTAATAATAATAGATTCATTTTGTTTTCAACGAATTTAAATTGAAATATTTTCAAACAAATTTTTCCTCAATTAAACCACAAATTTACTTTTTATTTAACCCTTAACCACCTGCCATACGTCTAAGGTGAGAAATTACTGCTACTTTGGGTCTGAGAGACGTACGTCAGGTGGTTAGGTGTTAACCCTTCGAGGCAATAAGGTATTAAAAGTGTCCCACCTTTTCGATGTGTAAATGTGATAACATTTTAAAGCTGTTTCGGTAATAAACCTACGGTTATTAACCTTACGGTTATTTGAGCGCATGCGCGTCGGCCATGTTTAAAAGGCGGGAATATGAAAATTTCGGGCACATTTTGTTATTTTCTATGGTTATACATCAAAAAGTGCCCGAAAAACATGGAGGAAATTGACACATGCGCACAAAAAAAATCGAAAAGGTCTATTGTCTAAGCATAGTAATGGTGGGATATTTTTTGTACGACCTGTAAACAGTCGAAACTCGAGTCGTAATAAGTGTAGAAATTTATATAACTGTGAATAATATTTTTACATATTATAAGTGTGGTTTAAACATAGTGAATTTATCAATTGAGTGTGAGTATGGATTACCGCGTAGTAACGGTCGCAACCATCCTATTTAAATTTCTCTGCCATTATTTTCATTCTCAAAATAATTCGTGCCTCGAAGAGTTAAACAATTCCCCTTTCGTTCAATCGGAATCTATTATGTAAAACCAGTTTGTAGGAATGTCACGTAACTTTCGTGGACACAAACTGGGTTTCCAGCCAGGATTCCCAACGTTCAACGAGTTTTAACATTAGGAAACTAAATTTAAATCAAATCTCATACCTAGGCGGAGATCTTCGCAAACTCGTCCTGAGCCACGTGTGCCTGTGAATTGATGAATTATTTAACGGACTCCTCAAACCATCTCTGAAAAGAACATTACACGCTACATCAACAAAACAAATAATAAATACAGTATAAACTTGATAATCCGACACATATGGGACCGGATCCGCCGGATTATCAAAAAAAATCCGGATTATCAGGATTAAAAGTGAACAATTAAAAAATTTATTTACAATTGAATTTCAGGAAGAATAAAATATGTATGTATGTGTAAATATGTATGTGTATGTAAAATATGTAAACGTGTACATAAAAACAAAGGGTTCAACAGAGGGTTCAAACGAGGTAGTGCATGCGCACCACACGACATTCGCACTGAAAGAGTTTATCGCATAGCCTCTCCTACCCAATTCCGACTCTCACCTCCACGTCTGGTGAACCCTGGTAACCTGAGCACTCTAGCCTGAGATGCGGTAACCAACCCGTATGGATGGTAAGGGTGGTCAGGGCTAGCGAGAGCGGGAGAAATGGTCCTCCGATCATCAGGGGGTTGGGCGTGTGGTTAACAACCAGCACCATAAAACAAAACCTGTTATGAAACCTTCAATAATGCCTCGGAATGGACTGGAAATACGGCAACGACACAAGCAACGGAAAAGGGAGAACGATTGGAAAATTGCATCGTGGAATGTTGTAACTTTATCCCTAAAAATCGGCGGAATGGACATAACTGCTGTTCAAGAAACAAGGTGGCCTGGAAAGAACTTACAAACCAGTAAGGAGTACTAATTTTACTACAGTGGTAAAACGGGCGGCAAAAAGGAATTTGGAGTGGGTTTTATTGTCACAGGAAAGGCCAGAGAGGCAGTAATTGGTTTTAACCCAATAAGTGAGCGATTACGCTCCATAAGGCTAAGAGGGAAATTCAGAAACGTCACCCTGATTAATGTCCACGCACCAACTGAGGACAAGGAAGAAAACGTGAAGGAACAATTTTACGAGGAACTGCAGAAAGCATATGCAAATGTTCAAATAACGAAACCGTGGTGAAAACAACCTAAATATTACAAGGAAAGTAATAAGGTTTGTCTGTTTAAGGCTGTAACTCAAAACCTAAGCAAAAAGTGAGAAATCTTTTCAAATGAAAGTTGTAGCCAAGAAAATTTCCTAAAAGGCGGATGAAAACTTTGGTCAAAATTTGTTCAAAAAGCGTAACCGAGGTGCAAAAAATCTTGAAAAGCGAGGTTTGTCTTTGTAAGGCTATAACCGGAAACCTGCGCAAAATTACAAAAAACTTTTGAAACAAAACTTGTAGCCAAGATATTTTCTTGTAAGCTGCCAGTTATTTACACTTTCTTCGTGGTCGAAGGCGTTAGTTAACAGGAAGAAAATTGAGTTAACAAGGCGAAATAGAGTAGATTTGGCAAGGCTGTAAACTAGGCAATATTTCGGAAAAACATCTCAAATAAAAGTTGAGAAGAATCAAATTTTCTATAAAGTGGTTGTAGGCGTTGGTGAAAATTTGTTCATATAACGAAACCGCGGTGGAAAAACTTAAATATTACAAGGAAAGTAAGAAGGTTTGTCTGTTTAAGGCTGTAACTCAAAACCTAGGCAAAATCTGAGAAATCTTCTCAAATGAAAGTTGTAGCCAAGAAAATTTCCTACAATGCGGATTAAAACGTTGGTCAAAATTTGTCCAAATAACGCAACCGTTGCGGAAAAAACCTTGAAAAGTGGGGTTTGTCTTTGTAAGGCTATAACCGGAAACCTATGCAAAATTTGAAAAAACTTTGCAAACAAAACTTGTAGCCAAGAGAATTTCTTGTAAGCTGCCTGTTATTTGCACTTTCGTCGTGGTCGAGGACGTTAGTTAACAGGAAGAAAATTGAGTTAACAAGGCGAAATAGAGTATAGGCTGTAAACTAGGCAAAATTTGCAAAAAAAGTTTCAAATATAAGTTGAGCAGAATCAAATTTTCTGTAAGGTGGATGCAGACGTTGGTCAAAATTTGTTCAAATAACGAAACCGCCGTGCAAAAACCTAAATATTACAAGGAAAGTAAGAAGCTTTGTCTGTTTAAGGCCGTAACTCAAAACCTAGGCAAAATCTGAAAAATCTTTATAAATCAAAGTTGTAGCCAAGAAAATTTCCTACACGGCGAATGAAAACGACGGTCAAAATTTGCCCAAATAACGTAACTTTGGCGGAAAAAAATTTGAGAAGAGAGGTGGCATGCGCCAGAAGGAGATATCAAAATCATCCTTGGTGATTTTAATGCTAAAGTGGGACGCGAGGAGATATACCGACCGACAATCGGACTGCACAGTCTTCATGCTGAGACTAATGAAAACGGAAGTAGGATGATAGACTTTGCGACGACCAACAACATGGTAGTCAGTAGCACATATTTCCCACACAAAAATATTCACAAAGCCACATGGAAATCACCAGATGGTAGAGTATTGAACCAGATAGACCATGTGATGACAGATGGGAGACACTGTTCAAATATCCTGGATGTAAGAGCCTGTCGAGGCCTCAATGTAGATTCGGATCATTATTTGGTAAGGGCGTTGCTTAGGGCTAGAATTGATTGTCAACGCACACAACAGCCGGCAGTTAAGAGATACGATCTGGAAATAATTCAAAACCGATGAGATGAAAGAGAGATTTCAGTACCAAATGCAGGAACGAATATGCAAACGGCCAGAAAACGCTCTAGTAGAGGTCAATGAAGCGTGGCAAAAGATCAAGCAGGACATCGAAGATACAGCAGCAGAGGTTGTGGGGTGGAAGAAGGGACAAAGGCGTAATAACTGGTTCGATGAAGAATGCAAGGAAGCTCTGACAGAGAAGAACAAAGCCAGAGAAAAAGTACTACAACGAAATACTAGAGCGAATGTAGAGGATTATCGAAACAAACGGAAAGTTGAGAAAAAACTCTTCCGAAGAAAGAAATCTGAAAAAGATGAAGAAGATTTCGCGGAAATAGAAAGAATGAGTAATGCCAACGAAACTCGGGGACTCTATCAAAAGGTCAGAAATGCGAGACTTGGCTACAAACAGCTGCCACTTCTGTGTAAGGATAAGGACGGCAGGGTAATCGGACACACAGAAAAGTGTATCATGAGGTGGAGTCAGTACTTCAGGGACCTGCTCAACCAGAACACTCGCGTAGTCCAAGAGGAAAGTATAACGCCAACATCAACATCAATATTAGGTACTGAGCAAGTGGAGGAACCCACCTTAGAAGAAGTAGAGACTGCAGTGCGCAGGATCAAGAACAATAAGGCGCCAGGTGCAGATGGCATTCCAGGAGAATTGTTGAAGTATGGAGGTAGAGCCCTAATATCGTGCATGCATGATCTCATATTAAACATATGGAGAACGGAAAAGCTACCGGATGAATGGAAGCTAGGGATAATATGCCCATTGTACAAGAAAGGTGATAAGTTAGATTGTTCTAACTACAGGGGGATAACGCTGCTAAACATTGCATACAAGGTCTTCGCTAATGTGTTGTACCGTCGCTTACTACCATACGCAGAAGAGAATATCGGGGAATACCAGTCCGGTTTCCGCACAAACAGGTCAACCACAGACCAACTGTTTGGCATTAGGCAGATACTGGAGAAATGTAATGAGTTCAATATCACGACACACCATCTATTCGTGGACTTCAGAGCAGCATACGACAGCGTTATAAGACACAAACTGTGGGGGATAATGACAAGTTTCGGATTCCCTGAAAAACTGACCGCCCTAACCAGAGTAACACTGTCTGAAGTATCGTCTGTAGTAAGAATACGAAACAAGTTGTCTGAGACTTTTATAACAGAGGAAGGACTACGACAGGGAGACCCACTGGCAACTTTACTGTTTAACATCGTACTAGAAAAGGCCGTTAGGAGTAGTGGAGTGGATACTAACGACACTGTGTACTTTAAGTCAACACAACTATTGGCTTTCGCAGACGACATTGATATAATTTGCAGAAGCGAACAGGCGACCAAAACTACTTACTCGCTGCTGGAGAAGGAAGCAAGTAACCTAGGACTTACTGTCAACGTAAACAAAACGAAATACATAGTGGCTAACGAAACTCATCGGAAGGTAGGACCAACGCTAGAGCTAGACGGAAAGCACTTTGACACAGTAGATACATTTGTGTACTTGGGCTCGCAACTGAACAGCGTAAACCGGATGGGCGAGGAGATTAGAAGGCGGATAACTCTTGGTAACAGGTGCTATTATGGGCTACTTAAACTTTTTAGGTCCAAAACAATCCACCCCAAGCATAAGTGCACACTGTACAGGTCAGGTGATAAGACCGGTGGTAACCTATGGTGCAGAAGCATGGAGCTTAACACAGAGCGAAGATCAGTGTATTTGAGAGAAGAATGCTACGTGCAATATTTGGAGCGACCCAAGAACGAGGAATCTGGCGCCGAAGATATAATCACGAACTATATCAGCTCTACAATCAACCAGATATTGTGAGTTTCAACTAGGTGGCAAGATTGAGATGGCTCGGACACATGCAGAGAATGGGTGATCATAGGTTCCGAAAAAGTTGTTCAATGGCCAACCAGAGGGAAGGAGATGGGCCGGAAGGCCAAGAGGGAGATGGAAGGATGCGGTAACAACTGACCTACAAAAACTTCAAGTACGGAACGTTGGCGAGTAATAGGTCCGCTTGGAGAAACATGCTGAAGGAGGCCCAGACCGGCAATCGGTTGTAGTGCCATTAAGAAGAAGAACATAAAAACAAAACGGCCAAGTGCGAGTTGTGACTCGCGCACCGAGGGTTCCGTACAAACTTGTAAGCAAGGTATCTTTAGGAGGACCTAACTGTATGCAACCCATATGCTTCTGGTGCCTGACAATACCACAAATATGCGACATAAACGGTCATATCTTTTGATCGCGTTGACTTACAAGTTTGATTTTTTCACAGCTGAAAGAGACCACAGGCCCGAGTATTTGGTACAAATTTCAACTTGTTACCTCTACGCGTTCCTGAGAAAAATGGTCTTGACAGACAGACAGACAGATGGACAACAAAATGATTCTATAAGAGTTCCGTTTTCGGTACGGAACCCTAAAAAATATGTACAAACTTACATAACAATTACCGAACAGATAGCAAGACAGTTGTAGTGTGGACTTAGCTTGGTCAGAATCGTCAATCTAGTTTTCAGCGTTAAAAGCAGGGTGTGTTGGGCAGACTTTTGCTCAAGAACACTGGATGATGCCTTGACTTTAATTTTCCTGTGCGCGAAGTTTATATCCCGCGCGGGGAAGCGTAAAGAAAAGACACGTGTTTCGCCAGAGCGCCGGATTACTGAACATGTCGAATTAACCGGATTATCAAGGGTACACTGTACGAAGCAAGTAAGGCAAGACAGACTAAATTAAACTGACTAAAGAGACGAGAGCATAAAATCAATGAAACAGACAGTATTAGACAGGATAAGACTAGACAAATACATACAAAAAACTAGATACATATTATCAAGACAATACAATTGATTGTATTATCAAGACAATACAAAGACACAGAATACGAAGCAAATAAGACAAGACAAACGAAATAAAACAAACTAAAGAGACGAAAATATCAATATTAGAACAATAAGACTAGATACACAAAATTAGACCGGATAAGGGTAGATAAGGTTATATATCTAAGAATATGTAAACTTTTTTTTTATATGTGGTTTGGGGGAAGCTCTACCAGCCTGTGTGTGAGGCTCTCACTCACTAAACCCCTACTTTCACTTGGCTTAAAAAAAGTACGCCACCCCGGTATCGCTTGCGCATTCCTTTTGACGGTTTTTTTGCCGCCCTAGTTGTTCGGGAATCTGGCTATATAGTATTGGTATCTCTATACCAATTGGTAGCTCTATTGGTAGCTCTATAGTTTTGGTATTCCTTTTTGTAGTTGATTTTTGTCCGTTGGTCTTGTTCTTTTTGTGTCAGGATGTCACGTATCATTGTCTCCGTGTATGTCCAGTCCTCTGGTGATCTCAGCATCGCGTCTACCAGTGTTTGCACCTCTATGATGAGGCCCGTCTGCTCCTTTTATCTGTCCCTCTCGGATATCCACCTACTGCATTCAAACACAGTATGAAGTGGACTGTCCACGTCGCCGCAGTATACACACATTGCGTCACTTGCCCTGCCAAAACTATGTAGATACTCCCTGAAGCATCCGTGGGCGCTGTGTTAGATGGTAAGTTATCTCACCATGGATCCGTGTTAGCCAAGGTTTAAGTTTTGGGATCAATAGTTTGGTCCAATGTCCTGTTTTGGACATACTCCATAACTTTTGCCAGTCTTCATGTATTTGGTTATTTGCAATTTTGTGTCTTTCTGTCCTATTTGCCCAGTTCCTTGTCTTATATAATTGGACTATCTCCTGGATTTTGCACTCTATCGAGACGATGCCAGCAATGATCAAAACATCTTCTCTGGAGATAGTCCTGTATGCACTGCATACTCTGATAGCAATTTTTCTCTGTACAGAGGTGAGCATTTGTTTCATTTACCCCTTTTCAATGGCTCTAGCCCAGACCGGGGCACCATAGAGAATGGTCGAGTGAACCACAGAGCACAGCAGTCTTCTTTTACTGCTTTTCGGACCGCCGGTGTTAGGCAATAATTTTCCTAGGGCCGATGTAATTTTTAGGGCTTTTTCTGTAGTTTGTGCTTTGAAAGACAGTTTCTGGTCAATAGTGATGCCTAGGTACTTGACTTCTTGTTTCGGTGTGATGTCCACTTTTCTAATTTTGAATTTTATAGGTCCTATTTTCCTATTGCCAGTGAGAAGTACAGCTTCGGTTTTTTCAGGGACTAGCTTAAGGTTTTTTCGCTCGACCTGCTTTATGGCGATGTTTGCCTTTCTCATTAGTTCTTCTTCAGTTGCAACTAAAGCTAGGTCATCGGCGAATCCTACTATTTCCACCCCCGCGGGGAAAACGAGCCTTAACACGCCATCGTATAGAATGTTGCATAGGGTAGAGCCCAACACTGAGCCTTGAGGAACACCACTATTTACTTCGCATTCGACGACCTCATCGCCGGATTCCACCTGTATTCTCCTATTTGAGAGGTAGCTGCGCACCAGCCGCAACAAGTGTGGGGTAAACTTTATGTTAGTTAGTTCTTCCAAAATCATTTCCCAGGCTGCAGAGTTTATCAGCGCCGTCATCTTACGTGTTCTTCGTGTGCCGCTTGTGGCTTTCTCTGCCACTTTGATCACACTCAGAACGGCATGAACGACCGTGGACCTTCCCTCTCTGAACCCATATTGTCTATCGCAAAGACCTATACTCTTGCCCAATTCCGCTTTAATTCTGGCTAGAAGCAGTTGTTCAAGTAGTTTCCCGAGGACATCCAGCAAGCATATTGGTCTGTAAGAGGATGGTTCGTGTATGGGCTTTTCACCTTTCCGGAGGAGGACCAACCTTGCAACCGGGAATCTGCCATCTGCTATTATATTGTTCATGACTTCTAGAACGAATTTTGGTTGTCTGTTTACGGCAATCTTTACAGCTTCTGGTGGGAGATTGTCGGGTCCTGGTGCTCTGCCATTTCGAAGACGTTGGCTGGCCCTGATTTAGCCGAAAATTCAGGAGCGTCTTTAACTTCCGGTAAAACCCACTGTAGTTTCTGGTGCTTGGGGATGAGAACCTCCACCACTTCTCGCACCTTTTCCATGGTCATTTTCAGATTTGGAGATCTTACTTCGAGTTCTCGGGTAGCAATGGAATATGCGTCACCCCACACGTTTGAATCTATTTAATCGCAGAGTTGACGCCAGTGCTCCCTTTTAGATCTGTTGATTTCTGTGCGTAAGTTCTTTTTTGCAGTGGCGTAAGAATTTCTGTACGTAGCTTCTATGTCTGGGTTTGGATTTCTCTTCCCTTTCCGTTGGTAGGCACGTCTTTTAGCAAAACAGATCTTTCTCATCTCAGCAATTTTCGCGCTCCACCAGTATACCTGTATTCTTTTCGAAGGCTTTTTTTGGCATAAGGATATCATTGCAAGTTTTTTGTAGTACACAGTAGAGAGCATCAGGTGAGCGGTCATTTGTATTTTGAATCTCCTTATTTGAAATCAGCTTATTTGCAAATTTGTTTTTATTTTTTTGCAGATGGCTTTTGATTGATTGTACCTACGTCTATACGGTATGACAAGTACCTGTGGTCACTTAGTGTTTACCTCGTTAGCACCTGCCAGTTTTGAATTTTATGCACAAGGTCGGCCGTAGCAAGGGTAAGGTCTAGTATGGAGGAGCTGCTCCTGCGTTCAAAAGTGGGTGAGTTTCCTACGTTACTCACATATAGATCGAGTTCTGAGATCCACTCCAAGATAATTTCTCCGCGTTTATCAGTACCTGAGGAGCCCCAATAGGGGGATTTTGCATTGAAGTCTCCTCCGACTAGTTTGCGCTTGGTTTGGCACCGAATGTTCTGGCCGAGGGTGGATAGGGATAGCTCTAATTCCTGGGGTCTACTTTTTGGTAATAGATAGCAGCTATATATCACGATCACGATCACGAGCTATATATCACTATAATCACAAATTCTTTTAGCTCGACTCATGCGAAACCGGGTCCATCTCTGTGTTTTAAGACCGCTAGGTCCGTGTTTTTTAACTGATCCAGCCGTTCTTCATGGTTTTTTTGTGTGGTCCACTGACTATGCCAATGTCTATTATTAGTTCGTGGACGGTAGCCCTTAATAGGTCATGGGCAGCCGGACTGCGCATGGCATTTATTTGGAATATATTAATCATTGCTCCGATTTGTCTCGTCTTGCTTCCGATAACGCTTTTTTGAGTATTGCGCATGCTCCATTGTCTGCTCTGCGCCCAGATGGGGCTGTGTGATTGTTTCTCACAATCCTTGGCAATAACTTTCTAATGTTTAATAACGTTTCTTTTGCCATTCCGCTGGTTTCGCCTGCGCTAGAGTTTTTTTTTAATTTCTGGCACGTTCCAGAACCTGCCCGGTGTCCCTTCATATTACAGACTGGACAAAACATTTCATTTTTGCACTCAGTTGATTTGTGGCTTTCTTGAAGTTATAGCACAATTTCTGCCTGGTTGGGCCGTTGCACGTACTACCATGGTGCCCATATAAGAATATGTATACCTAAATAAAATAGATTATACAAATCAAATAAGGCTATAGGGTTAAGACTAAACGGAGAATAATGTTTTGTTGTTTAAATGAACAATGGAAAGATCCGATTTGTTCACGATTTGTTGGATTCGAGTTGGATTGAAGAGAAAGTTGCAATTTTTTGAATGCTTAGCTTTTTTGTGTGTGTTAATTTGAACGCGAAATCTTGTTTGCGTTGCGTAAGTCTAATTGCATAGAATAATGACAAAACGATGATAAAAAAGGTTTTACAGGAAACAACGTGATTAGGTATTGTACAAGACTCGTGAGTCATCACTTAATTGTATGGAATTAGACGGTCAGTTGCAAAATATATTGGCACAGAAGTTTTTTTTTTCGAAAGTTTAAGGTGATTAGATTTTGACCTTGATAAAGCGGCACAAAATTGTCCAAAAAAGCGAAACTTAAAAACGGGACAAATTGTTAAAAATCGGGACTGTTCCACCAAAATCCCACGTCTGATCACATTAAAGGTAGACTTCCGAGCAAGGCGTCAGTAAAGCAGCGTCAAAGCCGCCGCTATAGTATTATGCACTATGGAAATGTATGAGACGCAATTCGAGCGCAGCGACATAAACGCGCTCTGCGTCAGTGTTGCTGCGCTCGAATGGCACCTCATAATGCATAATACTATCGCTATGTCGCCGCGTCAGTATCGCTGCGTTAGTGACGCCAGAGCCGCTTTGCTCGGAAGCCTACTTTTAGATAGTTCCCAAACTAAATAATTTAGTGAAAATTAAAATATACCAGCTAACATCTGGGTTAGTGTTATTAAACAGACTACGTAAGCCTGCCTTAGTTTATCTTGACTATCCAAGACTTAGTTAATCTAGCTAGTTCCGAATTCTATATTTCAGTTAAGAAGCTGACAAAATACAGCCGTATGTAATCAAAATTTTAGTGAAAACTAGAAGGCTCTACCTAGATTTGTAACTAAGTTACAATAATTTATGCTTTAACATTTTTTTTTAAATAAGTCTCTCTTAGTTTTCGTCTACATTTTAACAAGTAGACTAAATAAACAATAGTATGTTACGTAACGAGAGTTACGCACGACCCGCGTAGCGGCGAGTGCGTAATTCCGCGATTGCGTAATTGCCTTACAACTCGAGTTATGTACTATACTTTATCTACGACCACTCTAATTTGTTTCTGTTTAATAACAAAAATATGTTTGATGTAACAAATTTATTTCTTATTAGGTACATTATCTAAGATTATAATAAACAAACAGATGTATTTTCATATATAACTGTTACTCGACATTATTTAACTTGAAAGAAATGAAAAGAAATACATTATCAATGGCTATATACCTAATTTAGTACTTATTTGGGTTAAACTGCAATAAGAGTGTTCATAGATATAGGCAACCCAATGTACGCAATGTCAATTTCCGTTAGTTTGAATTGTGGCACGGGGAGCGCTGAATGTATGAGCACGTAATAGCAGCTCTCAACCAATCAAAACGCACAAACGCACGTGTGTGTTATCAATCATAACTTATCATTAATCACGGACTGTTACATACGTGTGTGTTATGATGTATTTACATAGTCCACGAACTGTACAATAATGGGCATTTACAATATTGGTCGTAGATAAAGAAAAATAAGCGCATTAATAGTCAACTAAGGGATTTAAAAATTAGTGAAAACCAGGAGGTTGCAGTACAATTAAAGCCGAGTCCAATGTTGAATATTCAGTTTGTGAGTAATTATTTTTAAGTAATTTGCTTTAGTTTATTAAACGACTAAATCGTTTGAAAAACACGTTCGTCCTAGCAGAAAATATAAGACTCGACCTGGCGGAAAATACGCAATCCAATTAAATTTGTTGAAAATTAATTGCAAAAACTTTATTACCTATAAAAAGTATAAGGAGACGCGATAGAGAAAGATTGGAGAGAAAACTCGGATGGGATTCAGAGCGTCGGATAATTATCGCAATTACACAATCGATACCTCCCAAACTGACAATAAAATCGAAAATCGCAAGAGTTTCCATTCATCTCGCTCCAATAAACTCGCTCTAATCCCCGCAAAACTTTTTCCATTTCCCAACAATCATTTACAAACTTGCCAGGGACCACTTTCAAAGAACACAGAAAATAGTCTTGTCTGTCTAGTCTTGTCTGTCTAGTCTTGTCTGTCTAGTCTTGTCTGTCTAGTCTTGTCTGTCTAGTCTTGTCTGTCTAGTCTTGTCTGTCTAGTCTTGTCTGTCTAGTCTTGTCTGTCTAGTCTTGTCTGTCTAGTCTTGTCTGTCTAGTCTTGTCTGTCTAGTCTTGTCTGTCTAGTCTTGTCTGTCTAGTCTTGTCTGTCTAGTCTTGTCTGTCTAGTCTTGTCTGTCTAGTCTTGTCTGTCTAGTCTTGTCTGTCTAGTCTTGTCTGTCTAGTCTTGTCTGTCTAGTCTTGTCTGTCTAGTCTTGTCTGTCTAGTCTTGTCTGTCTAGTCTTATCTGTCTAGTCTTGTCTGTCTAGTCTTGTCTGTCTAGTCTTGTCTGTTTAGTCTTGTCTGTCTAGTCTTGTCTGTCTAGTCTTGTCTGTCTAGTCTTGTCTGTCTAGTCTTGTCTGTCTAGTCTTGTCTGTCTAGTCTTGTCTGTCTAGTCTTGTCTGTCTAGTCTTGTCTGTCTAGTCTTGTCTGTCTAGTCTTGTCTGTCTAGTCTTGTCTGTCTAGTCTTGTCTGTCTTGTCTTATCTGTCTAGTCTTGTCTGTCTAGTCTTGTCTGTCTAGTCTTGTCTGTCTAGTCTTGTCTGTCTAGTCTTGTCTGTCTAGTCTTGTCTGTCTAGTCTTGTCTGTCCAGTCTTGTCTGTCCAGTCTTGTCTGTCTAGTCTTGTCTGTCTAGTCTTGTCTGTCTAGTCTTGTCTGTCTAGTCTTGTCTGTCTAGTCTTGTCTGTCTAGTCTTGTCTGTCTAGTCTTGTCTGTCTAGTCTTGTCTGTCTAGTCTTGTCTGTCTAGTCTTGTCTGTCTAGTCTTGTCTGTCTAGTCTTGTCTGTCTAGTCTTGTCTGTCTAGTCTTGTCTGTCTAGTCTTGTCTGTCTAGTCTTGTCTGTCTAGTCTTGTCTGTCTAGTCTTGTCTGTCTAGTCTTGTCTGTCTAGTCTTGTCTGTCTAGTCTTGTCTGTCTAGTCTTGTCTGTCTAGTCTTGTCTGTCTAGTCTTGTCTGTCTAGTCTTGTCTGTCTAGTCTTGTCTGTCTACTCTTGTCTGTCTAGTCTTGTCTGTCTAGTCTTGTCTGTCTAGTCTTGTCTGTCTAGTCTTGTCTGTCTAGTCTTGTCTGTCTAGTCTTGTCTGTCTAGTCTTGTCTGTCTAGTCTTGTCTGTCTAGTCTTGTCTGTCTAGTCTTGTCTGTGTAGTCTGTCTAGTCTTGTCTGTCTAGTCTTGTCTGTCTAGTCTTGTCTGTCTAGTCTTGTCTGTCTAGTCTTGTCTGTCTAGTCTTGTCTGTCTAGTCTTGTCTGTCTAGTCTTGTCTGTCTAGTCTTGTCTGTCTAGTCTTGTCTGTCTAGTCTTGTCTGTCTAGTCTTGTCTGTCTAGTCTTGTCTGTCTAGTCTTGTCTGTCTAGTCTTGTCTGTCTAGTCTTGTCTGTCTAGTCTTGTCTGTCTAGTCTTGTCTGTCTAGTCTTGTCTGTCTAGTCTTGTCTGTCTAGTCTTGTCTCTCTAGCCTGTCTAGTCCTGTCTTTCTAGTCTTGTCTTTCTAGTCTAATCTTTCTAGTCTTGTCTGTCTAGTCTGTCTAGTTTTATCTGTCTAGTCTCGTCTGTCTAGTCTTGTCTGTCTAGTCTTGTCTGTCTAGTCTTGTCTGTCTAGTCTTGTCTGTCTAGTCTTGTCTGTCTAGTCTTGTCTGTCTAGTCTTGTCTGTCTAGTCTTGTCTGTCTAGTCTTGTCTGTCTAGTCTTGTCTGTCTAGTCTTGTCTGTCTAGTCTTGTCTGTCTAGTCTTGTCTGTCTAGTCTTGTCTGTCTAGTCTTGTCTGTCTAGTCTTGTCTGTCTAGTCTTGTCTGTCTAGTCTTGTCTGTCTAGTCTTGTCTGTCTAGTCTTGTCTGTCTAGTCTTGTCTGTCTAGTCTTGTCTGTCTAGTCTTGTCTGTCTAGTCTTGTCTGTCTAGTCTTGTCTGTCTAGTCTTGTCTGTCTAGTCTTGTCTGTCTAGTCTTGTCTGTCTAGTCTTGTCTGTCTAGTCTTGTCTGTCTAGTCTTGTCTGTCTAGTCTTGTCTCTCTAGCCTGTCTAGTCCTGTCTTTCTAGTCTTGTCTTTCTAGTCTAATCTTTCTAGTCTTGTCTGTCTAGTCTGTCTAGTTTTATCTGTCTAGTCTCGTCTGTCTAGTCTTGTCTGTCTAGTCTTGTCTGTCTAGTCTTGTCTGTCTAGTCTTGTCTGTCTAGTCTTGTCTGTCTAGTCTTGTCTGTCTAGTCTTGTCTGTCTAGTCTTGTCTGTCTAGTCTTGTCTGTCTAGTCTTGTCTGTCTAGTCTTGTCTGTCTATTCTTGTCTGTCTAGTCTTGTCTGTCTAGTCTTGTCTGTCTAGTCTTGTCTGTCTAGTCTTGTCTGTCTAGTCTTGTCTGTCTAGTCTTGTCTGTCTAGTCTTGTCTGTCTAGTCTTGTCTGTCTAGTCTTGTCTGTCTAGTCTTGTCTGTCTAGTCTTGTCTGTCTAGTCTTGTCTGTCTAGTCTTGTCTGTCTAGTCTTGTCTGTCTAGTCTTGTCTGTCTAGTCTTGTCTGTCTAGTCTTGTCTGTCTCGTCTTGTCTGTCTCCGCCTTTCAATGCGGGAGACCCGGGTTCGAATCCTGGTCGGGGAGGCGACAACTAGGGCGGTTTTCATTAACCGTCCGGGCTGCCCACCCTGAATGAATGCAATATATGCGATACCGGGGTGGCGCATACTAAAAGCCAAGGTGGAATAGGGGATTTGGTGAGAGCTTACCCTGAACCACTTTTAATAAAAAAAGTCTTGTCTGTCTAGTGTTGTCTGTCTAGTCTTGTCTGTATAGCCTTGCCTGTCTAGTTTTGTATATTTAGTCTCATTTGTTTATATAGTTGTTGTTTATGTAAATAAACTTACCCGTTGGTTCGGTCGCTGGCAATGCCGGAGTCGGCGTCGATGTCGGGGCCTTCGCCGAAGCATTCGTAATTCTCGCCGTCCGAGAGGGAGGAACACTGGCTTTTGGTGGAGGGGTCGTTGGGCCGCGGACTCTCGGGAGGGCTGAGGATGAACCGCGGGTCCTCCGGGCCTGCGCCCCCGTTTTGCAGACTCGAGACCGTGGCTGCCGTTATAGGTGACATCATGCTCTCTGCAACAAATAACCAACAATAACAGATTAAACATTGAAGCGAGCGATAAATAGCTTAACAACATTTAAAGATTAATAAATAGAATAATATTGACAATAAATGAATTAATGATAAGTCTTCTTGAAACTGAAAAGATTTTGCGTTAAAACTAAATTGAAATAGTATTTTTCTATTTTGCGTCTGTAATAGACTCATAACAGCACTCATATGCGTGCGGCTTTGGCTCGCCGAGTGCTGTTATGAGTTAATTTTTTCAAGGTTGGCACTGAAATTCAGAGCTGTCAGTGTCAAATTTTCGGAGAGATATTTTTGAGGTTATGTGATGTGTGGAAATCGCGAATGCACAAATTTAATTAATCGGTAAAATGTTTAAATGGTAATATAATCGCTTTAAATGGTAATAAACGGTACCACACATATTTAGCAATGGTACAATTACTAAAAACATTTATAGTGACATTGGATGATTCTTGAGCAGTAACACTCGCACCAGCGACATTATATATAGTGCTACTATTACTGTTGCTATCAATTTGCGACTGTGGGGCACTAGAAGAACATCCAGGTAAGTCGATATTTGCTTGCTCAAACCCAAGCATTTTCGACACTTCAATTTTCTTTTTTATGGAAGCGTCAACATCCCAAACGCTGTATGTTGACGCTTCCATAAAAAAGAAAATTGAAGTGTCGAAAGGGTTGAACCCCCAAACCCCCCTCCCTGGCTACGCACATGATACCGTTACATACAAAGCTGGGATATATTTATATATACATATATATATATATATATATATATATATATATATATATATATATATATATATATATATATATATATATATATATATATATATATCTCATTTGCACTCATCTTCCTTGTGCGCCAGCTGAGTCAAAATCGAATAATTGTATCTATAATCCCACCATTTAGACTCTTCCTTGAAGTTCTGTCATGATATATCTCAAGGCTGACAAATTGAAAACATTTTGAACTTCTAATGTGCGCACTCATCTTCCTTGTGCGCCAGCTGAGTCCAAATCGAATAATTGTATCTATAATCCCACCATTTAGACTCTTCCTTGAAGTTCTGTCATGATATATCTCAAGGCTGACAAATTGAAAACATTTTGAACTTATAATGTGCGCACTCATCTTCCTTGTGCGCCAGCTGAGTCCAAATCGAAAAATTGTATCTATAATCCCACCATGTAGACTCTTCCTTGAAGTTCTGTCATGATATATCTCAAGGCTGACAAATTGAAAACATTTTGAACTTATAATGTGCGCACTCATCTTCCTTGTGCGCCAGCTGAGTCCAAATCGAAAAATTGTATCTATAATCCCACCATGTAGACTCTTCCTTGAAGTTCTGTCATGATATATCTCAAGGCTGACAAATTGAAAACATTTTGAACTTATAATGTGCGCACTCATCTTCCTTGTGCGCCAGCTGAGTCCAAATCGAAAAATTGTATCTATAATCCCACCAAGTAGACTCTTCCTTGAAGTTCTGTCATGATATATCTCAAGGCTGACAAATTGAAAACATTTTGAACTTATAATGTGCGCACTCATCTTCCTTGTGCGCCAGCTGAGTCCAAATCGAATAATTGTATCTATAATCCCACCATTTAGACTCTTCCTTGAAGTTCTGTCATGATATATCTCAAGGCTGACAAATTGAAAACATTTTGAACTTCTAATGTGCGCACTCATCTTCCTTGTGCGCCAGCTGAGTCCAAATCGAAAAATTGTATCTATAATCCCACCATTTAGATTATTTCTTGAAGTTCTGACATTATATCTCTCCAGGCTGAAGAATTGAAAGCATTTTGAACTTCTCATGTGCGCACTCATCTTCCTTGTTCCTTGTGCGCCAGCTGAGTCCAAATCGAATAATTGTATCTATAATCCCACCATTTAGACTCTTTTTGAAGTTCTGTCATGATATCTCTGCAGGCTTCCGAATTGAAAGCATTTCGAACATGTAACGTTATGAGCGCACTCATCTGCCTTGTGTGCCAGCTGAAGTTTTTTGTTGGCTTCTAGGACCCTCATAACAGGTAGACCGTCCCTCTTGTAACCCGTATTGGCTTTCTGAAAGATTTTTGCATTTTTGGAGTACATCAATCAATCTTGAAAGCAGTAGCTTTTCCAGTAGTTTCTCTGTTACATCAAGTAAACATATTGAGAAAGTTAGGTGTCTGTAGGATTATTCCTTTTTCTAAATAGAACCAGCTTTACCCTTCTCTAACTTTCTGGAAATTTGCCATCAAATTTTGTTACCACAATTTTGTTCATGGTTTTCAGGACGACTTCTGGCTGCATACTGAGTACTGAGCTTCTTGTACCCTCATAACAGGTAGACCGTCCCTCTTGTAACCCGTATTGGCTTTCTGAAAGATTTTTGCATTTTTGGAGTACTTCAATCAATCTTGAAAGCATGAGCTTTTCCAGTAGTTTCTCTGTTACATCATGTAAACATATTGAGAAAGTTAGGTTTATTCCGTTTTCTAAATAGGACCAGCTTTACCCTTCTCCAACTTTCTGGAAATTTGCCATCAAATTTTGTTCATGATTTTCCGGACGACTTCTGGCTGCGCATACTTGCTGCAAGTTTTATGGTGCGAGATTATCGAGTCCTGGCGCTAAACCAATTCTTGGGCATTTTCTGGTCCTATTTGGCTTAGTTTAGTTCTGGTCCTATCACTTACCTGCTAGGGCTGCTCGCGTCTTCACCACGTGTGATCGTCCTTCCGGCGCCTTTTTTAAGGGAGGAAATGGGGATAATAAGTGGAGGGATACTCTTAAAATTGTTGTCTTCCAGACGTTGGATGCCGCTTCAGCCCTTGATTATGGCTCGTGATTACACCCCTGGTTAACTTGACTTAAAACGATAAACTTAAAGATGTACGAACTTTGTTCAGTTGCTCGTGTGCTGCGAATAGCACCTCCACTACTTCTAATGCCTCTTTCAGTGTTAATGGACATTCGGATGCCTCAGTTTTAACTGGCTGGTGACAATTAGGTAGTGAAGGTAATGTCTGGGATAGAAGAACTGCTTCCACGCTCAAATGGCACCACTTATACTAGTAAACGCGGACTGTGAGAAGAAATAGCACGTTCAAATACCAAAAACGCAGAAGAACTTGTAAATGATCTGAGTAAGGTATGTGTTTGGACCGAGTCTCACGAAAATCAAATTTTCCAGTTTTAAATCACTTACCTGCTAGGGCTGTTCGCGTCTTCGCAACGTGTTATCGTCCTTCCGGCGCCTTTTTTAAGGGAGGAAATGGGGATAATAAGTGGAGGGATTCTCTTAAAATTGTTGTCTTCCAGACGTTGGATGCCGCTTCAGCCCTTTGGGCTCGTGATTACACCCCTGGTTAGCTTGACTTAAAACGATAAACTTAAAGATGTACGAACTTTGTTCGCGCTTCGATTCTCGTCTTTACGCTTCTCGCACTAGAAGCATACTCTCCGAATCATATAAATTCGCGAAGTAAATTGATTGCGCGATTTCGGCCCAGGTCGATACACCTTTCCCCTTATGTGGATCGGTGCCGAAATCGATTCAAATGTTAAATTTAAAAATACAGATTCATTGAAATTGGCGCGAACAGTATGTTACGCAACACTAAAGACAAGAGGGAAACCAACAAGGAAAAAAATGGTTTACTGTTGGAGCGAAGAAATTGCAAGCTTACGGGCTTCATGTATCACAGCGACAAAGAGCAAGAAAAGGAGAAGAAAAGACCAATGCACTATCAAGCAAATATCGAAATCTCAAAAACAACTGAGGCATGAAATAAACACGGCCAAGCAAAAAAATGGAAGAAACTGTGCGATGACCTGGACTACGACACATGGGGAGATGCCTTCCAAGAGGCTGAAGATCCAACAACTAAATGTCAAAATGCCTATGAAGAAAATCAAACGCATACTCGTAGTACTCTTTCCACGTCAGGAGCTAGTGAGATAGCAGCAACCAACAGTAGAAGAGGTACCGCTATTCACGGAAGAAGAGCTAATAAACGCAATAGAGCTAATGAGTAAAGCAAAACACCAGGTCTGGACGGAATACCTACTGAAATAATTCTCGGCTGAAAATAAAACTCTACGCTGAACAGGAACCGCAGTTCTTGCTAGCCGTAATGAACGAACATCTACCTGCCAGAAACTTCCCCCATAGATGGAAACAGGCGAAACTGGTGCTACTTCGAAAAAACGATAAACCAGTAGAGGAGTCCACATCGTACAGTGTTAGATATTTTAGGGAATCTCTTAGAGCATCTACTATTGCATAGGCTGAAAACAGATATTGAATCTGGAGCTGGATTGTCGAGTAACCAGAGAAGGCAAATTCACCAACCATGCTATAGAAGCCGCAGAAAATGCTAAACCAGGCACCCAAAGATCACGAAGAATGTGTGAATTAATAATTCTGGACGTAAGGAATGCTTTTAACACAGCCGATTGGAGACTCAATAATAATATACTCAATCTGCTAGTAATTATTCAAAGTCATTTTACCAGTAGAACGATCATTTTGCAAACAAATTACGAAACCGAGGAAATAATAGTCAGTAGTGTCGTACCACTGGGATCGATCATGGGCCGCAAAACACCTAACCTAACCTAAGAGCTCCATCATAAAGTATGTTTCACAGAGTGGGCATAACCGATCCCAGTGGTACCACACTACTGACTATTATTTTCTCGATTTCGTTCATTTGTTTGCAAACTGATCGTTCTACTGCTAAAATAGCTTTGAATAATTATTAGCAGATTAGCAGAGAAAATAATAGTCAGTAGTGTCAGTAGTGTACCACTGGGATCGGTTATGGACCCACTCTGTGAAACATACTATATGATGGAGTCCTCAGGTTAAAACAATTCTAATAATTTACTCACAAACAGACAAAAAAATCGATTCAGAATTCCTATCTGCATTTCCAAACACAGAACAAAAACTAAATGTATTTTACCTTACATCAAGACAATAATCATCATTACTAGGAGGCAAATTGTGATTACTCTAAGATTATTCTGAATATAATTGCAACAATAAATTTTGCAATTGCGATTGTCTTGATTACCGACGAGACAATGAAAATGTTGTTTTTGCATTGCAGATATTATTTTGTTGCTTGGGGGCATTCCGATTATTTTCCCAAGTGAACTACAAGATTTGTGTTGTTTCGCTAGAAGTTGCTTTTGCAGAATAAGGTCGCAAATTTATTTTAATGCTAAATATGATAATAATAATAATCTTTATTGTACAAAGTACAACTGGATAATGACCAGGGGTCTTTCTGCCATGCTGAAATATATTTTCTTTAATTTTTGTGAATGCGCGCAAATATTCCATTTTAAGCCTTTAAGGCATGGAATTTTCAAAGGTGGGACATTTTTAATACGACTATGACTTATGAGCTAAATGAACTTTTATAAAATTGACATTTTTGAAAATATCGTTTCATACAGTTAAGGCTAAAATAATGAATTCTTTAAATGATCTTGTACGTGCAAAATATGATTTATATAAAGCCTCAAGAATGTTGTTAATCTTTTTCAGAAATTAAAAAAAATTGTTTTGGTTTACAAATTGAAATGATTTATTTCAGTTCAAATGATTCAGAACAAAATATCGACACGGGTGAATGTTAATAAATATTGTGTTATTTTTTTTTTTTTTTAATTTAACCTAGCGATATTGAATATATGCGTGTGTTACCCCAAGTTATGTGGTAATACAACCAAAAGTTGCAATTCTCGTACTAAAAAACGTGCGCCAAAATAGTACTTTTAATACATGAGTAGTAGAAAAAAATGTTTGAAATAATTATTTAACAACGTTTCTGTCACTTTTTTGAATATTGAGGTCTTAATTGTGTTATTTTATTTATTTATTTTTAATTTAACCTAGCGATATAGAATATTTGCGTGCGTTACCCCAAGTTATGTGGTAATACAACAAAAAGTAGCACTTCTCCTACTAAAAAACGTGCGCCAAAATAGTACTTTTAATGCATGAGCAGTAAAAAATAATGTTTGAAATAATTATTTAACAACGTTTCTGTCACTTTTTTTAATATTGAGGTCTTAATTGTGTTATTTTATTTATTTATTTTTAATTTAACCTAGCGATATTGAATATTTGCGTGTGTTACCCCAAGTTATGTGGTAATACAAGCAAAAGTTGCAATTCTCGTACTAAAAAACGTACGCCAAAATAGTACTTTTAATGCATGAGCAGTAAAAAATAATGTTTGAAATAATTATTTAACATAATTTCTGTCACTTTCACGTCACTTTTTTTAATATTGAGGTCTTAATTGTGTTATTTTATTTATTTATTTTTAATTTAACCTAGCGATATTGAATATTTGCGTGCGTTACCCCAAGTTTTGTGGTAATACAACCAAAAGTGGCACTTCTCCTACTAAAAACCGTGCGCCAAAATAGTACTTTTAATGCATGAGCAGTAAAAAATAATGTTTGAAATAATTATTTAACATAATTTCTGTCACTTTCACGTCACTTTTTTTAATATTGAGGTCTTAATTGTGTTATTTTATTTATTTATTTTTAATTTAACCTAGCGATATTGAATATTTGCGTGCGTTACCCCAAGTTATGTGGTAATACAACCAAAAGTGGCACTTCTCCTACTAAAAACCGTGCGCCAAAATAGTACTTTTAATGCATGAGCAGTAAAAAATAATGTTTGAAATAATTATTTAACAAAATTTCTGTCACTTTCACGTCACTTTTTTTAATATTGACGTCTTAATTGTGTTGTTTTATTTATTTGTTTTTTTTTAACTTAACCTAGTGGTATTGAATATTTGCGTGCGTTACCCCAAGTTTTGTGGTAATACAACCAAAAGTGGCACTTCTCCTACTAAAAAACGTGCGCCAAAATAGTACTTTTAATGCATGAGCAGTAAAAAATAATGTTTGAAATAATTATTTAACAAAATTTCTGTCACTTTCACGTCACTTTTTTTTAATATTGAGGTCTTAATTGTGTTATTTTATTTATTTATTTTTAATTTAACCTAGCATTATTGAATATTTGCGTGCGTTACCCCAAGTTATGTGGTAATACAACCAAAAGTGGCATTTCTCGTACTAAAAAAACGTGCGCCAAAATAGTACTTTTAATGCATGAGCAGTAAAAAATAATGTTTGAAATAATTATTTAACAAAATTTCTGTCACTTTCACGTCACTTTTTTGAATATTGAGGTCTTAATTGTGTTATTTTATTTATTTATTTTTAATTTAACCTAGCATTATTGAATATTTGCGTGCGTTACCCCAAGTTATGTGGTAATACAACAAAAAGTGGCACTTCTCCTACTAAAAAACGTGCGCCAAAATAGTACTTTTAATGCATGAGCAGTAAAAAATAATGTTTGAAATAATTATTTAACAACATTTCTGTCACTTTTTGAATATTGAGGTCTTAATTGTGTTATTTTATTTATTTAATTATTTTTTTTAATTTATCGTAGCGATATTGAATATTTGCTTACGTTACCCAAGTTATGTGTTAATACAACCAAAAGTGGCATTTCTCGTACTAAAAAACGTGCGCCAAAATAGTACTATTAATGCATGAGTAGTAAAAACTAATGTTTGAAATAATTATTTAATACAATAATTTGCAACAATAAAAACCCGCCTAACAATAAATTACTACATCTATTTTACATTCTACATCTTCATGTTTTTGCAACTTCAGATTTCTTTCAAGATAATTATGTGGCGACAATTAACTCTAATCGTTTCGCTTCATTAAAGCTACAAGTTGTTTTAAGTGGAAGTTATTTAAGACTTAAGACCATTAGAGAGGGTCCTTCTGACCGATTCTACAGAGATTTTTCCAAGAAATTTTCAAACAATAGAAACTTTTAAACACGTTTTCTCTCCAAAAGACTAACTAGCATTTATTTATTCCTAGCCTTGTCTAGACTAACATCAAATTTAGTTTCTATTACAACTAGATTTAAAGTTATTAAACGTTAAGTTTCTCTTGGTTTAAAAATAATGATTATTATGTTTCATGCCAAACAATTTACAGTGTAAATTACATAATTTGTTTACGTTGATATCGTGGGAAAAGCTGAATCTTGGTGTGAAATCATTGCAACGAACTGCAAAGTGCGTTTGATTCAGAGTCGATTTGTAGTTGCACAGCTTGGGTTGTGATGAATTATTTATAATGTAAATGGCGTTGAGATTATGGGAGAGAGAGATTTAGCAGAGTGTAACAGCGTTTGTACCAGGCCGTGTCAGTCGCTCCGACCGCTTTTACTCGGACAAGATTCTACTTTTACGTGTCATTTTGTTTCAGCCTTGTATTGCACAAACGCCATTGGTTCGCGTAAACAAATTAAAAAACAATCATTTCAAAAATATTTTCCGAAATTTGTAAGCGTGATACAAACTAAAAAGGATTAGGCAAGACTAGACAATACCAGGTATATAGCACAAGAACAGACAAGACTGGACAAAACCGTACAAGACAAGAACAGTCTAAATTAGTAAATTGTTACAATTATTATTTGGGCACTTACGTATTAACGCCACCACCGCAACATTTTTAAATCTACACCTACAACAATTTTTATGATAAATCATAAAATAAAACATTTCATTTAAAATTAAAACATTTTTAAATACTTCATTTTTTAACCCCGTTTAGATTAGGTTTCACGCCGCGAAGCGGACAGATAAATCAAGACAACATACTTTCGATCCAATATATAGCGGTGGTGGCGTTAATACGTAAGTACCATTATTTGAAACAATACTTTTTTTACATAAACATATTCTTAAAATAAAAAGTTTGAAAATTAGAAATTTATGTTAAATGAAGAAATGAAATTTCTTGGTGTCGACAGGAAGGCAATTTAAAAAGTCGTCAAGCAGTTTTAATTAATTACGACAAACTGTACAAGAACCGCTTAAGAAAAAGAAAAAAAAACACTTACATCAATTAAATAAGAAAAAAAGCAAAATTATTTTCGAGTTTTTAAATCTCGGCTCACACAGAGATTATTCCTCTCGAAACCTCTGAATTATTCAACAACTTTCCTTTATAAGCTCTTCCTCAGATTTTTACCTAATTGCATGAAGCCAACATTGTAATAGATAAATCATCGCGTAGAAATATCTTGTGAATACGTTATGTAAGTAAGTTGAGTCTCTTCCTTACACGGCTTAATAATTACCCAAGTAAATACAGTTAGAAACGTCGTTAGAGCAAAATACATGAATAATTCGTAAACATAGTTATGTTACGCTGCGAGACATTGCACTATGAATTATTTTAAGTTTTAAGTTGCAAGTTGGACTTGAACCTCCGGCTGTATAAATAGTCCGAACAACAAAAACAATGAAGCGAATGAAGTCTCCATCCTTTTCTCTTTCTCTCGAGTATCGCGTACTTTTACGATGACCCAAATCGCCGAATTACATCCAGCCACGACGTATTTTCACGCTCGTAAAAATAAACAGAGACAAAGAGAAAAATGCGCGACGCCGCAGGAGAAATTGGCTACAGAACGGACAAAAGAACATTAAAACGATTACTTCGAGAATATCAGTTTCAGCGGAAGCTTTCCGACTTTGATTTAAAGCTTCCGTTTGGAAATTTTCTTATCTCTGTGCTACCTAGATAGAAGGGTGGGTAGCCCGGACGGTTAGTGCCGTCCTGGTTGAAACTGCCTCTGCCTTGGCGGGGAATCGAACCCCTGTCTACCGCTTGTCAGGCGAGTATGTTGTCCACTACAATACCGAGAAGGACAGGTAGACAAAACAGATAAGACTAGACAAACAACACTTGATAGATAAGACTAGACAGACAAGTCGTATCTGTCCAGTAATGCCTGTCTAGACTTGTCTGTCTCTGTCTAGTCTGCTCTGTCTAGTCTTCTCTGTCTAGTCTAGTTAGTCTAGTCTTTCTAGTCTGTCTATTCTCTCTAGCTTATCTAGTCTGCCTAGTTTGTCTGGTCCGTCTAGTCAATCTAGTCCGTCTAGTCAGTCTAGTTCGTCTAGTCAGTCTAGTTCGTCTAGCCTGTCTAGTTTTGTCCATCTAGTCTTGTCTGTCTAGTCTTGTCTGCATAGTCTTGTCCGCCCAGTCTTGTCTGTCTAGTCTTATCAGTCTAGTCTATCTAGTCTGTCTAGTCATGTCTGTCTAGTCATATCTGTCTAGTCCGTCTAGTCTGTCTAGTTTTGTCCGGCTAGTCTTGTCTGCCTAGTCTTGTCTGCCCAGTCTTGTCTGTCTAGTCTTATCAGTCTAGCCTATCTAGTCTTGTCTGTCTAGCCATGTCTGTCTACTTTTGTCAGTCTAGTCTTATCTGTCCAGTGTTGTCTGTCTAGTCTTTTCTGTCTAGTTTTGTATGTCTAGTCTTGTCTGTCTAGTCTTGTCAGTCAAGTGTTGTCCGTCTAGTCTTGTCTGTCTATGTTTGTCTGTCTAGCCTTGTGTGTCTAGTCAATTAAATCATTATTAGTCTAATAATATCTCGGGATAACCCACTTTCGTTAAGTTTTTTGTCTAGACTTCTGTCTAGTCATGTCTGTCTAGCCTTGTCTGTCTAGTCTTGTCTGTCTAGTCTTGTCTGTCAAGTCTTGTCTGTCAAGTCTTCTCTGTCTAGTCTTGTCTGTCTAGTCTTGTCTGTCTAGTCTTGTCTGTCTAGTCTTGTCTGTCTAGCCTTGTCTGTCTAGTCTTGTCTATCTAGTCTTGTCTGTCTAGTCTTGTCTGTTTAGTCTTGTCTGCCTAGTCTTGTCTGTCTAGTCTTGTCTGTCTAGTCTTGTCTGTCTAGTCTTGTCTGTCAAGACTTGTCCGTCTAGTCTTGTCTGTCTATGTTTGTCTGTCTAGCCTTGTCTGTCTAGTCAATTAAATCATTATTAGTCTAATAATATCTCTGGATAACCCATTTTCGTTAAGTTTTTTGTCTAGACTTCTGTCTAGTCTTGTCTGTCTAGTCTTGTCTGTCTAGCCTTGTCTGTCTAGTCTTGTATGTCTAGTCTTGTCTGTCTAGTCTTGTCTGTCTAGTCTTGTCTGTCTAGTCTTGTCTGTCTAGTCTTGTCTGTCTAGTCTTGTCTGTCTAGTCTTGTCTGTCAAGTTTTGTCTGTCTAGTCTTGTCTGTCTAGTCTTGTCTGTCTAGTCTTGTCTGTCTAGTCTTGTCTGTCTAGTCTTGTCTGTCTAGTCTTGTCTGTCTAGTCTTGTCTGTCTAGCCTTGTCTGTCTAGTCTTGTCTGTCTAGTCTTGTCTGTCTAGTCTTGTCTGTCTAGTCTTGTCTGTCTAGTCTGATCTGTCTAGTCTTGTCTGTCTAGTCTTGTCTGCCTAGTCTTGTCTGTCTAGTCTTGTCTGTCTAGTCTTGTCTGTCTAGTCTTGTCTGTCTAGTCTTGTCTGTCTAGTCTTGTCTGTCTAGTCTTGTCTGTCTAGTCTTGTCTGTCTAGTCTTGTCTGTCTAGTCTTGTCTGTCTAGTCTTGTCTGTCTAGTCTTGTCTGTCTAGTCTTGTCTGTCTAGTCTTGTCTGTCTAGTCTTGTCTGTCTAGTATTGTCTGTCTAGTCTTGTCTGTCTAGTCTTGTCTGTCTAGTCTTGTCTGTCTAGTCTTGTCTGTCTAGTCTTGTCTGTCTAGTCTTGTCTGTCTAGTCTTGTCTGTCTAGTCTTGTCTGTCTAGTCTTGTCTGTCTAGTCTTGTCTGTCTAGTCTTGTCTGTCTAGTCTTGTCTGTCTAGTCTTGTCTGTCAAGTCTTGTCTGTCTAATCTTGTCTGTCTAGTCTTGTCTGTCTAGTCTTGCCTGTCTAGTCTTGTCTGTCTAGTCTTGTCTGTCAAGTTTTGTCTGTCTAGTCTTGTCTGTCTAGTCTTGTCTGTCTAGTCTTGTCTGTCTAGTCTTGTCTGTCTAGTCTTGTCTGTCTAGTCTTGTCTGTCTAGCCTTGTCTGTCTAGTCTTGTCTGTCTAGTCTTGTCTGTCTAGTCTTGTCTGTCTAGTCTTGTCTGTCTAGTCTGATCTGTCTAGTCTTGTCTGTCTAGTCTTGTCTGCCTAGTCTTGTCTGTCTAGTCTTGTCTGTCTAGTCTTGTCTGTCTAGTCTTGTCTGTCTAGTCTTGTCTGTCTAGTCTTGTCTGTCTAGTCTTGTCTGTCTAGTCTTGTCTGTCTAGTCTTGTCTGTCTAGTCTTGTCTGTCTAGTCTTGTCTGTCTAGTCTTGTCTGTCTAGTCTTGTCTGTCTAGTCTTGTCTGTCTAGTCTTGTCTGTCTAGTATTGTCTGTCTAGTCTTGTCTGTCTAGTCTTGTCTGTCTAGTCTTGTCTGTCTAGTCTTGTCTGTCTAGTCTTGTCTGTCTAGTCTTGTCTGTCTAGTCTTGTCTGTCTAGTCTTGTCTGTCTAGTCTTGTCTGTCTAGTCTTGTCTGTCTAGTCTTGTCTGTCTAGTCTTGTCTGTCTAGTCTTGTCTGTCTAGTCTTGTCTGTCAAGTCTTGTCTGTCTAATCTTGTCTGTCTAGTCTTGTCTGTCTAGTCTTGCCTGTCTAGTCTTGTCTGTCTAGTCTTGTCTGTCTAGTCTTGTCTGTCTAGTCTAGTCTGTCTAGTCTAGTCTGTCTAGTCTAGTCTGTCTAGTCTAGTCTGTCTAGTCTAGTCTGTCTAGTCTAGTCTGTCTAGTCTAGTCTTTCTAGTCTAGTCTTGTCTAGTCTTGTCTAGTCTTGTCTAGTCCTGTCTAGTCCTGTCTAGTCTTGTCTAGTCTTGTCTAGTCTTGTCTAGTCTTGTCTAGTCTTGTCTAGTCTTGTCTAGTCTTGTCTCGTCTTGTCTAGTCTTGTCTAGTCTTGTCTAGTCTTGTCTAGTCTTGTCTAGTCTTGTCTAATCTTGTCTAGTCTTGTCTAGTCTTGTCTAGTCTTGTCTAGTCTTGTCTAGTCTTGTCTAGTCTTGTCTAGTCTTGTCTAGTCTTGTCTGGTCTTGTCTGGTCTTGTCTGGTCTTGTCTGGTCTTGTCTGGTCTTGTCTGGTCTTGTCTGGTCTTGTCTGGTCTTGTCTGGTCTTGTCTGGTCTTGTCTGGTCTTGTCTGGTCTTGTCTGGTCTTGTCTGGTCTTGTCTGGTCTTGTCTGGTCTTGTCTGGTCTTGTCTGGTCTTGTCTGGTCTTGTCTGGTCTTGTCTGGTCTTGTCTGGTCTTGTCTGGTCTTGTCTGGTCTTGTCTGGTCTTGTCTGGTCTTGTCTGGTCTTGTCTGGTCTTGTCTGGTCTTGTCTGGTCTTGTCTGGTCTTGTCTAGTCTTGTCTAGTCTTGTCTAGTCTTGTCTAGTCTTGTCTAGTCTTGTCTAGTCTTGTCTAGTCTTGTCTAGTCTTGTCTAGTCTTGTCTAGTCTTGTCTAGTCTTGTCTAGTCTTGTCTAGTCTTGTCTAGTCTTGTCTAGTCTTGTCTAGTCTTGTCTAGTCTTGTCTAGTCTTGTCTAGTCTTGTCTAGTCTTGTCTAGTCTTGTCTAGTCTTGTCTAGTCTTGTCTAGTCTTGTCTAGTCTTGTCTAGTCTTGTCTAGTCTTGTCAAGTCTTGTCTAGTCTTGTCTAGTCTTGTCTAGTCTTGTCTAGTCTTGTCTAGTCTTGTCTAGTCTTGTCTAGTCTTGTCTAGTCTTGTCTAGTCTTGTCTAGTCTTGTCTAGTCTTGTCTAGTCTTGTCTAGTCTTGTCTAGTCTTGTCTAGTCTTGTCTAGTCTTGTCTAGTCTTGTCTAGTCTTGTCTAGTCTTGTCTAGTCTTGTCTAGTCTTGTCTAGTCTTGTCTAGTCTTGTCTAGTCTTGTCTAGTCTTGTCTAGTCTTGTCTAGTCTTGTCTAGTCTTGTCTAGTCTTGTCTAGTCTTGTCTAGTCTTGTCTAGTCTTGTCTAGTCTTGTCTAGTCTTGTCTAGTCTTGTCTAGTCTTGTCTAGTCTTGTCTAGTCTTGTCTAGACTTGTCTAGTCTTGTCTAGTCTTGTCTAGTCTTGTCTAGTCTTGTCTAGTCTTGTCTAGTCTTGTCTAGTCTTGTCTAGTCTTGTCTAGTCTTGTCTAGTCTTGTCTAGTCTTGTCTAGTCTTGTCTAGTCTTGTCTAGTCTTGTCTAGTCTTGTCTAGTCTTGTCTAGTCTTGTCTAGTCTTGTCTAGTCTTGTCTAGTCTTGTCTAGTCTTGTCTAGTCTTGTCTAGTCTTGTCTAGTCTTGTCTAGTCTTGTCTAGTCTTGTCTAGTCTTGTCTAGTCTTGTCTAGTCTTGTCTAGTCTTGTCTAGTCTTGTCTAGTCTTGTCTAGTCTTGTCTAGTCTTGTCTAGTCTTGTCTAGTCTTGTCTAGTCTTGTCTAGTCTTGTCTAGTCTTGTCTAGTCTTGTCTAGTCTTGTCTAGTCTTGTCTAGTCTTGTCTAGTCTCGTCTAGTCTCGTCTAGTCTCGTCTAGTCTCGTCTAGTCTCGTCTAGTCTTGTCTAGTCTTGCCTAGTCTTGGCTAGTCTTGGCTAGTCTTGGCTAGTCTTGTCTAGTCTTGTCTAGTCTTGTCTAGTCTTGTCTAGTCTTGTCTAGTCTTGTCTAGTCTTGTCTAGTCTTGTCTAGTCTTGTCTAGTCTTGTCTAGTCTTGTCTTGTCTAGTCTTGTCTAGTCTTGTCTAGTCTTGTCTAGTCTTGTCTAGTCTTGTCTAGTCTTGTCTAGTCTTGTCTAGTCTTGTCTAGTCTTGTCTAGTCTTGTCTAGTCTTGTCTAGTCTTGTCTAGTCTTGTCTAGTCTTGTCTAGTCTTGTCTAGTCTCGTCTAGTCTCGTCTAGTCTCGTCTAGTCTCGTCTAGTCTCGTCTAGTCTCGTCTAGTCTAGTCTAGTCTTGCCTAGTCTTGCCTAGTCTTGCCTAGTCTTGGCTAGTCTTGTCTAGTCTTGTCTAGTCTTGTCTAGTCTTGTCTAGTCTTGTCTAGTCTTGTCTAGTCTTGTCTAGTCTTGTCTAGTCTTGTCTAGTCTTGTCTAGTCTTGTCTAGTCTTGTCTAGTCTTGTCTAGTCTTGTCTAGTCTTGTCTAGTCTTGTCTAGTCTTGTCTAGTCTTGTCTAGTCTTGTCTAGTCTTGTCTAGTCTTGTCTAGTCTTGTCTAGTCTTGTCTAGTCTTGTCTAGTCTTGTCTAGTCTTGTCTAGTCTTGTCTAGTCTTGTCTAGTCTTGTCTAGTCTTGTCTAGTCTTGTCTAGTCTTGTCTAGTCTTGTCTAGTCTTGTCTAGTCTTGTCTAGTCTTGTCTAGTCTTGTCTAGTGTTGTCTAGTGTTGTCTAGTCTTGTCTAGTTTTGTCTGTCTAGTCTTGTCTGTCTAATATTGCTTGTCTAATCTTGTTTGTCTAATCATGTCTGTCTAATCTTGTCTAGGTTAGACAGGCTTCGCAATATTTATCTTCATTGTGTAATATTTTCTTTCCTGTAATTATTTCCGTTTCCTTTAAATTTTAATTATATTCTAGACAGCGTTTTGTGGTTGAAAGAATAAAAAGTGTGGGTCGAAGATGTCTCCAACGGCATCCGGGAATGGCGGAAGCGCATTCATGCAATAAGGGCGTAAAAAATATTTCCCGCTTCACCGAACCAAGCGGCAAGTGTAGCAGACAATTAATACAGTTAGGGCGCACGTCTTTTCCACAAGAACTCTGAACGTTTATCTATTTAAAAAAATTCCAATAATTTCCTTAAAATAGATTAATGCGATAAGTGTTAATAATTATGATGCGATAAGTGTTAATAAGTGAAGTTGAACTTCTTTATTTGGGAGTAAGGCCTACTGTCCACGTAGGCGCACGTAATATGCACAACATCGTCATTTTACACTTTTGTGCAGCTGGCTTGCATTTTGCGTTGAAAGGGACGATAGTGTGTCCACGGTGCGGCATCGTATCGTCAGGCGTTCGTCATGCAGCTCGTGCTGCAGCCTGCCACTACCAAAGCCATGCTGCGAGACGCAAAAACACGTCTTGCGACTAGAGAAGTGTCTTTTCCCGGCAAATGGGTAAAAACCACCCAATGGGTAAATTCCAGTTATCCTACGAAGAATATCTAATTTTAGATGTTCTAAGAACTTGCATTCAGGCCGATCATTTTGTTTTGGGCCAATTAGGACGGGATTATTTCTATAATACCACAAACAGCACGAATGTAGATTAAAACGGGCCAAAAAAGCGCAGTGAAATAAAAACGTGCTTCCGCGTTACTAAACTTGAGAGCTAAAATAAACCGTAATTAATTAAATTAATTAAAATTAAAAAAAAAAAAACTAATTTTGTAGTTTGTATGACGAACGTAACGATTGCGTGGACGTATCTAAGATGCAAATGACGCCTTTCGTCATTTGTAAGTTTGCATGCATTCGTCAAATGACGCCTCCGTGGAGAGTGGCCTAACTCCGATCTTTTATCTTTTTTCAATTGAAAATTAACGTTAAGTAAAGTTTATATTCTGCTTACGTAATTAAAACAGCGAGTAGAAAATACACGCTCATTGAAAAAAAAAATCGCTACTGAAATTAGATAATAGATTTATCGATTTAATGGATTTATCGATTAAACATATTTATCGATTTGTATAAATGATTATTTAGTTGGATATCGAGTTTTTTGTTTGCTGATATGATATTGGGCCGATGTTACATTTGGATCTAAATGTCGATAACACTTCCATAAATTATGCATGTGGTTTATAAAGGGAAGCCTAAATACAACGGAAATTAGGTCTGTTCTTTGTCCCATTTACACATAAATTTGAGACCATTTAGCCCTTAGCTACCGACAGCTGAAATACAAGACAAGACAGAAAGGTCTGCTTTCTTTCAAAACCGTTGAATAGCGAGCTGTTGTTCGTTTAAGACTAAACAGTTTGTTGTTTGTCTAACAAGTCGTAATTTAGCAAATTGGATATCAGTTTTGAATATTAAGTCTGCATGTCGAATTTTAGAATCCTATATGAAATGCATTGAATAGCAATTAGAACCAAATTGATCGTTAAGCTTAATTAATTTGAGCTTAATGGTAATTAAATGTGGTACTTAGGTATTAACGCCACCACCGCTATACATTGGATCGAGAGATCGCGCTGCCGCGCGTATGTTGTCTTGATTTATCTGTCGCTTCGCGGCGGGCAACCTAATCTATCCGGGGTTAAAAAATAAGTAAAAAAGTATTTTGAGTTTTAAAAATGTTTATCATAAAAATTTTAGGTGTAGATTGGCGGCATTTAAAAATGTTGCGGTGGTGGCGTTAATACGTAAGTACCTAAAGTGTTTTTAGGTCATATTGCAAAGTGTCAAATTTGTTTCAAATTTTTTCCTTGTGATTCGAGTGTTGAAATAATCCACAAAATAAGTCAGTAATAAAATACAAAACTAATTACAAACTTTTATAAATCTTCGAAACGTGCTTAGACACATTTGTGGCCGATTGTCCTTCGTCGCGTCCACAAAAAAATCTTTTTTTTCTCGAAACCTTTTGATTTTCAACCTTTAAGTAACATCACGATTCACTCGAAAACTGCCTTCGAAATAATAAATAAAAGTGCACTGACAATCGGTATTTTGAAAGTTTCTATTTCGAAATCAGTTAAGGATGATCCACCCAAATCCGCCCACTGAAAATAAATCCCTTCCGTCATCTGCCATACGCACCAGATACATTTTACTGTTACATAACACCACTACAAACAAGATTATTTAGCATCATCCCCATTCAAACACATGTTAAACATTATCTAATCATCAGCAATTAGTAAGCAGATTACATGAAATATAATCTATCAAATACATATATTCCATTTATACTTGGTGTTTGGACCGTGTATCGCGAAAATCAAATTTTCAAGTTTTAAAACAGGGCTGGTCTAATCAATTACCTGTTAGGGCTGCTCGCGTCTCCGCGTCCTTCCGGCGCCTTTTTTAAGGGAGGAAATGGGGATAATAAGTGGAGGGATTCCCGTAAAATTGTTGTCTTCCAGACGTTGGATGCCGCTTCAGCCCTTTGGGCTCGTGATTAGACCCCTGGTTAACTTGACTTAAAACGATAAACTTAAAGGTGCGTGCACGTGTAGTGTCAGTCGAGCTTCGGTCGCGCTTCGATTCTTGTCTTTTCGCTTTTCGCCAAGCAATACGGAAATTAGCTAGAATACTCTGGGGTGCTTACCACCTACAACAAAGAGATCAGAAGGGCAAAAAGGGAAAACTTTAGTATCTTCTGTGAAAACATAGAATCCACGCCGGTGGCAGCTAGACTGCACAAACCACTAGCGAAGGATAGAGAGGAAATGACAACCACTCTTAAGAAACCGGATGGGACCTTCACGGAGGATGAAGAGCAAAGAGCTCTCCTCCTACTAGAAACCCATTTTCCGGGATGTAGAGGATACAGGGAGACCGAGGGCTTGATGCAACCACGGAAACCAAGTCGGGCCGACTGGAAGAAGGCATCGTCCATCTGTACGGAAAACCGAATCAGATGGGCTATCGGCACTTTCCAGTCTTTTAAGCCCCCAGGTGTGGACGGACTAGTTCCTGCCTTCCTACAAAAGGGAGAGAGAGAACTAATGCCGTATCTTCTAAATATCTTTAGAAGTAGCTTAGCGTTCGGATATATACCGGAGCTATGGAGAAGGGCTAAGGTGGAATTTATACCGAAGGTGGGGAAGAAAGATACCACTCAACCGAAGTCATTTAGACCCATTAGTCTAACATCTTTTATGTTAAAGACAATGGAGAAAGTGATTGATAATTACCTTAGGACTATAGCGCTGGTAGGTACACCACTACACACGAGTCAGCATGCTTACAGAGCAGGGAAATCCACAGAAACCGCCCTGTATCAGCTGACAAACGAAATAGAAGCAGCACTAGAGATAAAGGAAGTAGCGATATGTGCCTTCTTGGATATAGAGGGAGCTTTTGACAACACCTCACACGAGGCTGTCAGGGCGGCCCTCGAAAGAAGGAATATCGAGACAGCACTATCTCAAAGTGGATGGGAGAAATGCTAAGAATTAGAACGTCGGAGACACAAGTGGGAAAAGACACCATTAAGATCTCCACAACTCGAGGGTGCCCACAAGGAGGTTTACTATCACCGCTAATGTGGAGCCTGGTAGTTGATGAACTACTGGTTAGGCTAAACGACCTAGACATAAAATGATGACATAGTCATAATGGCTAGAGGGAAATTTGAGGGAACGCTCTGTGAAATTGTTCAGAGAGGCCTCAACGTAACTAGTAGAAGGTGTCAAACAGTGGGACTGAACCTCAACCCGAGAAAAACCACGGTGATACCATTTACTAAAAGGAGAAAACTAAACTGCCTACATCCCATACTCATAGATGGGAAGGCAGTAGAATACCAACAGGAGATAAGGTATCTGGGTATCACACTAGATAGCAAACTCTTATGGAATAGACAAGCTGAGGCAGTGGTAGGTAAAGCCAAACGCGCCCTAATGGTGTGCAGAAATCTGGTAGGAAAAACGTGGGGTTGTAACCCCACTATCCTGCGATGGAATTACACCATGATAGTGAGACCTGCAATCACTTATGGGGCAGTTGCGTGGGGAAGTAGAATCAAGCTGGCCTCTATGAGGAAACAGTTTGAGAAGATTCAAAGACTGGCGTGTGTCTGCATCACGGGGGCGATGGGGTCGTGTCCGTCAGCAGCATTGGAGCTGCTGCTGGATCTGACTCCGCTGCACCTTGTGGTGGAGAGCGCCGCCAGATCGGCGATCGTAAGATTCAGCAAGGAAGGAATGGGCGGAGGTAAAATAATCGGGAGCAGAGACCGAAACAGCCTCGCTGCCAAGATCCCCTGGCTGGAAGTACCAAAAGACGAAATGGTATGCAAATACCACTTCGAGAAAAACTACACAGCAATGTGTAGTAGTAAAGCCGATTGGAGCCGATTTCAGCATACCGCATAGAGCAAAATGCCATCAAGTGGTATACAGATGGTGCGAAGACAAAGGAAGGCACTGGTGCAGGAGTGTTTGGACCTCGTACCAGATACTTCGAATCCATGGGGACATCCCCAAGTATCTTCCAAGCAGAGGTACACGCAATCGAAAGATGTGCACAGTTTAACCTCGACAGGAATAACCGCAAAAAACGAATTGCTATCCTGTCAGATAGCCTAACAGCCATCAAGGCCATTAGCTCATACACCATCAGATCCAAACTGGTATGGGACTGTGTGGGGAAGCTGAACAAGCTTGGCAGGGATAATAAAAGTAACGCTATACTGGGTACCAGGACACACTGGTATAGACGGAAACGAAGAAGCCCATCACCTAGCAAACAAGGGATCCAGTAGCCCCTTTATAGGTCCAGAACCCTTTTGCGGTATGAGCGTGAACACCATCCGCAAAAGTTTAGATGAAGAAATAAGAGGAAAATGGATGAAAACCTGGAAAGAACTTCCAGGGCTAAGGCAATCCAAAGTGATGCTGGGATCTTTTAACCAGAAGAGAACGGGAGCTTGCCTGAAACCAAGCAGGAACAAGCTCAGAATTCTGACAGGAGCCCTGACGGGACACTGCAGACTTCGGAAACATCTCAAGGCCCTAGACCTAGAGGAGGATGATGGATGCAGATTCTGTGGCTCAGAAGAGGAAACCCCCATACATCTGTTCAAAGACTGCGGAGCATTACTCCGCAAGAGACAGATGTACCTTGGGGCTCACTGCTTGAACACAGAGGAGCTGCAGGCCTTGAATCCCACCCAGATCCTGAGATTCCTAAAGGAATCAGGATTAGAGGAGGCGCTCTAAATGGGTAAGTACACCAACACTTGGAGGAGGAGGGTGGGGTACAATAGATCTATAAAGGTTGCAGTACAAGTCGTCACCACCATATCTACAATCTACAAGTTTGTACGGAACCCTCGGTGCGCGAGTCACAACTCGCACTTGGCCGTTTTTTTTTTTAGTTCAAGTACGAAAAACGTCATTAGCTGTGTATGCGTTTAGTATTTTTATTTACCTTTCCCACTATTTTTAGAAAAAGAACTAAAAATGAGTATCTAGATCGATACAATTACATCAATTGCGTTTAGTTTCAGTCTGTTTAAACTTGTCTTGTCTAGTCTATCTAGTTTGTATTCCTTCTCTATGTAAACATAAATAAATTAAATTAATCAACAGAAAAACTCCGGTTGGATTATGGCTTTCGCAATTTTTCAGTTCCAAACGTCTCGTTGGAATAAATTAAATTAGTAATTTTAAATACAGAATGGAATTCCATGTAAACACAAATTTCGCTCGAAGGAATTTAACTGTTTTATTGTTACTGGTTTCATTATCAAATCGTTTTCTATGATGACTGCGTTTCATGTAAATCGATGTAGATAGGTTTGACCTATATAAACAGCAAGTATATGAAAGTTAAGGTGGAAACGTTCAGCTTCAATTACCGCTCGAAACTTAGTCCGAACTGAAGAGTGAAAATATTTAAAAGAAAAGTACTTGTTGCAACACAGAAATTAAAGCAAATACATAAATATCGTAGAATTGGTAACACTAATTCTAAATTATCATTTATGGTTTTACCAATTCTAAATTATCATTTATGGTTTTACCAATTCTAAATTATCATTTAAATCAATAACCTGCTAAGTCCATGTCTCTCTCACTAAATGTCAAATTAAAAATATCTAACTCAAATCATCCACATGGGTTTCAAGTAAGTGTTTCACAAATTGTTGTTCATAAAAGCAAAGCTGTATTGATGAGAAATAAATCTCGAAACGCGTCTACAGATGGCTATCCACTTAATTTATCGGAAAGACATGATATTAAAAAACATTTTTTTGTTTTTTGTTTTTGTTGAGTCCACGAAGGTGGATTGCAAGCTATAAAATAACTAACAAATTTCACATGAGATTTGTTTTTGGTTGTCCTAAAAAGACTCATTAGTGTTATAGAGCTCCGGAAAGGTTGAATATATTTATATATTCAGGCTTCATGCTCGACTCGATGCTGTCGATTTGTTGTCGAGATTATTTAATTTCAAGTTACGAATTCATTTATTCATATTACACAACTGCGTAATTACTAAATTTATCTATACATACTTCCCACAATGAATGATATTATTTCGTATTCCAACATAAAAAAATATTGCTTATCATAAAAATCCCAAAAGTATGCCTATGATATGCTTATTATGTTTACCAGGCCCGGTGTTTACTATCTACTACTATTTCATAGACAAATAGACACAACTACAGTCGAACTTCCATAACTCGAACTTCTGTAACTCCAATTTTTCTATAACTCGAATATTTTTAGAAATTCATACGTTTAGATAGCTAAATCATAGTTTAGATAATTTACATATAAATTAACTTCCATAACTCGAATTTCCCTTAACTCGAATTTTTCCATAATTCGTAGTAAAAAATTTTACAATAGTAAAATTTTACATACAAAATAATCTCTATAACTCTGATCTTCTTATTCTTCTTCTTTAATCCATAGCCGGCGCATGGAGAGGTGGTCGACCTCGTAGCCAGTACGCTGCTGTTGGTGCCGCTAGATTCCGTGCCCCATTCACTATACGCTTCCATGCTAATCGATCAGTTGCAACGGTTCTTGCCTCAGCTGTTGTTATTCGCTGGTTTTTTAAATCGTTCTCTACGTGTTTCAACCATGTGGTCTTCGGGGCTTGTTTTTGTGTTCTCCAATCAAGAGGTCGTTTTTTCCATAGGAGTTTGTGCGGTACTCGATTGTCGCCCATCCTACAGATGTGGCCGAACCATCGTAATCGGCGTTTTTGAATTTCCTCAACAATCGGTGTCTGTTGGTCGCACCTTTCTCTGATTGTCTCATTTCGGAGGTGGTTGAGGAGTGAGACGCAGAGAATCTGTCTCAGGCATCGCATTTGGAAGGCCTCGAGCTTGTTAAGGTCTGGTTTGAGTAATGTCCATGTTTCCGATCCATAAAGAAGAATTGGGAGGATCAGCGTCCGGTATAGGCGTATTTTGGTTTTGATGGTAATATTCGTCCGCTTCCATATGCACCACTTGAGTGAAGCAAACGTTGCTGTTGCCTGGCCTATCCGGCTGTGAACTTCGGCTGTCGAAGCTACTTTCTTCTCCACAACCAGTGATCCCAAATATTTGAACTGTGGTACCTGCTCGATTGTGGTTCCATCGAGGTAAACTCTGGCTTCAGATCCATCCGTTGTAAGCACTTTGGTCTTATCCGCATTGATTCTCAGTCCGTATGACTGGGCAATGCGGGAAATGTCATACAAGGTGTCTGTTGCTTCGGCATCTGTGTTGGCGAAAACCGCACTGTCATCGGCGAACATCAGATCGGTTAGGAAGTTTTTGTCATCATATCGAACTCCGCGTCGCCCATCAAACGCTTTTCGCATAATCGTGTCGATCACAATGTTAAAAAGGAGCGGCGAGGCCACGTCTCCTTGCCGGACTCCGGTTCGAATCGGGAATTCCTCAGACATGTCGTTTCGGATACGAACATTGCTGGTTGAGCCGTCGTACGATGCTTGAAGAAGTTGAATGATTTTCAGTGGCACGTGTTCGATCTTCAGGGCTTCCCACAAGCTTGTCCAATCGATGCTATCTAAAGCAGATTTGAAATCGATGAAGACGATGACAGTTCGTTTGCCACATCGAATTCTTTCTTCCATTAGCTGACGGAGAGCAAATATCTGATCGATGCATCCTCGATGTGGTCGAAATCCAGCTTGTTCTTCCCGGCTTGTTTGCTCTCGATGTTTCTGTAGTCTTGATTGTATGATTTTCATAAATACTTTGCCGACGATCTAGAGGAGGCTAATACCACGGTAATTCTTGCATTCCCGACTGTCGCCTTTCTTCAAAATAGGCACAACAATCGCTTTCTTCCACACGGATGGAACACAATCTGAATGCCATATATGCACTGTGAGAACGTGACGTTGATGTAATAAGACGTCTCCCCCGGCTTTGATCATTTCGGCAGTTACTTGATCTCCTCCCCGCGCTTTACCATTTTTCAGGGATTTTATTGCCGTCTTCACCTCATTGATTGTTGGTTCAGTATCGGGAAACTGATTTATCGGGTGTTCAATAATCGGCAGTTCGGGTGCTGGACCTACTGGCGGATTGTGGTTGTACAGCTGATGAAAGAATTCTCTCCACCGCTGTAGACGTTCCTGAGGAGAGGTCACGAAAGTTCCATCCAATTTTTTTATATTGTCATTTGTTGATGTTGTTTTGCCACTTAACCGTCGGATTGTCTGGTACAGCGTCCGGTACTCATGCCTTGACGCTGCTTCTTCCATGTCAGCCGCGATGTTATTCCAGTAAGCTTCCCGTTCCAATTTCATTTTCTGTCGAACTTCTTTGTTCAATCGTCGGTATTGTTTGAAATCGACGTGTTTCATTTGCTTCCGCTGGTCGACTAGATTGAGACAGTCGTCCGAGATCCATTGCTGCGTCCGTCGACGGATGGGCGGACACAGCTCCGTTGCACACCCCACAATAGACTCAGAAAGTTGTTTTTCTTCTATGTTGATATCGACTGGTATCGTGAGTGCTGCAAATTTATTGGATAATGCGATTTGAAATTTTCGGATGGTTTCAGGGTCTCGCAGACAGGCCCAGTTCCTCTTGGCTGATGGTGGTGCCTTTTTCTTTGCTCTTTGTAATTTCAATTGTAGTTTCACTCGGACAAGATAATGGTCTGATCCACAGTCGGGTCCACGCATCGCACGTACATCTTTGAGCGTCGATCGGAATCTGGTGTTGACCAAAATGTAGTCCAACATCGCCGAATCGTTGCCGGATGGATTTCGCCACGTGAGTTGATGTTTGAGGGGGTGACGAAAGATGCTGTTGCCGATGATCAAGATGTTTGACGCTGCAAATGATAAGAGGCGTAATCCGTTGTCATTTATTTCCACGTATCCGAATTTTCCTATCGTTTCTTCCCAACCGGTTCGATCTGCACCCGTATGTGCATTAAAGTCGCCCATAAGTACGATTAATTCGGTTTGGGGTATTGTATCCAGTGTGTATTGAAACTGGGCATAAAATTCATCCTTGTTTGTGTCTGGGCTGGTCTCAGTTGGGGCGTAGACGGATACGATATGGGTCTTAATCGTTCCATCAATAGTGATAACCGCCAGACGCTCGGATATCGGTTGGAATGCGATAACACTGGCAGAGGCCCGTCGATCAACCATAAAGCCAACGCCCGCTTCTCGTTTGTCGCCACCAGAAAAGAATAGCGTCATCGTCTCGTCGATTGATGGTGGGCCAACCTTCATTGTCCCAGATCCTGTGAGCCGCAGTTCTGATAATGCACAGATCGATATTTTGCATTTCAATAATTCCTTGGCGATAATTTCCTTTTGACCAACGTGATGTCCCGTTCGCACATTCCATGCGGCGATTCGTATTTCTGATTTCGGTGTGATTAACCTGAGTCTTTGGCCAGTAGTCCACTTCTCACCAGCATCCCTGGTTCCCAAAGCTGGCGCATCGGCTGTCCCGGATGCGGTAGCATTAATTCGTAAGTGGTTAAGTCGTGTATCCATGCGGTTTCTTGCCTAGTTTCTTCGGTTTCCCGATTCTGGTCGGCGCGGCAGGCCGACCACCCTCCTCCTTTCACATCCTGGGCTTGGGACCAGACGACGGCAGAGACGACGGTGTATTAGGTCGAAAAAGGAGGGAGAGCAAAAAATACGTTTTTGTCACTTTGACATAATATATTATAATAACTCTGATAACTTATGATATTGCCTATATTGCCTACCATAAACCGTCGATAGTGTAATCTTCGGGCAGATTACCAAACATTTTATTTTTCATATTTTATGATCACCAAAAACTCGAATAAAGCAAAACTAAAAATTTATTCGTGAATGAGGATATCGACAGGATATCATTCTCCCGAGAATCGGTAATCCAAAAATACACGATATAATCGAAGATCACCGACAAGGTGCTACATATTATAGAACACAATTAAAAACTTAAAAAAAAATAATATATTAATTAAAATTATTTTTAATTAATTATAATTATATAACATCATATTAATAATGTATACATATTTCCTATTTGTTTATAAATATGTAAATATGTATTTACTTTGAATAAATTCTATAACTTTTATAACTCCAATTTTCTATAACTCCAATTTTTTTCAAGAACTATAGCAATTCGACTTAGGGAAAAGTTCGACTGTATTCAAATATAAAAAAAAAATAATGCGGCCCGCAGCGCCAGAAGATTTGCCCACCCCTGAGTTAAACTGTTCCAGCCTAATAACATATTTTTTAAAGTAGGCAGTTTGTTAAAGAAATCAGATTCAGTTTATTTATTTCTGAATACGCGTCTAAATTTTTGATTAAATTTACGGTTTCCTGCTCGATTTCCAAACAAATAGACGGAATAAATATCGATTCGTTTATGTTTGCAGCCCTGTTGGAATTACTCGAACGAATGTGAATCCATTAATAGAAACTCACGTTCACATTTGTTTCACAATCCATCCACAAAATAAACATTGCTTCGATTTATCTTAAGAATAAATAAAGTACGTCAAATTACAGAATCCAGTTAATTAAGATGAAAATCTCGGTCTATTCGTCGGTCTATTCTTATTCTTATTCTAAATCGGTCTATTCTTATTCTCCAATTTTTGTCTACAAGACTACGAAGAGAAATCTGAAAAATCTTATAAACAAGACAAACAAGATTGGACGGACAAGTAGTTATATAAATAGACGCTTAGGTTTTCAATTTTGTGACAGTCATTAATGAACACAATGCATTGAATCTATTTATTGTTACAGTTTGTTTTATTTTTTTTTTCTTTACAGTGTAGTTGTTGTTATTAAATAAGTTATGACTTGTATTAAACTAAAAATCAATTCTTGTTGTTTAATTGTGACTTGGTGGGCAATTAAAGTTCACGGCTGAAGTTTGACGTGCCGTAATTGGTAACACTCGAGTGAAACCGAATTGAATTTGTCGCCGTGTATCATAGTTTGGCCGAAGATTCGAGACGATCCGTCCTTGGCAAAAACTTCCTACGTGGAAAATCCTCGAAAGTTCCCTCGGTTACGTTTACATCCTCGAGACTACGTAAACACTCGTCAAACACAAAACTTGTTTATAACAAACGGAATCGAATTTTTAAATGCTGTTTAAATTAGCAACACCCTAAGTCTAATGTCCTTGTTCTAGAAAAAACTAACTTGTCTATGCCTATAACATTACAAAGCTTCGTTTACATTAAATTGAAAAATTCACTTTGTTTTTTACCACACTTATATTATGTAAAAATGTTATATAACTTATTATTCACAGTTATATAAATTTCTACACATATCACGACTCGAGTTTCGACGTTTGACGGTCATTTTCAAGACCAATTTTTGTAGCATGTTACTTAAACACCCTGTATACTTTACTACGATACCTAGATACTCAGATTAGGTCATAGAAAATAAGTTTACCATTTTTAACTTAATCACGTAGTGAATCTAGACAGGATTTAGAAAATTTAAAAGCAACTAGATTACGTCTGCACCTAATCCTTTCACTCCAATAATTCTTGTTTAGATTTCGACTTGAAGGTCGCACCCTGACAATCTCAACACACTTCTCTAAAAGCGTTTTCGAAATAATCTCGTCAAGTCGACTAGACTGTTAAGTGTAATTAGTCGCGAGCATGTTTCTATCTATTAGTGTTTTATTTCAATGAAGCTAATTAAAGTTAATTTAGTCTTGCAACGGTTAGCTTTAGATCACAACCCTAATCTTATTTAAATTACTCTAATTGCAGTTCTAATATAGATTTCTACAAGTCTTCTGATCGACTCTGATTGACTTAAACTATTTTATTTGATTGACTTAAACTATTTTATTTTAATAATTATTACTATTAAACAAGATTTGTGTAATATTTTTTTAAATAATTTTGTAGTTAAATTAATAATGAAAAAAAGTGGGACACAAGTCTATTGAACTTTATGCAATCACTATTTCTGTAAAGCACATAAATTAAACATTGCAGTAATTTGAGAAATTTGGTTTAGTTAATTCGTTCGAAAACGATCAATTTAAGCGAGCGATTGCGCACACATGGAAAACGTTTTCCTCATTCCTAAAACGATCGTCGACTTTCTACGATTTAAATCGTCCGAGTAAATGTGTAATTTGAAGACATGAATAAAAGTTTGTTTATTCCGCTTTTACTGCTGCTCTAGTCTATTTCATGCAAATCGTACGTTCGCGACTACGTTTCGAATCACCGACAACAATGATAAACTTCTTTTTTCGAGTTTTACGCGTCTATTTGTTTAATTTTAACGGTGTCTTAAAATCTCATTAACCACAGAAATGCAGGAAATGTTACAGTGAGCAGCTAAGAATATGACTTTGTTTTTCTTGTTTTTCATGGCGTCTGATTACTTACTCTCTTTTCCTACTTTTTAGGGTTCCGTACCGAAAACGGAACCCTTATAGGATCACTTTGTTTTCCGTCTGTCTGTCAAGGCCATTTTTCTCAGGAACGCGTAGAGGTAACAAGTTGAAAATTGTATCAAATACTCGGGTCTGCGGTCTCTTGCAGCAGTGAAAAAATCAAACTTGTAAGTCAACGCAATCAAAAGATATGAGCGTTTATGTCGCATATTTTGCGATTTCACAAGGGAATCAAAACCTATAGGGTACTTCTCGTTGACCTAGAATCATGAAATTTGGCAAGAAGCGGTGTCTTACAACACATGTAAAGGGAAAAATCTAAAAACCGTAAATATGTAGTTTAATTACAAGAAAAATGCGAATTTACTATTAGAAACTTATGAAAATACACTAATAGTAGGGAAAGATGATATGTTCTAAACCCTCCTCCTCCTCAACCTCCCCTGACCTTGACCCCTAACCTAACCTCTACATTGACCTTGGAACGTCCGGTTTCGACTTCCGGTTTCCGGTTTCGACTTCCGGTTTCGACTTCCTGGTTCCGGTTTCGACTTCCGGCCGCCATTTTCGGAACTTCCAGATGCGCGGGAAAATTCAAAAAATAGACGCGAGGCGGGGAAATTCAAAATTAGACCCTGTTGAGACAAATGAGGTGTGAAGTTGGTTGCATACATCAACGGGACTAAATACAAGAGACTAGACAGACGAGGCTAGATCCATGAGACTAAATACATGAGACTAGATAGACGGGACTAAATACATGAGACTAGATAGACGGGACTAGATACATGAAACTAGATACATGGGGCCGGACAGACGAAGCTAAATACATGAGACTAGATAGACGAGGCTAGATACATGGGACTAGATAGACGGGGTTAGATACATGCGGTTAGGTACATGGGGCTAGATAGACGGAGCTAGATACATGAGACTAGTTAGAAAGAGACTAGAGAGACTGAACTAAAATATATAAGGGATTGTTTAATTCGACTAAAATATATTTTCGATTGTTTTTTTTTTGTTTAACTTAATAAACATAATAAGATTTTGATTTAAATAAAGATTCAGTGACCGGCTTGGCGATTAGACGCAGCTGGCCGTCTAGCGTTGATTACAACTCCTGCTATCTTATCAGCGGTGCGCGAGCGGAGAAAATAATACATTATGAAGCGTGGTCTAATCAATTTCTTAGGCTTGTTTTTCGTTTTAATTTAATAAACATAATCAAGTGAAACATCCAGCATTTCATTTATATAAACCAGAGTTCAATTTTCTGGCATCCACTTTTCATCTACTTGCATCCACTTTTCATCTACTTGCATTCACTTTTCACCTACTCGCATCCACTTTTCATCACGCTAAACAGGGTGTGAGGTCTATGCGACCCCACGCTAAACAGGGTGTGAGGTCTATGTGACCCCACGCTAAACAGGGTGTGAGGTCTATGTGACCCTACGCGAAACAGGGTGTGAGGTCTATGTGACCTCACGCTAAACAGGGTGTGAGGTCTATGTGACCCCACGCTGAACAGGGTGTGAGGTCTATGTAACCCCACGCTTAACAGGGTGTGAGGTCTATGTGACCCCACGCTTAACAGGGTGTGAGGTCTATTTTTAGTCAGCTTTCATCAGCTTTTAATCAGCTTTAATCCCATTGAGTTAGTTGTGTTAGCATTAGGTTAGGTTAGCATTAGGTTAAACTACGTGAGGTTAGGCATGCGCTTCATTCCTATTAATACGAAATTAAATTAAAACGAAAAATAAACTGTCATGTTCTGGAACCTCCAAGTGCACTTCTAAGAGGGTGTCCTATTTACTATGTTTGTGTCCTATCCAACAGGGTGTGAGGTCTATGTGACCCTACGCTGAACAGGGTGTGAAGTCTATGTAACCCCACGCCAAACAGGGTGTGAGATCTATGGTGCACCACGTTAAAGAGGGTGTGAGGTCTATTTTTAGTCAGCTTTAATCAGCTTTTAATCAGCTTTAATCCCATTGGGTTAGTTGTGTTAGCATTAGGTTAGGTTAGGTTAAGCTACGTGAGGTTAGGAATAAAGCGCGCTTCATGCCTAACCTCACGTAGTTTAACCTAATGCTAACCTAACCTAATGCTAACACAACTAACTCAATGGGATTAAAGCTGATTAAAAGCTGATAAAACTGACTAAAAATAGACTGTTTAGCGTGGGGTTACATAGACCTCACACCCTGTTTGACGTGATGAAAAGTGGATGCAAGTAGATGAAAAGTGGATGCCAGAAAATTGAACTCTGGTTTATATAAATGAAATGCTGGATGTTTCACTTGATTATGTTTATTAAATTGATTAGACCACGCTTCATAATGTATTATTTTCTCCGCTCGCGCACCGCTGATAAGATAGCAGGAGTTGTAATCAACGCTAGACGGCCAGCTGCGTCTAATCGCCAAGCCGGTCACTGAATCTTTATTTAAATCAAAATCTTATTATGTTTATTAAGTTAAACAAAAAAAAACAATCGAAAATATATTTTAGTCGAATTAAACAATCCCTTATATATTTTAGTTCAGTCTCTCTAGTCTCTTTCTAACTAGTCTCATGTATCTAGCTCCGTCTATCTAGCCCCATGTACCTAACCTCATGTATCTAACCCCGTCTATCTAGTCCCATGTATCTAGCCTCGTCTATCTAGTCTCATGTATTTAGCTTCGTCTGTCCGGCCCCATGTATCTAGTTTCATGTATCTAGTCCCGTCTATCTAGTCTCATGTATTTAGTCCCGTCTATCTAGTCTCATCTAACTAGTCTCGTCTGTCTAGTCTTGTCTGTCCAGTCTTTAATTAATACGGTCTAAATCACAGACAAGTTTAAGAAATTTTACATATATTTTAGTTGAATTAAACAATCCCTTATATATTTTAGTTCAGTCTCTCTAGTCTCTTTCTAACTAGTCTCATGTATCTAGCTCCGTCTATCTAGCCCCATGTACCTAGCCTCTTGTATCTAACCCCGTCTATCTAGTCTCATGTATCTAGCCTCGTCTATCTAGTCTCATGTACTTAGCTTCGTCTGTCTGGCCTCATGTATCTAGTCCCGTCTATCTAGTCTCATGTATTTAGTCCCTTCTATCTAGTCTCATGTATTTAGTCCCATGGATCTAACCTCGTCGGTCTAGTCTCATGTATTTAGTCCCGTTGATGTATGCAACCAACTTCACACCTCATTTGTCTCAACATGATCTAATTTTGAATTTCTCCGCCTCGCGTCTATTTTTTTAATTTTCCTGCGCATCTGGAACTTCCGAAAATGGCGGCCGGAAGTCGAAACCGGAAACAGGAATTCGAAACCGGAAACCGGAAGTAGAAACCGGGAGTTCCAAGATCAAGGTTAGGGGTCAAGGTCAGAGGAGGTTTGAGGAGGAGGAGGGTTTAGAACATATCATCTTTCCCTACTACTAATGTTGTCGTAGCGGTATTGTCAGGCTCCAGAAGCATATGGGTTGCATACAGTTAGGTCCTCCTCGGTTAGGTCCGAAGGTTAAAAAGTATGTGTTGGCACCAATCTGTTTATTCTGAAATTTCTTTGTTTATATTCGTTATGCATCACGTACGCTCTATATACATAATATATACAGGGTATATATTATGTCTAAATTTTGCTTCTTTATAACCCACATGCGACATACTTAAGTCCCGTAACATCCTGTATATATTCTATTTCGTCTAATTTTTGAATATAATCTACATATACTTAAATCACGTACGCCCTATATTTTTTGGTAGTCAATTGCCCAAAAGCAGTCAAATGAACAACTGAATGTTAAGAGTATCGAAATAGAGCTAGAAATAGTTAATATATTAGTTTATATTAGATCTAGAAATAGTTAGATCTTAATATAAGTTAGTGAATAAGTGTAATACTAAAAAAAAAAAAATATTTTTATAAGTTTGAAAATATTCGCGTTATTTAAAAAAAATACCCTGTATACCTTTATGCAGGGTGTATAGGTATATAGGTACAAAATTGAGCAGTAAAAACAAATAGTGAAGTTCCAGAACGCCTAAACACTCATAGTCAATGGGGGATGTATGGTAATAAAATATAGGGCAGAATCCCATCGTACGACAGCGACATCATGAGGTTATGCTTGCAGCGGTACTAAGATGGTCGTGATTTCAGAAGGGCCACTTGTCAAGTTACCTGAATGTGCTTGCTACGTCCTCCACAAAAAAAGATACCTACCGTACCGATACCGTACCGAAAACGGAACCCTTATAGGATCACTTTGTTGTCCGTCTGTCTGTCTGTCCGTCCGTCTATCTGTCTGTCAAGAGTATTATTCTCAGGAACGCGTAGAGGTAACAAGTTGAAATTTGTATCAAATACTCGGGTCTGCGGTCTCTTTCAGCTGTGAAAAAATCAAACATGTAAGTCAACGCGATCAAAAGATATGACCGTTTATGTCTGCATATTTTGCGATTTCACAAGGGAATCAAAACCTATAGGGTACTTCCCGTTGACCTAGCATCAAGAAATTTGTCAAGAAGCGGTGTTTTGCAGCACATGTAAGGGCAAAAATTTGAAAACCGTAAATATGTAGTTTAATTACCAGAAAAATGCGAATTTACTATTAGAAACTTATGAAAATACACTAATGTGTTGCGTGGTATTTTCAGGCACCAGAAGCATATGGGTTGCATACAGTTAGGTCCTGCCAAAGATACCTTACTTACAAGTTTGTACGGAACCCTCGGTGCGCGAGTCACAACTCGCACTTGGCCGGTTTTTTACTTTCATAAAACGAAATATTTTGGAGATTTAATGCAAACACGTCAATTGTTTTAAACTAACATGTGTTACAATTCGATTATTCTTATCAAAAGTTTTCTCGGCATAGTTCCCAAGTGAAATATTAGTTTAGTTTTAAGATTATGAATAGGTTTTAATAAGATGATAAAGCATTAAGGGCTTTTAAGAAATCCCATTATAAACTTGTAATGTTATCCACTTGACTAATTACATCTAAATGGTTAGTAGAGTTTGGAAATTTGACTTTTTCCCATGAAGTCTCATTTACATCAAGTGTATTTGTAATCTGAAAAATCAAAAAACCCATTTACATCAAGTGTATTGGAATTCTAATTCAAAGCCTCCCAATAAAAAAAGTCCTCTAATTCAACAACACCCCCTCAATTGCCAGAATGCTATTCATGATCTAAGTTATAATCTTATTGAAACTGATATCTTATAATCTCAACTATTTAACTAACTCTAGCCTATTCCACTTAATATAAACTGTGTTTCTTGCTTTTTGGCACAAATTTCATTAAAAAAAAGTTAAACAAAATACAAGATTTATATAAATTTTGGCAGCGATCCGAAACTAAAACTCGTTTCTAATGAACGAACAAGAAACCTCATCGCTTATAGCTCATCGAGAGTCAATAACTTCGAAGCGATTTGACCCTTTAAACCGCACAGCTAGTTTACATTCCAATCTCGAATAGACGAAGGCAGGTATTTCGATATATACATGATGTCTAACGTGAGTCATGGCTTAGGCCTTTGGTATCCTCGAGTTGTAACTGCGACTACGCTTTGGAAACGACGACCATAAAACCGTTGCAACTTGCTCCTTTTCCAACCGCTCATGTCGCAATTTATGGATATATTTATAGGATTTTCTTTTTACGTTTCAGCTTGCCAAATGCGAAATAAATTTAAATTCAAATAAACTTGTTATATAGATTTTGTATGTATGCTTATAAATTATCTAAACAATCTTGGCGGTCTAGGCCAGTGGTAAGCAAACTATTTTCATTTGCGACTCAAAATTTTCTGTAAAATTGTATCGCGACCAACATCTCCACAAAAGTTGAAACAAATTCGAAAATTAGTTTTTGAGAAAATTAAGTTTGAAAATTTCAATGTTTACAAATTTGATTTTCAAGGTAGAATTTACAAAGAACTACAATATTTGTTGAAATGAATATTAAAATATTGGGAAAATTTGCTAATTATTCCGGAACAGTTCTACCAACATCTCCACAAAATTTGAAACAAATCCCCAAATCAGTTTTAAAGAAAATTAAGTTTGAAAATTTGAATGTTTACAAATTTGATTTTCAAGGTGGAATTTGCAAAAAACTGTGATATTTGCTGAAATAAATATTAAAATATTGGGAAAATTTGCTAAATATTCCGGAACAGTTCTACCAACATCTCCACAAAATTTGAAACAAATCTGGGGATTTGTTTCAAATTTTGTGGAGATTTTGGATTTATCTCCGGTAAGAATCTTCTCATCAATCTATCAATCTATCAGTAAGAATCCAGTAAGAATAATATCCTCCAATAAGAATTGGATTTTAAGAAAATTATGTTTGGTTATAAAAATGCTTGGAAATGTCTTTTAAATTTCTTTATATTGAGATTTCTGTATTTACTGCTACCCAATACTTACAAACGAAATAATTTTTAATTTTTTTTTTGAATTCGACGCCCCAAAAAAAATCTCTTTCGACCCCTCTAAGGATGGACACGCATGCTTTGCGCACCACTGGTCTAAGGCTACTCCATTTACGAATAGTTTGATCTCTCCTGTTTTGACAGTATAATCTTGTCCGTCAAATGTATTCAATCATCTAGTCAGACAAGACTCAATCATTGACAATGATGACCGGGTACTAATGATTAATAATATATTTTCGTTTTGCAATCGTACACCCGATCTGCACTTAAACCGATTTGTAACAAATTAATTATTAATTTCGACAGGAAATCGCCGTAGAAAGGAAACGTTTTCTTTTCGTGCGGCCGATATTCCAGAAATCCTCTCCAACCGGTTTTCACAACTTCAACACAAAGTTCAACAAACAAAAATCACTGACAACATCAGAAATATCTATAGCAGACCAATCTTATTCATAGTGATTACTAGACTGAAAATACTAGAGAGGCAAAACTAGACAGACAAGACTAAGCAGACATGACTAGACAGACAAGACTAGACAGACAAGACTAGACGGACAAGACTAGACGGACAAGACTAGACGGACAAGACTAGACGGACCAGACTGGACGGACAAGACTAGACGGACAAGACTAGACGGACAAGACTAGACGGACAAGACTAGACGGACAAGACTAGACGAACAAGACTAGACGGACAAGACTAGACGGACAAGACTAGACGGACAAGACTAGACGGACAACACTAGACGGACAAGACTAAACAGACATGACTAGACAGACAAGACTAGACAGACAAGACTAGACAGACAAGACTAGACAGACAAGACTAGACAGACAAGACTAGACAGACAAGACTAGACAGACAAGACTAGACATACAAGACGAGACAGAGAAGACTAGACAGACAAGACAAGACAGACAAGACTAGACAGACAAGACAAGACAGACAAGACAAGACAGACAAAACTAGACAGAGAAGACTAGACAGATAAGACTAGACAGACAAGACTAGACAAACAAGACTAGATAGACAAGACTAGACAGACAAGACTAGACAGACTAGACTAGATAGACAAGACTAGACAGACAAGACTAGACAGACAAGACTAGACAGACTAGACTAGACTAGACAGACTTGTCTGTCGAGTCTTGTCTGTCTAATCTTATCTGTCTATTCTTGACTGTCTAGTCTTGTCTGTCTAGTCTTGTCTGTCTAGTCTTGTCTGTCTAGTCTTGTCTGTCTAGTCTTGTCAGTCTAGTTTTGTCAGTCTAGTCTTGTCAGTCTAGTCTTGTCTGTCTAGTCTTGTCTGTCTAGTCTTGTCTGTCTAGTCTAGTCTTGTCTGTCTAGTCTAGTCTGTCTAGTCTTGTCTGTCTAGTCTTGTCTGTCTAGTCTTGTCTGTCTAGTCTTGTCTGTCTAGTCTTGTCTGTCTAGTCTTGTCTGTCTAGTCTTGTCTGTCTAGTCTTGTCTGTCTAGTCTTGTCTGTCTAGTCTTGTCTGTCTAGTCTTGTCTGTCTAGTCTTGTCTGTCTAGTCTTGTCTGTCTAGTCTTGTCTGTCTAGTCTTGTCTGTCTAGTCTTGTCTGTCTAGTCTTGTCTGTCTAGTCTTGTCTGTCTAGTCTTGTCTGTCTAGTCTTGTCTGTCTAGTCTTGTCTGTCTAGTCTTGTCTGTCTAGTCTTGTCTGTCTAGTCTTGTCTGTCTAGTCTTGTCTGTCTAGTCTTGTCTGTCTAGTCTTGTCTGTCTAGTCTTGTCTGTCTAGTCTTGTCTGTCTAGTCTTGTCTGTCTAGTCTTGTCTGTCTAGTCTGTCTAGTCTTGTCTGTCTAGTCTTGTCTGTCTAGTCTTGTCTGTCTAGTCTTGTCTGTCTAGTCTTGTCTGTCTAGTCTTGTCTGTCTAGTCTTGTCTGTCTAGTCTTGTCTGTCTAGTCTTGTCTGTCTAGTCTTGTCTGTCTAGTCTTGTCTTTCTAGTCTTGTCTGTCTAGTCTTGTCTGTCTAGTCTTGTCTGTCTAGTCTTGTCTGTCTAGTCTTGTCTGTCTAGTCTTGTCTGTCTAGTCTTGTCTGTCTAGTCTTGTCTGTCTAGTCTTGTCTGTCTAGTCTTGTCTGTCTAGTCTTGTCTGTCTAGTCTTGTCTGTCTAGTCTTGTCTGTCTAGTCTTGTCTGTCTAGTCTTGTCTGTCTAGTCTTGTCTGTCTAGTCTTGTCTGTCTAGTCTTGTCTGTCTAGTCTTGTCTGTCTAGTCTTGTCTGTCTAGTCTTGTCTGTCTAGTCTTGTCTGTCTAGTCTTGTCTGTCTAGTCTTGTCTGTCTAGTCTTGTCTGTCTAGTCTTGTCTGTCTAGTCTTGTCTGTCTAGTCTTGTCTGTCTAGTCTTGTCTGTCTAGTCTTGTCTGTCTAGTCTTGTCTGTCTAGTCTTGTCTGTCTAGTCTTGTCTGTCTAGTCTTGTCTGTCTAGTCTTGTCTGTCTAGTCTTGTCTGTCTAGTCTTGTCTGTCTAGTCTTGTCTGTCTAGTCTTGTCTGTCTAGTCTTGTCTGTCTAGTCTTGTCTGTCTAGTCTTGTCTGTCTAGTCTTGTCTGTCTAGTCTTGTCTGTCTAGTCTTGTCTGTCTAGTCTTGTCTGTCTAGTCTTGTCTGTCTAGTCTTGTCTGTCTAGTCTTGTCTGTCTAGTCTTGTCTGTCTAGTCTTGTCTGTCTAGTCTTGTCTGTCTAGTCTTGTCTGTCTAGTCTTGTCTGTCTAGTCTTGTCTGTCTAGTCTTGTCTGTCTAGTCTTGTCTGTCTAGTCTTGTCTGTCTAGTCTTGTCTGTCTAGTCTTGTCTGTCTAGTCTTGTCTGTCTAGTCTTGTCTGTCTAGTCTTGTCTGTCTAGTCTGTCTAGTCTTGTCTGTCTAGTCTTGTCTGTCTAGTCTTGTCTGTCTAGTCTTGTCTGTCTAGTCTTGTCTGTCTAGTCTTGTCTGTCTAGTCTTGTCTGTCTAGTCTTGTCTGTCTAGTCTTGTCTGTCTAGTCTTGTCTGTCTAGTCTTGTCTGTCTAGTCTTGTCTGTCTAGTCTTGTCTGTCTAGTCTTGTCTGTCTAGTCTTGTCTGTCTAGTCTTGTCTGTCTAGTCTTGTCTGTCTAGTCTTGTCTGTCTAGTCTTGTCTGTCTAGTCTTGTCTGTCTAGTCTTGTCTGTCTAGTCTTGTCTGTCTAGTCTTGTCTGTCTAGTCTTGTCTGTCTAGTCTTGTCTGTCTAGTCTTGTCTGTCTAGTCTTGTCTGTCTAGTCTTGTCTGTCTAGTCTTGTCTGTCTAGTCTGTCTGTCTGTCTAGTCTTGTCTGTCTAGTCTTGTCTGTCTAGTCTTGTCTGTCTAGTCTTGTCTGTCTAGTCTTGTCTGTCTAGTCTTGTCTGTCTAGTCTTGTCTGTCTAGTCTTGTCTGTCTAGTCTTGTCTGTCTAGTCTTGTCTGTCTAGTCTTGTCTGTCTAGTCTTGTCTGTCTAGTCTTGTCTGTCTAGTCTTGTCTGTCTAGTCTTGTCTGTCTAGTCTTGTCTGTCTAGTCTTGTCTGTCTAGTCTTGTCTGTCTAGTCTTGTCTGTCTAGTCTTGTCTGTCTAGTCTTGTCTGTCTAGTCTTGTCTGTCTAGTCTTGTCTGTCTAGTCTTGTCTGTCTAGTCTTGTCTGTCTAGTCTTGTCTGTCTAGTCTTGTCTGTCTAGTCTTGTCTGTCTAGTCTTGTCTGTCTAGTCTTGTCTGTCTAGTCTTGTCTGTCTAGTCTTGTCTGTCTAGTCTTGTCTGTCTAGTCTTGTCTGTCTAGTCTTGTCTGTCTAGTCTTGTCTGTCTAGTCTTGTCTGTCTAGTCTTGTCTGTCTAGTCTTGTCTGTCTAGTCTTGTCTGTCTAGTCTTGTCTGTCTAGTCTTGTCTGTCTAGTCTTGTCTGTCTAGTCTTGTCTGTCTAGTCTTGTCTGTCTAGTCTTGTCTGTCTAGTGTTATCTGTCTAGACTTGTCTGTCTAGTCTTGTCTGTCTAGTCTTGTCTGTCTAGTCTTGTCTGTCTAGTCTTGTCTGTCTAGTCTTGTCTGTCTAGTCTTGTCTGTCTAGTCTTGTCTGTCTAGTCTTGTCTGTCTAGTCTTGTCTGTCTAGTCTGTCTAGTCTTGTCTGTCTAGTCTTGTCTGTCTAGTCTTGTCTGTCTAGTCTTGTCTGTCTAGTCTTGTCTGTCTAGTCTTGTCTGTCTAGTCTTATCTGTCTAGTCTAGTCTATCTAGTCCTGCCTGTCTAGTCTTGTCTAGATAGTAATAAAAAAATCAATAGAAATATATAGATATTAAGGAAACAAAATTCGCAATAACATTCGCAGTTTGAGTGTGTAAATATTTACAAAGCAATCAAGAGGGGAAACATGAATCATGTTACACAGATAAAAAAATTAACACAAAATCCTTGCACAGGTAATTTTGAAAACACGAATTTAATTAAAACTTAACGAAAAATATTTAGACAAAACAAACGTAAATCGCAAATGTTTGCAAAAGTAATTAGAATAATTTTGAATTAGAAAGTTTGTAAACAGAATTGTTGAAATGTTTCCACAACTTTTAGTAAAGACTGTACTTCGCGTAGCTCTAAACTCTTACCTGTATTATGCCTCTACAGGTGTAAATAGATAAATCCTCGAGAGATAATCAATAAATCTTGGCTGCGCACTCGGTTTTACACACTGCACTGATAACAGTCCAAGAACCTTGCTGTTTAATCTGCGTTCGTCTTAGCTGAGCTTTCTCGAAAACATGTCAATGGAAACAAATATTTGCGAAGCAAGGTGAGTCCGTATTCACCTGACACAATATGGAAACGAACTGAAGAGAAGGCGCATCGATGTGAAATGTAGAGGGAATCGACGAGTTTGCGCACTTTCAGTGCTCACCTGTTGAACGAACAGTTTCCAAACCGTTCCACCCACACCCAAACGTTTTAACTCTAAATTATAAAATAAGTTATTTCCACTTGAGACTAAAAAAAATCAGACAAAACTAGACAGACAAGACTATACAGATAAGACTGGACGGACAAGACTAGACCGACAAGACTAGCCAGACAAGATTAGACAGACAAGACTGGACAGACAAGACTAGACAGAAAAGACTAGACAGAAAAGACTAGACAGACAAGACTAGACAGACAAGACTAGACAGACAAGACTAGACAGACAAGACTAGACAGACAAGACTAGACAGACAAGAATAGACAGACAAGACTAGACAGACAAGACTAGACAGACAAGACTAGACAGACAAGACTAGACAGACAAGACGAGACAGATAAAACTAGATAGACAAGACTAGACAGACAAGACTAGACAGACAAGAGTAGGCAGACAAGACTAGACAGACAAGATTAGACAGACAAGACTAGACAGACAAGACTAGACAGACAAGACTAGACAGACCAGACTAGACAGACAAGACTAGACAGACAAGACTAGACAGACAAGACTAGACAGACAAGACTAGACAGACAAGACTAGACAGACAAGACTAGACAGACAAGACTAGACAGACAAGACTAGACAGACAAGACTAGACACACAAGGCTAGGCCGACAAGACTAGACAGTCAAGGCTAGACAGACAATACCAGATAGACGGGATTAGACATAGCAGACTAAACATACAAGACTAGAGATACAAAACTAGACAAACAAGTCAACACAGATAAGACTAGACAGACAAGAAGGGACAAACAAGACTAGATAGACAAGACAAACAAATCGTAATCATTGTAAGAAATATAATAGCTCTTGTATACATACTATAGCGTAGTTTCCTGATAGAAACTAGATTTAGTCTCGACGGTTAATTAAGACATCTTCGTGTTGAATTGAACTTTCGATTACTAAGTCTTATGAGAATTACTTTCATTATCCAGAAACAAACTTCCGACTTCTTCATTACACCAAGTAACTTTTGAATATTTATTACTTACAATTTAGCAATTGGAACATGAACTGATTGTTAATTGCGTTTCCATCTTTTGTGCCTAGTCTTGTTCTATCTCGTCTAATTTGTCCAGTTTTGTCTTCTCTGCCCAGCGTGTCTATCTAGCGTTGTCTGTCTAGTCTAATATGTTTGTCCAGTCTGTCCAGCCTATCCAGTCTGTCTAGTCTAGTATGTCTAGTCTGTCCAATCTGTCCACTCTGTCTAGTCTAGTCTGTCTAATCTGTCTAGTCTGTCTAGTCTGTCTAGTCTGTCTAGTCTGTCTAGTCTGTCTAGTCTGTCTAGTCTGTCTAGTCTGTCTAGTCTGTCTAGTCTGTCTAGTCTGTCTAGTCTGTCTAGTCTGTCTAGCAGTCTGTCTAGTAGTCTGTCTCGTAGTCTGTCTAGTAGTCTGTCTAGTAGTCTGTCTAGTAGTCTGTCTAGTAGTCTGTCTAGTAGTCTGTCTAGTAGTCTGTCTAGTAGTCTGTATAGTAGTATGTCTAGTAGTATGTATAGTAGTCTGTTTAGTAGTCTGTCTAGTAGTCTGTCTAGTATTCTGTCTAGTAGTCTGTCTAGTAGTCTGTCTAGTAGTCTGTCTAGTAGTCTGTCTAGTAGTCTGTCTAGTCTGTCTAATCTGTCTAGTCTGTCTGGTCTGTCTGGTCTGTCTAGTCTTGTCTGTCTAGTCTAGTATGTATAGTCTGTCCAATCTGTCCACTCTGTCTAGTCTAGTCTGTCCAGTCTCTCTGGTCTGTCTAGTCTAGTGTTGTCTGTCTAGTCTAGTATGTCTAGTCCATCTAGTCGGTCTAGTCTGTCTAATCTAGTCTGTCTAGTCTCTCCAGTTTGTCTAATTTATCTAGTCTGTCTAATCTGTCCAGTCTGTCTAGTTTTTCTAGTCTTGTCTGATGTCTAATCTTGTCAGTCTTGTGTTAATTTCAAACGTATGTAACTAGAGGACCAGACAAGTCAGTAGAATAGTGTTTGCGTCACTAACTACTCACTCTAACTAGTTTTCGTTATCTCATAATGGAACGCTCTATCTAGTCTGACTTATTAGTTATTAAGCAAAAAAGTAAGATGTTACCTTAACAAACTAGCTAAATTATATGTCAATTAGGAACGTCTATAACTTAGACTAGACTAGACACACTAGACTAGATCTGGACTAAACACAGGTACAATGTTTAATTCATTAGCTACAGAATCTAACTAATTTTCTTATTATAAATAATTAATATCTCTGACTAGTCCAACTTATTAGTTATTGAGCAAAAACTGGGACGCTACTTTAACGAACTAACTAAAATAGGTTCTAATTCAAACGTTTAAAACTAGATGACTAGACTAGGTAGTATAATATTGTTTGCATCACTAACTACCTCATCTAACTAGCTTTCGTTTTCTCAAAATGCAGCTACTAATTCTTACTAGTTATTGCGAAAAAAATAGAATATCACATTAAGATGCTAACTAATCTCACTGTTAACTTCAAACGTCTGTAACTAGATAACTAGATTAGATATTGTAATCAAATTTACATCAGTAGTACATAGTCTAACTTAGTTTTTAACTTCTAATGTTTCTATCTAGTCTAAGTTATTAGTTATTGAGCAAACACTGAGATATTAACTTAAGACACGCCTTAAGCTTAATAAGCGCTATAAGACTAGACAGGCAGGACTAGACAGACAAGACTAGACAGACAAGACTAGACAGACAAGACTAGACAGACAAGACTGGACAGACAAGACTAGACAGACAAGACTAGACAGACAAGACTAGACAGACAAGACTAGACAGACAAGACTAGACAGACAAGACTAGACAGACAAGACTAGACGGACAAGACTAGACGGACAAGACTAGACAGACAAGACTAGACAGACAAGACTAGACATACAAGACTAGACAGACAAGACTAGACAGACAAGACTAAACAGACAAGACTAGACAGACAAGACTAGACAGACAAGACTAGACAGACAAGACTAGACAGACAAGACTAGACAGACAAGACTAGACAGACAAGACTAGACAGACAAGACTAGACAGACAAGACTAGACAGACAAGACTAGACAGACAAGACTAGACAGACAAGACTAGACAGACAAGACTAGACAGACAAGACTAGACAGACAAGACTAGACAGACAAGGCTTGACAGACAAGACTAGACAGACAAGACTAGACAGACAAGACTAGACAGACAAGACTATACAGACAAGACTAGACAGACAAGACTAGAGAGACAAGACTAGACAGACAAGACTAGACAGACAAGACTAGACAGACAAGACTAGACAGACAAGACTAGACAGACAAGACTAGACAGACAAGACTAGACAGACAAGACTAGACAGACAAGACTAGACAGACAAGACTAGACAGACAAGACTAGACAGACAAGACTAGACAGACAAGGCTTGACAGACAAGACTAGACAGACAAGACTAGACAGACAAGACTAGACAGACAAGACTATACAGACAAGACTAGACAGACAAGACTAGACAGACAAGACTAGACAGACAAGACTAGACAGACAAGACTAGACAGACAAGACTAGACAGACAAGACTAGACAGACAAGACTAGACAGACAAGGCTTGACAGACAAGACTAGACAGACAAGACTAGACAGACAAGACTAGACAGACAAGACTATACAGACAAGACTAGACAGACAAGACTAGACAGACAAGACTAGACAGACAAGACTAGACAGACAAGACTAGACAGACAAGACTAGACAGACAAGACTAGACAGACAAGACTAGACAGACAAGACTAGACAGACAAGGCTTGACAGACAAGACTAGACAGACAAGACTAGACAGACAAGACTAGACAGACAAGACTATACAGACAAGACTAGACAGACAAGACTAGACAGACAAGACTAGACAGACAAGACTAGACAGACAAGACTAGACAGACAAGACTAGACAGACAAGACTAGACAGACAAGACTAGACAGACAAGACTAGACAGACAAGACTAGACAGACAAGACTAGACAGACAAGACTAGACAGACAAGACTAGACAGACAAGACTAGACAGACAAGACTAGACAGACAAGACTAGACAGACAAGACAAGACTAGACTAGTTCTATTTTATTTTGTTTTATGAAAATGTGTATGGCAAGTCAACATAATTAATTTAATAAACCTTTTACGGTTTCATTCAGCGTGTTCCATACGATACCCAATATTTTCGAATTGTGTTGTCGAAATTGGATTTTCGCAGAAATTTTTAACAAGCGACCTCCAGAAAAAAATCTAATTAAATTCACAACGAATTAATTTATTATAATTTTAAATTTGATTTTGAATATTACAATGTGATTTGTTATAATCTGATTTGGTGTGAGGCTACCGAATCGAGTTTACGCTACACTTCTTAATTGGATTAAGGCTAGAAAATTGCCGATTGGATATTTATTGGAATCGCAAGAAAAATTGAAATGTGATTCCAGATTTATATAATTAGATTTCTCCGTATTATTTTGGATTTAATAAATATACGCAGATTTATTGTTTATGATATGCGATGCACGACTAATGAATGCTCCCAATCGGCAGTTCTTCAACGATACTTCTTCAACGATACTGTTTAGTTTTACTACTGTTACTAATTAGTGAAATTATGCAAGTTTCGTGGTTAATAACTTTTCGTACCTTGTTAAATTTCTCACGACAACAAATTTGACCTGTACGACCCAACAAAGTGGACCTGTAAAATTTAATAATAAAAAGATTTTAATAATAAAATTTAATAATGGAAGATACTTGGGGATGTTCCCATGGATTCAGAGTATCTAGTACGAGGTCCAAACACTCCTGCACCAGTGCCTTCCTTTGTCTTCGAACCATCTGTATACCACTTGATGGCATTTTGCTCTATGTGGTATGCTGAGGATTCGTCGCTCCAATCGGCTTTACTACTACACATTGCTGTGTAGTTTTTCTCGAAGTGGTATTTGCATACCATTTCGTCTTTTGGTACTTCCAGCCAGGGGATCTTGGCAGCGAGGCTGTTTCGGTCTCTGCTCCCGATTATTTTGCCTCTGCCCATTCCTTCCTTGCTGAACCTTACTATCGCCGATCTGGCGGAGTCAGATCCAGCAGCAGCTCCAATGCTGCTGTCGGACACGACCCCATCGCCCCCGTGATGCAGACACACGCCAGTCTTTGAATCTTCTCAAGCTGTTTCCTCATAGAGGCCAGCTTGATTCTACTTCCCCACGCAACCGCCCCATAAGTGATTGCAGGTCTCACTATCATGGTGTACATCCATCGCAGGATAGTGGGGTTACAACCCCACGTTTTTCCTGCCAGATTTCTGCACACCATTAGGGCGCGTTTGGCTTTACCTACCACTGCCTCAGCGTGTCTATTCCATAGGAGTTTGCTATCTAGTGTGATACCCAGATACCTTATCTCCTGTTGGTATTCTACTGCCTTCCCATCTATGAGTATGAGATGTAGGCAGTTTAGTTTTCTCCTTCTAGTAAATGGTATCACCGTGGTTTTGCTCGGGTTGAGTCTCAATCCCACTGTTTGACACCATCTACTAGTTACTTTGAAACCTCTCTGAACAATTTCACAGAGCGTTCCCTCAAATTTTCCTCTGGCCATTATGACTATGTCATCGGCGTAACCTTGACATTTGATGTCTAGGTTGTTTAGCCTAACCAGTAGTTCATCAACTATCAGGCTCCACATTAGCGGTGATAGTACACCTCCCTGTGGGCACCCTCGAGTTGTGGAGATCTTAATGGTGTCTTTTCCCACTTGTGTCTCCGCCGTTCAAGTTCTCAGCATTTCTCCCATCCACTTTGAGATAGTGCTGTCGATATTCCTTCTTTCGAGGGCCGCCCTGACAGCCTCGTGTGAGGTGTTGTCAAAAGCTCCCTCTATATCCAAGAAGGCACATATCGCTACTTCCTTCATCTCTAGTGCTGCTTCTATTTCGTTTGTCAGCTGATACAGGGCGGTTTCTGTGGATTTCCCTGCTCTGTAAGCATGCTAACTCCTGTGTAGTGGTGTACCTACCAGCACTATAGTCGTAAGGTAATTATCAATCACCTTCTCCATTGTCTTTAACATAAAAGATGTTAGACTAATGGGTCTAAATGACTTCGGTTGAGTGGTGTCTTTCTTCCCCACCTTCGGTATAAATACCACCTTAGCCCTTCTCCATAGCTCCGGTATATAGCCGAGCGCTAAGCTACTTCTAAAGATATTTAGAAGATACGGCATTAGTTCTCTCTCTCCCTTTTGTAGGAAGGCAGGAACTAGTCCGTCCACACCTGGGGCCTTAGAAGGCTGGAAAGTGCCGATAGCCCATCTGATTCGGTTTTCCGTACAGATGGACGCTGCCCTCTTCCAGTCGGCCCGACTTGGTTTCCGTGGTTGCATCAAGCCCTCGGTCTCCCTGTATCCTCTACATCCCGGAAAATGGGTTTCTAGTAGGAGGAGAGCTCTTTGCTCTTCATCCTCTGTGAAGGTCCCATCCGGTTTCTTGAGAGTGGTTGTCATTTCCACTCTATCCTTCGCTAGTGCTTTGTGCAGTCTAGCTGCCACCGGCGTGGATTCTATGTTTTCACAGAAGGTCCTAAAGTTTTCCCTTTTTGTCCTTCTGATCTCTTTGTTGTAGGTGGTAAGCACCTCAGAGTATTCTAGCCAATTTCCGTATTGCTTGGCTTTGTTGAAAAGCCTACGTACTTTTGCTCTTAATGTAGACAAATTTTTGTTCCACCATTTTTCGTCCTTATGCTCCTTCACGGTTTTTACCGGGCAGCTGGATTCAAATGCCGTGGTGATTGCTACATTTATTTCTCCTACAGCCTGCTCCAGCACGGTGTAGTGTTTAAGAGAGCCTTTAGTGAAAGAATTGTACTGCAAGAACAGGAAGAACAAGTAGTCCTGTGTGCAAGACGGTGCATCTTTTCATTTCTATCAAGTTAAATAAGGTCGAAGGTGTTACACCCTGTGACGACCCTGTATAGTCAAGAATGTTTCGCATGGTCTGATAAAAGCCCTGTAACGTGTGTAAAAATGATAATAATAAATATTTCAGGCTAAAAAATAATTAAACAATGCTCTATTTGCTCAATCCCAAATTAGTTTCAAAATCGAAAACGTGTTTTCTAACAAAGCGTCTTTAGTTAGTTTACAGTTACATTTCTCATCTGATTTGCGCATCGTTTTTAATCTAATTAATTCCTTGTTTTATTTATAGCTTTAAACCGCAAGAAAATTAATCGCGGCCTCATAATACCTATTTTTAATTTCATCATTCAAACGCCTTTTATATAATTTATTGCTGAATTAAAACCGATTATCATTTGAAATTATCATAATATTTCGCGTTATTTACGAAAAGAAAGAATGTTTAACAAAAACATATCAGCCATTTATTTTACAAAGAAAAACCCGCTTGTTTGCTAAAATTAGCACGTATTTTTTTTGCCGCATGTTTGCAATATTTGTTTGACGACCCTGTATGAGGATTGTTGTTACGCAATTGTTGTTGATTTTCTTTATTAATAACATAAGAGACGGTGCATTTAAAACATGGTCTTGTCTAATAATAAATCCATTATTTATTACTAGACAAATTATTTATGCAAGAACATAAGGAATGTCTTTAAAACATTTGTTTTGTTGGAAAAGTATTTAATCTATTTTACATTATTAGACAATTTAGTTGGATAATAATCGTATATTACGTAATGAGAGTTGTAAGAGGCATATTAAGTACGAGCGGAGCAGTTACGCGCGTAATTCCACGAGTACGTAATTGCCTTACAACTCGAATTATGTACTATACTTTATCTACGACCACAGTAATTTGTTTCTGTTTAATAAGAAAAATATGTTTGATGTAACACCTTCGACCTTATTTAACTTGATAGAAATGAAAAGAAATAATGGTTACATACCTTTTTATTTAGTACTTATTTGTAGTTTAGATTTAAACGTGAAAAAAAACCGGCCAAGTGCGAGTTGTGACTCGCGCACCGAGGGTTCCGTACAAACTTGTAAGTAAGGTATCTTTATGAGGACCTAACTGTATGCAACCCATATGCTTCTGGTGCCTGACAATATCACGCAACACATTAGTGTATTTTCATAAGTTTCTAATAGTAAATTCGCATTTTTCTTGTAATTAAAAAAATTTCATGATTCTAGGTCAACGGGAAGTACCCTACAGGTTTTGATTCCCTTGTGAAATCGCAAAATATGCGACATAAACGGTCATATCTTTTGATCGCGTTAACTTACAAGTTTCATTTTTTCACAGCAGAAAGAGAACGGAGACCCGAGTATTTTATACAAATTTCAACTTGTTACCTCTATGCTTTCCTGAGAAAAATGGTCTTAACAGACAGACAGACAGACGGACGGACGGACAGACGGACAGACAGACAGACAGACAGACAGACAGACAGACAGACAGACAGACAGACAGACAGACAGACAGATGGACAACAAAGTGATCATATAAGGGTTCCGTTTTCGGTACGGAACCCTAAAAACGAAACGAATGACAGCTTATATGTGAATGATGTGACGTCTAATGATTGTTTGGAAATCACGGAGTACTATATTTAAAAATAGTATCAACGTGCATCTCTCAACCAATCAACGAATCGTAAACCAAACGTTCTTGGGTGATTTTGAATTATTACATTAATTGCAGATTGTTACATATGTGTGTGATATGATGTATTTACATAGTCCACGAACTGTACAATAATGGGCATTTACAATAGTGGTCGTAGATACAATATGTTAACACATTCCCGTCCGTTAATGTACTAATAAGTTTTTTCTTAATAAGTGGATTTGTAATAAAAAAAACATTGTAATCAATCCGCTGACGTAGTAGTTATTTTTAATTTGAAATCTTTCCTCCAAAAAAGCCAATTGCAGAACTTTTGGCAGTTTTCTGTTTCGTCCTCGAATATTTGGAAGGAACGGAATTGGTTACGTTGTAGTATATGTTCTATATTCAAATCATCCAAATCGTCCAAACGTGTTGCTAATTGTCTCCAAAATAAAAGTAGTTGCAATGATTTTGTCTGCCCAGTCTTGTCTGTCTAGTCTTGTCTGTCTAGTCTTGTTTGTCTAGTCTTGTCTGTCTAGTCAAATTCAAATTCAAATTCAAAATCTTTATTTCCCAAATGAGATACATAGTATCTATAGGATGTGTCAACAATTGTATAAAGATAAATAGTATAAAAATAATTAATACAAATTACAACAACAACAAAAATTCATCAACAGAATATACTGGATTTGACTCTAATAAAACTTTTAATTTCTTACGAAATTTTTTATCGGAGGTTTCATTTCTAAGGTCTGCGGGAAGCTTATTGTATATATGGATCCCTTTATTTTCTACACCTTGGCTACAGAGGGCTAAGTTTCTTTTTTCTGTACATAGAAGATGTTTACTTCTCGTATTGTAATTATGTTTGTCTTCATTTTTTTTGGAACTTACTTCGCGATTTGTGTATGTACATAGTGGTTTCGAAGATATATAGACTAACAACTGTTAGAATTCTGATTTTTTTGAAGTGAGGTTTACATGATTCTGTACATTTTAACCCTATGATATTTCGAATATGACGTCTTGTCTGTCTAGTCTTGTCTGTCTAGTCTTGCCTGTCTAGTCTTGTCTGTCTAGTCTTGTCTGTCTGGTCTTGTCTGTCTAGTCTTGTCTGTCTAGTCTTGTCTGTCTAGTCTTGTCTGTCTAGTCTTGTCTGTCTAGTCTTGTCTGTCTAGTCTTGTCTGTCTAGTCTTGTCTGTCTAGTCTTGTCTGTCTAGTCTGTCTAGTCTTGTATGTCTAGTCTTGTATGTCTAGTCTTGTCTGTCTAGTCTTGTCTGTCTAGTCTTGTCTGTCTAGTCTTGTCTGTCTAGTCTTGTCTGTCTAGTCTTGTCTGTCTGGTCTTGTCTGTCTAGTCTTGTCTGTCTAGTCTTGTCTGTCTAGTCTTGTCTGTCTAGTCTTGTCTGTCTAGTCTTGTCTGTCTAGTCTTGTCTGTCTAGTCTTGTCTGTCTAGTCTTGTCTGTCTAGTCTTGTCTGTCTAGTCTTGTCTGTCTAGTCTTGTCTGTCTAGTCTTGTCTATCTAGTCTTGTCTGTCTAGTCTTGTCTGTCTAGTCTTGTCTGTCTAGTCTTGTCTGTCTAGTCTTGTCTGTCTAGTCTTGTCTGTCTAGTCTTGTCTGTCTAGTCTTGTCTGTCTAGTCTTGTCTGTCTAGTCTTGTCTGTCTAGTCTTGTCTGTCTAGTCTTGTCTGTCTAGTCTTGTCTGTCTAGTCTTGTCTGTCTAGTCTTGTCTGTCTAGTCTTGTCTGTCTAGTCTTGTCTGTCTAGTCTTGTCTGTCTAGTCTTGTCTGTCTAGTCTTGTCTGTCTAGTCTTGTCTGTCTAGTCTTGTCTGTCTAGTCTTGTCTGTCTAGTCTTGTCTGTCTAGTCTTGTCTGTCTAGTCTTGTCTGTCTAGTCTTGTCTGTCTAGTCTTGTCTGTCTAGTCTTGTCTGTCTAGTCTTGTCTGTCTAGTCTTGTCTGTCTAGTCTTGTCTGTCTAGTCTTGTCTGTCTAGTCTTGTCTGTCTAGTCTTGTCTGTCTAGTCTTGTCTGTCTAGTCTTGTCTGTCTAGTCTTGTCTGTCTAGTCTTATATTATATAGTCAGTAGTCGATATATTATCACCAACAGCAGGTCAAAAATAGAAACTACATGCGGTGTCCCACAGGGCTCCATTCTAGGAGCTACACTATAGAACATATATTACAACCAAACGAGACGGTTTCGTTTTCTGGAATTTTGCCTTGAAATGCTCGGAAATTTTCCTTAGAAAAACCAAAATCTTTGATTTTGTGGAAAATTTGGAGTTTTTCCTCAATTTTCTGGAGAACTGCTACTTGGGCTTTGGTCAAGATTCATCGTGGAGAACTGAAGAAGTTTGGAGATTTTCCATATATTTCGGAAAAATATTTACTAACAGTTTGAGTTAGACCATGAGGAACATAAGATATCATTGTAAAATGTGAAATTTTCCCTTGATTTTGGACAAGTGGAACTTTTACAAGATTTGGACACCTTGGGAGACTGTGAAAGTTGTTGGAAGGTTTGCAGTTTTCCCTAGATTTTCGGAAAAATCGATACTTAAATTAAGGACCAGGCTTGGGGAACTAAAGAAATTGTGGGAAAATTCAATCCTAATTTATGAAAAAACTACAGTTTGCATTTTGGACCATTTTGGACCTTTTCCACACTTTGGACCGCCGTCGTCGCCGGGATTTCTTCGATGCCGATCCTTCCCTCATTGCCATCGCCGCCTCCGCTCATGAGCCTGTTGGTGGCTCCAGAAACCTATGCAAGATCGGATGGTACGTTGGCATTAAGAACATACAAATGTCTCGATGCCGTCTGATCTTATGGTGGTGTTGCGTGTAGTGAATATGCCGGAATTATTGTGGCAGATATTCTCTTGACACAAAGATTCCCAGGTGTCTTCTATTCCGGCCTTCTTTACTACGGAGTGAATGACATCTTTATACCTCTTCAGCTGGCGACCAGGGTATTGCTGACCATGGGATAGCTCACCAAAGAGAATTTGTTTTGGGAGCCGATCATCGGAGATCCGGCACACAAGCCCACAGCGTCGCAGTTAGCCCTTTTCCGTATTTTTTTGTTGGAGATGAAATCATACCATTCAACTCGCATAATACAGTGCAGCTGTCTCATTTGGAATTTGGCTTTCTCCAGCGCCTTAACGTGCTTTTGTACACAATCCAGCGCTCACTACCGTATAGTAGGATGGATAAGACAACTGCTTTGGAAACTAGGACTTTTGTGCGTATGGTCTGGTCACTACAGCCAAAGACTCTCTCCCGGGGTTCAAAGAAGGCAAGCGAGGCACACCGTAGACGGTGGATAATTTCGGCAATTCGCTGTCACTAGACTTCCCAGGTGGTTGAATTGTTCAACAGCCACGATAGGGGTGGCTGATGTTGCTGGTGGATGAAAGCTCGTAATAAGGAGTTTGGTTTTTGACGTGTTTACCTCTATCCCAAGAGAGCCATATACACTTGAGAATGTGTCCATCATACGTTGCGCTTCTTCTGTTGTGTTGGCCAAAATAACAAGGTCATCTGCATATTGCAGCTCCTCACTGAGCTGCAATATGCAGATGACCTTGTTATTTTGGCCAACACAGCAGAAGAAGCGCAACGTATGATGGACACATTCTCTTGCGTTGATCTCTTGCGTACATTTTTCTGGAATTTAAGACATGCAAGGTTATGCAATCCATTGTCAAAGCGATATCGGATGTCAAGGCCTGTGGTCCTGAAGCACTCGGTCCAAGCATAAGAGAAACGTAGTCATAAAAGGAGAGGTGCTAATACGCAGCCTTGCCTTACGACATTAGAAATGATGAAAGAGCTGGTGATATCGCCACCTGCAATAACTTGTGCGTCGTTGACTTTGGATCAAACCTTGCGGAGCTGAAGAACTTACCGAAAAATTTCGACGTTTCCCAATTATTGTTTGGACGGCAAACTGCGTAACCAAAAAGGAATTGGGTTCTGGGAACCGTTGACGGTCGGATTTTAGATTTCGATCCCGACCAAACGAACCAAAAATCTGTTAACACCGTTGAAAAGACTGTAAAATTCAAATTTGGAAAATTTGCAATATTTCTTTGCCTTTTGTAAAAGTACCTCTGGTGGTATGTATTTTGAACTGGAAATTTGTCCGATTTTTCTTTGAGAATTTTCTTGTATTTTTCACAATTATATACAAACTTTTTTTTATAAATTCGTAAGAAAAGGTGTCGGCTTCTAGCGATGTTCACCTATGTAATCGCACGGCCTGTATAGTCTTAAGGCACAGTTTACAAAGACTCACATCTCTAGACTAAACGAGCAATAAAAAAACCGACCAAGTGCGAGTTGTGACTCGCGCACCGAGGGTTCCGCACAAACTTGTAAGTAAGGTATCTTTAGAAGGACCTAACTGTATGCAACCCATATGCTTCTGGTGCCTGACAATACCACGCAACACATTAGTGTATTTTCATAAGTTTCTAATAGTAAATTCGCATTTTTCTGGTAATTAAACTACATATTTACGGTTTTCAGATTTTTCCATTTACATGTGCTGTAAGACACCGCTTCTTGCCAAATTTCATGATTCTAGGTCAACGGGAAGTACCCTATAGGTTTTGATTCCCTTGTGAAATCGCAAAATATGCGACATAAACGGTCATATCTTTTGATCGCGTTGACTTACAAGTTTGATTTTTTCACAGCTGAAAGAAACCGCAGACCCGAGTATTTGATACAAATTTCAACTTGTTACCTCTACGCGTTCCTGAGAAAAATGGTCTTGACAGACAGACAGACGGATGGACGGACAGACAGACAGACGGACAACAAAGTGATCCTATAAGGGTTCCGTTTTCGGTACGGAAATTCTAAAAATAGATTTTTAACTTGAGACTTAATATCTCAAATTGTAATATCTTAAAAGCCAAGACAGATAGATATCCCACATTAACTATTATATATATATATATATATATATATATATATATACATATATATTTTGATTTTGGTTTTGGATTTGACTAGAAATTAAAATTTAGTTTGTTTGATAACTTAAGATTCTGTCTAACAAAAAGAATCTCGTGAAACTATCAAAATGTATTCAGAATCTACCATATGGGCAGCACAAATTTCACTTTGGATACCACTGATAGTAGATACTACAGAGGCATTTATTATCTTCTCCCAGATACTTTTTTTCTCCCACATACTTTTTTTTTAATTATTGATTTAGATAGAATAAATTATTTTATTTAAATTATCCGATTTTATTTATTGCTGCTTTATTTCGAATATACATTTTATTGGATGCAGCTAATTGCTGTTGTTCGCCGACAACAAAGTGAAATATTTCAAGTTTTATTATAATTTGGAAATCCTTGGCGTGTTTAGGCGCTTTATTGCTTTCCATTTTACGACGATTTGTTCCACGGACAACAACAAAAACTGCAACGAACGTTTTTATTATTCTCAAAACTTATTGTAAGACCTTCAAACAGTCGATATACTGCTAGTTTATTACCTTATATTACCTGATCAACTATAGCTTTCGACAATATTTACTACAAATTGAGTTATAAATTAAATTCTCAAAAACACAAAAATTATTTTTAGTTTTAGTTTCTAAAGTTCCTTAAAATTAGATATTTACACATTTCACTAAGTTTACGATAAAACGACCTATGGATTCCAACATCTGGTCGAGGCGTCACTAATGGTTAGGAATGCATTTTAGACCTGTTTATTGCCTCAACGTGCTTGGGAACTGCTTGTTAACATTAATTAAAAACGTATAAAACGTATTAAAGCAATACATATTTTAATAATAATTATTTCCAAAATTTTGCAACAACCTGATATCGTTTTGGACGACGCGAGTGTAAGGCTTTGGTCCAAGCAACGGATAAATTCAAAAAGTACAGAAATTAGAGTCATCAAGGCCGATGTTCGCGCCAATTTTAATAAATCTGTATTTTTAATTCAACATTTGAATCGATTTCAGCACCGTTTAACAGAACGGGAAAGGTGTATCGACCTGGGCCGAAATCGCGCGAGTTACCTATTAATTTGCTTCGCGAATTGATATAATTCGGCGAGTATGCTTCGAGTGTGAGAAGCGTAAAGTCGCGAACCAATCTCGACCGACACGTGCACGCATTTAAGTTCATCGTTTCAAGTCAAGTTAACCAGGGGTGTAATCACGAGCCCAAAGAGCTTAAGCGGCATCCAACGTCTGAAAGACAACAATTTTAAAGGAATCCCTCCACTTATTATCTCCATTTCCTCCCTTAAAAAAGGCGCTGGAAGGACGCTCACACGTGGCGGAGACGCGAGCAGCCCTAACAGGTAAGTCATTAGATCAGCCCTTTTTAAAACCGGAAAATTTGATTTTCGTGAGACACGGCCCAAACAGCCACTGAAACTGCAAAAAAATACGATATCGATCCTACCTTTCCAGAAAAGCGATGAAGAAAAACTAAAAAGCATTTCGATGAATTGGCTCTTCTGATCAACTATTTAAATTTATTGTTTTCAACAATGTGCTCGACGTTATAATCAGTCAGTTGGATGCGCGTTTTAATGGTATAAGTGCAGTTTGTAAAACGTTCGACTTTTTAAATCCAAACAATTTGGTCAGCATGGATGAAAAGGCTTTACTCACAAAATGTGAGTAAAGATGGTTTGTCCTGGAACCTCTACCTCCACTTCCGGTCCCCCACCCCCACAACCACTTCCGGTCCCCCATTAACCCTTTCACTGCCATTTCAATTTTAAGGAATTAACTCGTAGCGCCAGTATTTATAAAAATGCCGGTAGTTATGCAACCCCTTTCACATCGATCACCTATAGACCTTTTTACGGTTAGTTAAACGCATGCGCATCCGCCAAGTTTGAAAGGCGGGAATTTGAAAGTTTCGGGCAAATAATATGGTTATACGTCAAAAAGTTCGGGCAAAACATGGCGGAAATTGACACAAAAAAAATTCAACTATGAAAAGGTGTATTGATCAAAAGCGGGAAATAGCGCTCCTCAATAATCCTTTGCTCCTCCATAACTCAACTCATAGCCGGGCGCCGCGGCGCTGCTTACACTGGCGCAAAGCCATAGGTTCAATCTAAAGAACGGCGTCGAAAAATCGCGAGTCCGCCGCGGCACGTTGAAGGCAGACGGCGGCAAACGTGAAGGTGCACTTTTAGAGTGCAGCCTGTACATTTATGGACATATTTCCGGATCGTGTGGGGCGACGAAAGTGCCGTTAGGATTTTTATATTCACGAATCTATCCTGCGCGAGGCCAACCCAAATTTTCGCCGATGACTGTAGAACTCGCAAATTGCCGGCCAAAGAGATTGTTCTGGATTTTTTTTGGAAGGAAGCCACGAGTAGTACCGAAATACGAGTATCGGCGGATTATCGGGGTATCGGATTCGGCCGCGCGGTGACGAGGACGGCTCGGATCGCGAACCCATAAATGCAAAAGAGGCGCGGGCGTCCTTTCCGAATCGAACAAGTGCAGTCGCTGCGCCGATAAACGGCAAAACTGCAGCGGAGCCGATACGTTTCGAACTGTGGCCAGCGCCGGATTTCTGCCTAGACCTACAAGGCCCAGGCCTAGTGGCCCAGCCAGCCTAGGGGCCCTGGTGGCGAAACTGAATTCAAATTCAACCTTCGTGAAGAGTCTTTTCTAGATAAGATTTGGTTTGCTCCAGCTGACGCCTGTCGAAGTCTATGTTGTTCCTGGGATGAGATCTTGGCAGCTTATGGAAAGTTTGACTTTCTTACGAAACTACATGGTTTGGAATCTAAGGACCTTATAACTTTTTATCCGGGGGATTTGGATAGGTCTTTGGAAAACGAGTGTCTCCACCTGCAAACTCATTTGTCGTCGAATGATGGAGTTATAGGGTTATCGTCACTGCAGCTATACAAATAATTATCGGAAAAAGGCTTTTTGGACATTTATACAATCTTAAGAATTGTGCTCCGAATGCTGTTGTGTACACCAGCGTTAAACTGCTCAGCAGAACGGTCGTTTTTAGCGCTAAAAAGAGCAAATAATTACTTAAGATCTAACATAGGAGATAACAGGCTCAATTCGCCCTCTGTAATGTACATAGTCACAAATAAGGCAGTCAATTGACTATGATAACGTCATTCCTTCTTTTGCACAGAAGAAAGTTCGTAGTATGATTCTATAAATTTTATAGAATAAACAGCACGAGTAACATGAGCACGATTAAAATTCATATCTTCTGTACTAGTTCATTTAATTTGATAAATTTCCAATATAGCTTCGAGATGGTAGTGGGGCCCATATGTCAAGTGCCTAGGGCCCCTGGGTCTCTAAGTCCGGGCCTGACTGTGGCGGGCGACTCCGTGGTCGCAGCGACCCGGTGCCTGGACCAAAATGCGCGTCTCGGCGGGGCCAAGTGCTGGTCATCTTGGAATTTCAAAAACGCGACATCCTGGTGCCCCAATTCGACATTCAAGTTTTTCTCTGTGCAGATTAACAGTAATAAGTGGGCGTCGCGATACGATTCCGCGACATCCAATTATGGATGCGGCAAGCCAAAAAACCATTCTGCGATCTCCTAAAAAGTCCAGAACATTCGCCGGGGGCCTACAAAAATATGGACGTTTTACTTTATTCATTTGATTCCTGCAATACGGCAAGTTTCGGTGGGCGTCGCGACAATTTCAGACGACGCAGTGCGATGTCGCTTGCACTAAAAGATAAAGTATTTAGGTATTTCTCTGCGGGAATCGCGCGAAACCATTCCCGCACGGCTTAAGTTGGAGATTCTGCGGGAGTTTTGCTGGACGTCCAAAAAAAACGTCGTTTTTTACGGCGTCGCTACGCCATCTCCAACGCAATCGGGATTAAACCCCCAAACAACAGGTTCTATGCCCGATCGAACAGCGCCGTACCGATGCGTCAATTGGTTCGGACGTTCTAGGTACCACCCCAAAACGCCTCTGGTTTTTTCACTTTTTGCGCACTCTTCTCTTTAAACTGCCGCAGATTCGCAAAAAGTCGTCGCAGTTTAAAAATCCTTGCCAGAATAGTTGCGGGCAAGTGTTCTGAGGAGAACGGACCCAATCGGCAACCTGGAGTCCTTTAAATAAGTATAGGGCGTTCGTGGAAGTGATTGCACTCTTGCACCAGGTGAAACACCAGAAAAATTTACAATCCCATTTTGAGCTGCCGCCTCCGCTTCCGTCGGCCCGTTTTCGTAGAAACCTCGTTTTTCGGAGGGATTTTGACTCTCTGGAGGGGCGCGACAGGACGGAAGATGAAACCTGGGGCGGCGCAACGTGCGGACGGACATTTGCAATTAAAGCATCGAAGACGCGCGGTTAAAAGTCCAAAGATATGCCGCCTCCGGCGGCATGTAAAAGCCTAATGTGACCTTTTCAAAAAACCCACGTGGTGCACTACCCCAGGTGAAATTCGCGAAACGCCACACGTCAGTTATCTCTGAATTGATAGAAATTTAGCAATCCGTGGAGACATAGCGATTTAGACCGACATTACAAACATTACATTACAAACATTACCACTTTTACAAAGGTCACGGTGAAGATGTCCAGAGAAAATGTTTTTTTTTCTTCCTATAAAAAGCTTTAAGACTATACTATACGTGCGATGAAAACTGTAGTTGTGTGAAAAACCTGGAAAAATTCACTCAGCCGCCCCCAGAGACGGCAGGTCGGTGAAATTATTTTTTTTTAAATATCCGATTCTTCTGCAAATCGGTTGTGGGAGATTTCCAATCGTTGCGGAATATTTAAGTAATTTAAAAAAAAATCAAACAAAAAAATCCCGGGCTACATCGCCCGGGACGGCACTATATAAATTCAGGGCGACCCGGGCCCTGAATTTATATAGCGCCGTCCCGGGCGATGTAGCCCGGGGTTTCTTTTTTTGTCAGCGCCATCTAGTTTTGCGTTGGATTACTAAACGGGACATTTAAATGGGGAGAGAAATCGCATCTCCCGGAATGGCGGTGAAAGGGTTAATGAGGGCTAGGCTGTATCAGCTTTTAAACATTTTCTAATCAGCTTTAATCAATTTTTAATCAGGTTATCAGCTGTAATCAGCTTTTAATCAATCGTAATCTTTGAATCAGCTTTAATCAGCGTTTAATCAGCTTTAAAACACTAAACAGGATGTGAGGTCTATGTAACCCCACGCTAAACAGTGTGTGAGGTCTATGTAACAACACGCTGTGACGTCTATGTAAACCTAGTACGTGGTGGGGGACCGGAAGTGGAGGTGGAGGTTCCAGAACATACCATCTTTCCCCCCTGTTTCAGATGAAATTTTCCGATATAATAGAACACAATTTTTCGCTTCAATTTTTTGATATATATCATCTGTTCCTTTCTCAATTGACGAAGACGTGGTCCATTCGCCAATTTTGTAAAGAAATTTTTACGAAATGCTACTATTTCACACAATTCCGGTTACTTCCGCGCCAGCAGAATGATCTTTCAGTAAACTGAAGATTATGAAAAATTATTTAAGAAACAGCATTGGAAGATCGCCTCCGACATATATCATTGCGATAGAAAACAAGGCGGCATCAAACTTGGATTTGAGTGAAGTTATAGACGAATTTGCAAAAATTAAAGCGTTCCATCTTGTTTTATCTTAACACTGCAAGAATTTGGACAAAACTGATCAAGTTTTGTCCAAATTTTGCAGTGTTAGGATTTCCCCAGCCTTTTCCAATTTTGTCCAGCCTTGCTCAGTTTGGTCTAGCTTTAACCAATCTTGTCCAGTGTTATCTAATCTTGCCTGGTAATGACGATTCAGGTCTCTTATTACCCAATCTAATCTGTCTGATTAGTTATAATTTGTTTACAATTAAATTAAATTATTTATAATTCACTTTTAATTGTTTGCAGCCATTGTTCAGCAAATATGGATTACTAACACGTTTTCGTTTCACATGGTTGTTGTGGAAAAAAATATGATTCAGAATTATGTAAATTTATTACACTCGATAACTAATTACTTACGAACACCCATTACATAATATTTGCTATAACAAGCGGTTTCGAAACATTTCGCATTATAAAAACTTATTTGGTCTGGTCTTGTCTGATCTTGTATGGTCTTGTCTGGTCCTGTCTGATCTTGTCTGGTAGTATATAGTCTTGTCTGGTTTTGTCAGGTCTTGTCAGCTCTTGTCTCGTCTTACCTGGTTTTTCAGGTTTTGTCCGGCCTTGTATGCTCTTGTGTGATCTTGTATGGTCTTGTCTGGTCTTGCCTGGTCTTGGCTAGTATTGTCTGCTCTTTCCTCGTTTTGTCTAGTATTGTCTGGTGTTGTCTTGTCTACAATATATTCGTAGACTTTAAATAGGCCTATGACTCGATATACTGAGAAAAACTTTATGTTGTCCTAAGGGACCTAGACATACCAGGGAAGCTGATACGAATGATACAAATCAGGATGAGGGACTGCACAGCACAGGTCCAAGTACTAGGCGAACTAATGGAACCGTTACATACCAACAGTGGCTAAAACAGCGGACCCTCTTCAACAAGCTCTCGAAGGTGTAGTTAGGAAAGCAGGAGTGGGAACAGAAAACTTGCTTACAAATAAATCCACGTAAATATAGTCTATTTTTTTAAGAATGCAGTAACTAGAAACCTGATTTACACTATGACAAATGTTCAATCTAAAAAATTATAGTTACAAAATTTGGCGCTAAATTCAAATACAGTTACTTGAATATAAAATTGGTAGTTTATTAATGGTTTCATTGAATATCTTAATATTATTGATGAAATACTCCAAATAGCAACAATAGTAGATTGTAGATATGGTGGTGACGACTTGTACTGCGACCTTCATAGATCTATTGTACCCCACCCTCCTCCTCCAAGTGTTGGTGTTACCCATTTAGAGCGCCTCCTCTAATCCTGATTCCTTTAGGAATCTCAGGATCTGGATGGGATTCAAGGCCTGCAGCTCCTCTGTGATCAAGCAGTGAGCCCCAAGGTACATCTGTCTCTTGCGGAGTAATGCTCCGCAGTCTTTGAACAGATGTATGGGGGCTTCCTCTGCTGAGCCACAGAATCTGCATCCATCATCCTTCTCTAGGCCTAGGGCCTTGAGATGTTTCCTAAGTCTGCAGTGTCCCGTCAGGGCTCATGTCAGAATTCTGAGCTTATTCCTGCTTAGTTTCAGGCAAGCTTTAGTTCTCTTCTGGTTAAAAGATCCCAGCATCACTTTGGATTGCCTTAGCCCTGGAAGTTCTTTCCAGGTTTTCATCCATTTTCCTCTTATTTCTTCATCTAAACTTTTGCGGATGGTGTTCACGCTCATACCGCAAAAGGGTTCCGGACCTATAAAGGGGCTACTGGATCCCTTGTTTGCTAGGTGATCGGCTTCTTCGATTCCCTCTATACCAGTGTGTCCTGGTACCCAGTATAGCGTTACTTTATTATCCCTGCCAAGCTTGTTCAGCTTCCCCACACAGTCCCATACCAGTTTGGATCTGATGGTGTATGAGCTAATGGCCTTGATGGCTGCTTGGCTATCTGACAGGATAGCAATTCGTTTTTTGCGGTACTTCCTGTCGAGGTTAAAGTGTGCACATCTTTCGATTGCGTGTACCTCTGCTTGGAAGATACTTGGGGATGTTCCCATGGATTCGGAGTATCTGGTACGAGGTCCAAACACTCCTGCACCAGTGCCTTCCTTTGTCTTCGAACCATCTGTATACCACTTGATGGCGTTTTGCTCTATGTGGTATGCTGAGGATTCGTCGCTCCAATCGGCTTTACTACTACACATTGCTGTGTAGTTTTTCTCGAAGTGGTATTTGCATACCATTTCGTCTTTTGGTACTTCCAGCCAGGGGATCTTGGCAGCGAGGCTGTTTCGGTCTCTGCTCCCGATTATTTTGCCTCTGCCCATTCCTTCCTGAGGAAGGAGCTGAGGGGGGGGCAGGGTCCAACCAAGGCTGTAGCGCCAGTGAAGAGATGTGGTCTTGTCTGTCGTTGTCAGGTCTTGTCAGCTCTTGTCTCGTCTTACCTGGTTCTTCAGGTTTTATCCGGCCTTGTATGCTCTTGTGTGGTCTTGTATGGTCTTGTAAGTCTTGCCTGGTCTTGGCTAGTATTGTCTGCTGTTTCCTCGTTTTGTCTAGTCTTGTCTGGTGTTGTCTGGTCTTGTCTGATATCGCCTTGTCTATATTTTATGTTTGTCGATAACTATGAGACATTAAAGTTGGAACGAACATAAAAATGCAATGAATTATAAATGGAGGAAAATGTTTTCAATGTTGCAAAATGATTGGAAACTATTTAATGTCCATTTTTGTATATATTGTTGTGAATATTGGCCGAATGGATTTAAAAGCAAATCAAAGCAGATATTCAAAATTACGTTTTTCTTCTTGTTTTTTGTTTCATTAAAAAAATATTTAAATTAAATTCTCATTAATTTAAATAACCGTTTAGCAGTTAAAACCAAATTGAGTCTAACAACGTTTATCTGAACATAAAAACTTGACCTCAAACGCCCTGTCAATCCTTGATAAATCCCAATTTTCAATTTGAAAACTAAATCGAATAAATCCAAGTTGTTAATAAATTACATATAACGTTCCATTTGCCCATTCAAAGAGCGCGTTTGAAGGCTTGTCGCACACTGGATCCGCTCCGCTCAGCTCACATCAGATCCGATCGGGTCCGCTCCTCTCAGCTCCGTCATTTTTCCACACATTGCATTCGCTCAGCTACGTCACTTTTCCACACACTCAATCCCCTCTCACCTCTCCTGCGGGAGAGTTAAATATGTGCTGCTATCCTGGTTGCATAAGTGCCTTAGCGCATATATGAAAACGTTAGTGTTGCGCCTGCGTGAACCATCCGCCAGCATCCGACCTCCGGCCTAGTATTCTTGACAAACAGAGGATACGGAGCGGAACGGAGCCAAGCTGAGCTGAGCGAAAGCAGTATGTGCGTTTGTATTTAAATACACGGATTTTATATTTTTCTGGGCTGAAAGGCTGAGCTGAGCGGAGACGAGCGGACCCAGTGTGCGACAAGCCTTAGTTGGTTTTCGCCTTCTTATCTTACCAAAATCTCTTCATGAATGCAATATGTTGTATCTTGCGCTCCGTCGACCACTTCCTGGTTTTCGCCTTCTTATCCTCCCAAAATCTCTTCATGAATGCACTATGTTGTATCTTGCGTTCTGTCGACCACTTCCTACCAGTTTTCGTTTTAGGTTTCTCCAGAAATTTCTGTTTGGCTACTTTTGTCCTAAATGATCCACGCTTTGCTATGATGATACTCATTTCTTCGAGATCCGCCTTAGTTTCTTCTAGCCATTTTATTTTGACCTCCTTTTGAGTTGATTACTTTGAATAATCTTTTAGTTACTCTGTCGTCGTCCATTCTATATATTTGCCCATAGAAATTCAGGCGTCTTTTCAGTAAACCTGTAATCTCTTCAGTAATCTGTGAAGGAATAGAGTTCCGCTTAGGGTTTCTGGTTCGGATATATCCGAACCGCAAAACCGCGGTTTTCTGTGCAAAAACCGAAACCGCATAACCGTCATAAAAATCCGCGGTTTTCGGTTTTACCTAAAGATAAATAAAAATAAAATACATTGAATTAGTGCTCTTTCAAACATTGCAAACTGTTGCTGCAAAAAATGGCAACCATCGATGGCATATGTGTTCGAGCAATTTCAAAATCTGCATTTATTTAGAAAGCAATAGCTGGCTGCTTTCCCAACCAAATCCTGCCAAAATATTCTTCAGGTGTTATGATCTTAATTCAAAAGGATTTTAAGGTTTCAAGAATTAAAAGCAAATGGACAAAAAATGAATACTACGCTAGATGAGTGGACTAGTTTGAGACGCCGAAGATACTTAAACTTTAATATTCATGGTGAAAACAATTTTTATTGCAATTTAGGCTTTCCGCGAAACGAAGGAGCTTGTTCTGCAAATAATATCGAAATATACTATACTGCAAATAATATCGTATTACACTATACTGCAAATAATATTGTGTTGAAAAACATTTAGATTCATTTAGTATCAGTTTCAGAAATGATATTGTGGGTGACTTGGATTAGAAAGTTGAAGTTCGAGGTGAGGTCGCGACGCCGTTGTCAAAAATTTCGCAATGCGGTTTTTAGTCGCGCTTTATCACAAGCATTCCCTTCACCAAAACATTAAATTTTTTTCGCTATCTTCGCAAAATTGCGAAAACTTATTACCGCGTGTTCCCGAAATTCGACCTAGAAGTTGAACTTTGCGGCGACGTCGCGATGCCACTGTCAAAGATTTTGCAACGCGCTTTTCACTACCGCTTCCTGACAAGCTTTCCCTTGCACAAAACGCCAAACTTGTTTCGCTAGCTTGAAAATTAAGAAAACTACGGCGGAAAAACCAGCAGTCGCATTAGGAAATTGAACTTGCCGGTGGCGTCGCGACGCCGCTGTCAAAGATTTCGCAACGCGGTTTTCAGTCTCGCTTTCCAACCTCGTTTTGCTCTAACAAAACGTCGAATTGTTTGCTGCAGCTGCGAAATTTCGAAAAAACAAATACAACCAATCCTCGGTAGATCTAACTTTGACGGGCCGTCGCGGCGTTAGTTATCGAGCGATTTCAACGCGGTTTTCAATTTCTGGTTGCAAAAACGTCAAAGTTTGATTGAGTCTGAGATTTATTGCCGTGGGATTATTATTGAGTAAGATGCTACACATAATGATGCCCGGGTAATTTAAAAAATGGTACGGATTGTCCTGGTGAACCAAAAATTTGCAATAACCATACAATTTATCTCGCTGTGTGCGTGTATTCCTTGCAAGAAGTACAAAAAGCTATTCAAGAAGAATTAAACAAAAATACTTATTTGAAAACAAATCGCTATCCTAATTCTATGAAAAAGGAGTTTGCTAAATATAAAAGAACTTCCGAGAGAACAAAAAGATTTAATATTTTGTTTCAAGCACTCTCTACAATTAAAGCTACATCCAAAAGATCATTTTCCCTAAACGGCAACTTTTGTACAAAACTAAGATCTCGTTTAAATATCAGACACTACTACCAACAATTCTTAAAATCCGAACCCGCAACCGAAACCGCGGTTTTTAATTTTCAAAAACCGAAAACCGCGGTTTTGAAAAAGTGCGGATATTCAGAAACCCTAGTTCCGCTGTTCTTCTCCTAATACACATTCCATTTTCTCTCGTGGGACCAAACATTTTCCGTAGAATTTCCCGCTTTTAGATTTCTGTAGTTTTAGATTGACCACCTAAGCCTATGGTTTCTAAAGCTTCTGGCAAAACATCTGTCTTGTAGTGTCGTAATTTTGCCTTACGCGATATGACTCTTTTGTTATAGCAATTCCATGTTAATTCCGTCTGTACGCCTTAGGCTTGACGCACACTGGGTCCGCTCGTCTCCGCTCAGCTCAGCCTTTCAGCCCAGAAAAGTATAAAACCCGTGTATTTAAATAGAAACGCACATACTGCGTCCGCGCAGCTCAGCTTGGCTCCGTTCCGCTACGTATCCTCTGTTTGTCAAGAATACTAGGCCGGAGGTCGGATGCTGGCGGATGGTTCACTCAGGCGCAACACTAACGTTTTCATATATGCGCTAAGGCATTTATGCAACCAGGATAGCAGCACATATTTAACTCTCCCGCAGGAGAGGTGGGAGGGGATTGAGTGTGTGGAAAAGTGACGTAGCTGAGCGGATGCAATATGTGGAAAAATGCTGAGAGGAGCGGACCCGATCGGATTTGATGTGAGCTGAGCTGAGCAGATCCAGTGTGCGACAAACCTTATGGAGTTTGGTGGCTCTTTCTGCATTGGCTCTACTGTCTAGTCCTGATGGTAGTATAATTTCTTCAAGGTATTTGAAGGACAACACCTGTGGAATAGACCTTACCGTTCGTTAAGCGCATGCGCGTCCATAATGTTTAAAAGGCGAGAATATGAAAGTTTCCGGCACATTTAATTATTTCCATTGGTTATACGTCAAAAAATTTCGGGCACTTTTTTGACGTACATGGCGAAAATTGACGCATGCGCAGAAAAAAATTCAACTATGCAAAAGTGTATTGTGCCGTTTTCCATCTCTAGCGGATTTCTTGCACTACTCTTATGCAGATTTTCCATATAATGGGTTTTCTCGTATGATATCTGGAAGCCTGCCTTTGTCTCTGTATGGCATATCTTGTATCATCCTTGGTCTTAGTACTGCCTGCTAAATTATCAGTAAACCCGAAACATTTCACATTGACTCATGAAATTTCACTTTAGACGTCGTTTTCGTTAGAGTCTGCTCGATAATAGCTCTGGTCTTCGTGTCCACTTCAAGTTCTTCTAGAGCAGGGATCACCAACCTTCTTGCAATCAAGAGCACATTCTAGAATGCCGGTTGGGCGGTGAGCATGTTTTCAAGAAGTCCTCTGATATCTTGGATTTTAGAAAAATGTCGTTTTTAAGGTCCAACATTTTTAGCTCCAGTTCTTCTTTCCTTGCTTGAATAAGTTCTGCAATATATGCTGAAATTTTGCTTACGTTAACTTGCGGCGGGCACACGTAAAACGGTCGGCGGGCGCCATAGTGCCCGAGGGCATACGGTTGGGGACCACTGCTTCCCAAACTTTTTATAGTCGCGGCTCCCCTGCAGGTCATATCGATAAACCACGGCACCCTAATTTTTTTTTAGATTTGGGTTACGTAAAAAAAATTTTGCTTTGTGTATACATATATATGTATACTACTTTTCAAAGAAGTTCATTGATTCTGTTAAATGATTTTTCTGTTTTGCGTCTGTAATGGACTCATAACAGCACTCATATGCGTGCGGTTATGGATCGCCGAGTGCTGTTATGAGTTAATTTTTTTAAGGTTGGCACTGAAATTCAGAGCTGTCAGTGTAAAATTTTCGCGAGGAGTTTTCTAATGAACAAGTGCTGAAAAACGCCTTACGAACGAGTTTTTTATAGTATATTTTCTATTTTGCGCCCTTTTATGTCATTTCTAAATAAAAAATCGCCCATACATATTTAGAAAATTGGATGGTGGTTGGTAACACTGATAATTGACATTTGGCGATTTCCACACATCACATAAACTCAAACCTATCTCGCCGAAAATTTGACACTGCCAGCTCTGAATTTCAATGGCAACCTTGAAAAAATTAACTCATAACAGCACTCGGCGAGCCATAACCGCACGCATATGAGTGCTGTTATGAGTCTATTACAGAGGCAAAATAGAAAATAGTGTATTAAATGACGAGTTCAGTAAGCGCGATTTTTCAGCACGCATCTAAGCTGAAAAATCACGTAACTGAAATCGTCCTTTAATATACTATTACGGTATTTGTTTTAAGTTCTGTTTACAACGACATTATTTTGTTATTTTCTTGAAGAAATTCATGCAAAGAAATAAACACGCTTGTGCTCTCTTGTCCAAAGCTCTTGGTCCGTACGGACACTTTTTTTAAAGCCTTGTAGCTTATTGTTAAGATTCAGTAAATTAGTAGTTTTTCTCTGAAGAGAGTTCTCTTTAAATCGGGCAGCTAAATCTGGTTCCTTTTCTTGAGAAAAAATCCTAAGCTCGTCATTATTCCTATCATATCATTCGTCGTAATTTCAATATTTTAACGCAGTTTATAATTTTAATGTGTATATTTGACACTTAAACTTATTTAACGAAGATATATTTATGTGTTATATTCGCGGCCCCCTTGCGAGTAAGCCCCGGCCCCTTCGGGGGCCGCGCCACTTTGGGAAGCACTGTTCTAGAATATCAAAAACATTCATAACATTACATTTTAATTCATGAATAAATAAATTACATATTAATACGTAAAGCACATCTACAATCCTACTTAAAGCTTCGAGTTTCAACAGAAAATTTGAATAATAAACCGCAATTACAAAACCTACAATTTATAACTGAATCCTAGAAATCCCGTCCATAATTAAATTTCTATGTAACATCGAAGCAAACTTAGAAAATTATACATTGATGCATCAAATAATTAATATAGTTAGCAATATTATTATTACAGTTATTTGCAAGATTGCGTATGAAATCGTGTTTTTAGAAACCCATTTGCGAAAGCTACGTGGACGCGACACAAAGCGGCTTAAATCGACAGGAAAAACCGTCGGAAAATGCTCGCTTATTGCGGCACAAATGAAATGTGGGTCAATGTAAAACTGAAAATAAAAAACCCATCTGACCTTCACCCAAAACACAAAATGATAAGAAACTGCAAGGAAATTTGATAATTCTAAAATAATTTTTTTCAAGGTCTAAATGATTCATTTTCTTTCAATGAATTATAAAAGGTCCACAAGAGAAGATAAAGCAAAAGCAGGCAAGATCAAACAAATTCGGACAAGACCTGACAAGTGCAGGTAAGAACAAACAAGAGCAGACAAGATCAGAGAACGCCAGACAAAAGCAGACAAAGCCAGACAAGAGCAAACAAAAGCAGATAAGAGCAGACAAGACCATACAAGACCAGACAAGAGTGGAAAAGAGCGGACAAGACCAGGCAAGACCAGACAATACGAGACAAGACCAGACAAAACCAGACAACAGCAGAAAAGAGCAGATACGATTAGACAAGACAAGATTTAGTTATCTTTTTGTTCGTATTTTTTAAATGAAATTTATGTTCTCACGACGTCAGTTAAAAATAGAAAATCTGTCGCTAGAAATAAAACGCTCAAGAGCATTTTTAATATTAAGCATTAAATTAAGTCGTGTGCGCCTCCTGTCAGAGTAATTCATGCTTTCACGATGAAATAAACGTTTTCCAAAAGAAACAAATATTCGGTGTGGTAACGTCAGGATGAACTTCACGGCAATTGCTGTTGAAATGCGCGTTTAACGGTATCGCCAAAGAACTCGCTAATAATCTAAAATTGTATGCAAATAAACGTAGACATCGAGTCTGCTCGAAATACTATTATTAGTAAACTATCTTTAGCCTGCCGCATAATCTACAGGGAATGCGATACCGTTGGAATTTTAAAACCACTTCTCATATTTACAAGCAAATTTTTATTGCAAACCGTAAATATTTATAAACAACAATAACATAACATTAAAACTTAAAATAACTCAAGTCTTCGGTATGCTACGATTCTTTTTCTCCACTCACTGAATCATCCACCGACAGCAAAAAGACACTACAGGTTATTACTAGCTTGGTCTTCTCGCCCGCTTCTAAACTCACCGGCTAGTAGCTAGTAAACTCGCTCAATGTAATCTATCCAAAACTAACGACAAATTTTGACGTCTCAAACTTATTTTAGACTTGATTTGTACAACTTATCATATTCTACTCGCCCGCTTTTAAACTCACCGACTAGTAGATAGTAAACTCGCTCAATGTAATCTATCCAAAAATAACGACAAATTTTGAAGTCTCAAACTTATTTTAGACTTGACCTGTACAACTTATCATATTCTATTACTAAATTTGTCTACTCGCCCGCTTTTAAACTCACCGACTAGTAGCTAGTAAACTCGCTTAATGAAATCTATCCAAAACTAAGGACAAATTTTGACGTCTCAAACTTATTTTAGACTTGACCTGTACAACTTATCATATTCTATTACTTAATTTGTCTACTCGCCCGCTTTTAAACTCACCAATTAGTAGCTAGTAAACTCGCTGAATGTAATATATCCAAAACTAACTACAAATTTTGACATCTTAAACTTATTTTAGACTTGACCTGTACAACTTATCATATTCTATTACTAAATTTGTCTACTCGCCCGCTTTTAAACTCACCGACTAGTAGCTAGTAAACTCGCTTAATCTAATCTATCCAAAACTAAGGATAAATTTTGAAGTCTCAAACTTATTTTAGACTTGACCTGTACAACTTATCATATTCTATTACTAAATTTGTCTACTCGCCCTCTTTTAAACTCACCGACTAGTAGCTAGTAAACTCGCTTAATGTAATCTATCCAAAACTAAGGACAAATTTTGTCGTCTCAAACTTATTTTAGACTTGACCTGTACAACTTATCATATTCTATTACTAAATTTGTCTACTCGCCCTCTTTTAAACTCACCGACTAGTAGCTAGTAAACTCGCTTAATCTAATCTATCCAAAACTAAGGACAAATTTTGACGTCTCAAACTTATTTTAGACTTGACCTGTACAACTTATCATATTCTATTACTAAATTTGTCTACTCGCCCTCTTTTAAACTCACCGACTAGTAGCTAGTAAACTCGCTTAATGTAATCTATCCAAAACTAAGGACAAATTTTGACGTCTCAAACTTATTTTAGACTTGACCTGTACAACTTATCATATTCTATTACTAAATTTGTCTACTCGCCCGCTTTTAAACTCACCAATTAGTAACTAGTAAACTCGCTTAATCTAATCTATCCAAAACTAAGGACAAATTTTGACGTCTCAAACTTATTTTAGACTTGACCTGTACAACTTATCATATTCTATTACTAAATTTGTCTACTCGCCCGCTTTTAAACTCACCGACTAGTAGCTAGTAAACTCGCTTAATGTAATCTATCCAAAACTAAGGACAAATTTTGACGTCTCAAACTTATTTTAGACTTGACCTGTACAACTTATCATATTCTATTACTAAATTTGTCTACTCGCCCGCTTTTAAACTCACCAATTAGTAACTAGTAAACTCGCTTAATCTAATCTATCCAAAACTAAGGACAAATTTTGACGTCTCAAACTTATTTTAGACTTGACCTGTACAACTTATCATATTCTATTACTAAATTTGTCTACTCGCCCGCTTTTAAACTCACCGACTAGTAGCTAGTAAACTCGCTTAATGTAATCTATCCAAAACTAAGGACAAATTTTGACGTCTCAAACTTATTTTAGACTTGACCTGTACAACTTATCATATTCTATTACTAAATTTGTCTACTCGCCCGCTTTTAAACTCACCAATTAGTAACTAGTAAACTCGCTTAATCTAATCTATCCAAAACTAAGGACAAATTTTGATGTCTCAAACTTATTTTAGACTTGACCTGTACAACTTATCATATTCTATTACTAAATTTGTCTACTCGCCCTCTTTTAAACTCTCCGACTAGTAGCTAGTAAACTCGCTTAATCTAATCTATCCAAAACTAAGGACAAATTTTGACGTCTCAAACTTATTTTAGACTTGACCTGTACAACTTATCATATTCTATTACTAAATTTGTCTACTCGCCCTCTTTTAAACTCACCGACTAGTAGCTAGTAAACTCGCTTAATGTAATCTATCCAAAACTAAGGACAAATTTTGACGTCTCAAACTTATTTTAGACTTGACCTGTACAACTTATCATATTCTATTACTAAATTTGTCTACTCGCCCTCTTTTAAACTCACCGACTAGTAGCTAGTAAACTCGCTTAATGTAATCTATCCAAAACTAAGGACAAATTTTGACGTCTCAAACTTATTTTAGACTTGACCTGTACAACTTATCATATTCTATTACTAAATTTGTCTACTCGCCCGCTTTTAAACTCACCAATTAGTAGCTAGTAAACTCGCTTAATCTAATCTATCCAAAACTAAGGATAAATTTTGACGTCTTAAACTTATTTTAGACTTGACCTGTACAACTTATCATATTCTATTACTAAATTTGTCTACTCGCCCGCTTTTAAACTCACCAATTAGTAACTAGTAAACTCGCTTAATCTAATCTATCCAAAACTAAGGACAAATTTTGACGTCTCAAACTTATTTTAGACTTGACCTGTACAACTTATCATATTCTATTACTAAATTTGTCTACTCGCCCTCTTTTAAACTCACCGACTAGTAGCTAGTAAACTCGCTTAATGTAATCTATCCAAAACTAAGGACAAATTTTGACGTCTCAAACTTATTTTAGACTTGACCTGTACAACTTATCATATTCTATTACTGAATTTGTCTACTCGCCCGCTTTTAAACTCACCAATTAGTAGCTAGTAAACTCGCTTAATCTAATCTATCCAAAACTAAGGATAAATTTTGACGTCTTAAACTTATTTTAGGCTTGACCTGTACAACTTATCATATTCTATTACTAAATTTGTCTACTCGCCCGCTTTTAAACTCACCAATTAGTAACTAGTAAACTCGCTTAATCTAATCTATCCAAAACTAAGGACAAATTTTGAAGTCTCAAACTTATTTTAGACTTGACCTGTACAACTTATCATATTCTATTACTAAATTTGTCTACTCGCCCTCTTTTAAACTCTCCGACTAGTAGCTGGTAAACTCGCTTAATCTAATCTATCCAAAACTAAGGACAAATTTTGACGTCTCAAACTTATTTTAGACTTGACCTGTACAACTTATCATATTCTATTACTAAATTTGTCTACTCGCCCTCTTTTAAACTCTCCGACTAGTAGCTAGTAAACTCGCTTAATCTAATCTATCCAAAACTAAGGACAAATTTTGACGTCTCAAACTTATTTTAGACTTGACCTGTACAACTTATCATATTCTATTACTAAATTTGTCTACTCGCCCGCTTTTAAACTCACCAATTAGTAACTAGTAAACTCGCTTAATCTAATCTATCCAAAACTAAGGACAAATTTTGACGTCTCAAACTTATTTTAGACTTGACCTGTACAACTTATCATATTCTATTACTAAATTTGTCTACTCGCCCGCTTTTAAACTCACCAATTAGTAACTAGTAAACTCGCTTAATCTAATCTATCCAAAACTAAGGACAAATTTTGAAGTCTCAAACTTATTTTAGACTTGACCTGTACAACTTATCATATTCTATTACTAAATTTGTCTACTCGCCCTCTTTTAAACTCTCCGACTAGTAGCTAGTAAACTCGCTTAATCTAATCTATCCAAAACTAAGGACAAATTTTGACGTCTCAAACTTATTTTAGACTTGACCTGTACAACTTATCATATTCTATTACTAAATTTGTCTACTCGCCCGCTTTTAAACTCACCAATTAGTAACTAGTAAACTCGCTTAATCTAATCTATCCAAAACTAAGGACAAATTTTGACGTCTCAAACTTATTTTAGACTTGACCTGTACAACTTATCATATTCTATTACTAAATTTGTCTACTCGCCCTCTTTTAAACTCTCCGACTAGTAGCTAGTAAACTCGCTTAATCTAATCTATCCAAAACTAAGGACAAATTTTGACGTCTCAAACTTATTTTAGACTTGACCTGTACAACTTATCATATTCTATTACTAAATTTGTCTACTCGCCCTCTTTTAAACTCACCGACTAGTAGCTAGTAAACTCGCTTAATGTAATCTATCCAAAACTAAGGACAAATTTTGACGTCTCAAACTTATTTTAGACTTGACCTGTACAACTTATCATATTCTATTACTAAATTTGTCTACTCGCCCTCTTTTAAACTCACCGACTAGTAGCTAGTAAACTCGCTTAATGTAATCTATCCAAAACTAAGGACAAATTTTGACGTCTCAAACTTATTTTAGACTTGACCTGTACAACTTATCATATTCTATTACTAAATTTGTCTACTCGCCCGCTTTTAAACTCACCAATTAGTAACTAGTAAACTCGCTTAATCTAATCTATCCAAAACTAAGGATAAATTTTGACGTCTTAAACTTATTTTAGACTTGACCTGTACAACTTATCATATTCTATTACTAAATTTGTCTACTCGCCCGCTTTTAAACTCACCAATTAGTAACTAGTAAACTCGCTTAATCTAATCTATCCAAAACTAAGGACAAATTTTGACGTCTCAAACTTATTTTAGACTTGACCTGTACAACTTATCATATTCTATTACTAAATTTGTCTACTCGCCCTCTTTTAAACTCACCGACTAGTAGCTAGTAAACTCGCTTAATGTAATCTATCCAAAACTAAGGACAAATTTTGACGTCTCAAACTTATTTTAGACTTGACCTGTACAACTTATCATATTCTATTACTGAATTTGTCTACTCGCCCGCTTTTAAACTCACCAATTAGTAGCTAGTAAACTCGCTTAATCTAATCTATCCAAAACTAAGGATAAATTTTGACGTCTTAAACTTATTTTAGGCTTGACCTGTACAACTTATCATATTCTATTACTAAATTTGTCTACTCGCCCGCTTTTAAACTCACCAATTAGTAACTAGTAAACTCGCTTAATCTAATCTATCCAAAACTAAGGACAAATTTTGAAGTCTCAAACTTATTTTAGACTTGACCTGTACAACTTATCATATTCTATTACTAAATTTGTCTACTCGCCCTCTTTTAAACTCTCCGACTAGTAGCTGGTAAACTCGCTTAATCTAATCTATCCAAAACTAAGGACAAATTTTGACGTCTCAAACTTATTTTAGACTTGACCTGTACAACTTATCATATTCTATTACTAAATTTGTCTACTCGCCCTCTTTTAAACTCACCGACTAGTAGCTAGTAAACTCGCTTAATGTAATCTATCCAAAACTAAGGACAAATTTTGACGTCTCAAACTTATTTTAGACTTGACCTGTACAACTTATCATATTCTATTACTAAATTTGTCTACTCGCCCGCTTTTAAACTCACCAATTAGTAGCTAGTAAACTCGCTTAATCTAATCTATCCAAAACTAAGGATAAATTTTGACGTCTTAAACTTATTTTAGACTTGACCTGTACAACTTATCATATTCTATTACTAAATTTGTCTACTCGCCCGCTTTTAAACTCACCAATTAGTAACTAGTAAACTCGCTTAATCTAATCTATCCAAAACTAAGGACAAATTTTGAAGTCTCAAACTTATTTTAGACTTGACCTGTACAACTTATCATATTCTATTACTAAATTTGTCTACTCGCCCTCTTTTAAACTCTCCGACTAGTAGCTGGTAAACTCGCTTAATCTAATCTATCCAAAACTAAGGACAAATTTTGACGTCTCAAACTTATTTTAGACTTGACCTGTACAACTTATCATATTCTATTACTAAATTTGTCTACTCGCCCTCTTTTAAACTCACCGACTAGTAGCTAGTAAACTCGCTTAATGTAATCTATCCAAAACTAAGGACAAATTTTGACGTCTCAAACTTATTTTAGACTTGACCTGTACAACTTATCATATTCTATTACTGAATTTGTCTACTCGCCCGCTTTTAAACTCACCAATTAGTAGCTAGTAAACTCGCTTAATCTAATCTATCCAAAACTAAGGATAAATTTTGACGTCTTAAACTTATTTTAGACTTGACCTGTACAACTTATCATATTCTATTACTAAATTTGTCTACTCGCCCGCTTTTAAACTCACCAATTAGTAACTAGTAAACTCGCTTAATCTAATCTATCCAAAACTAAGGACAAATTTTGAAGTCTCAAACTTATTTTAGACTTGACCTGTACAACTTATCATATTCTATTACTAAATTTGTCTACTCGCCCTCTTTTAAACTCTCCGACTAGTAGCTGGTAAACTCGCTTAATCTAATCTATCCAAAACTAAGGACAAATTTTGACGTCTCAAACTTATTTTAGACTTGACCTGTACAACTTATCATATTCTATTACTAAATTTGTCTACTCGCCCTCTTTTAAACTCACCGACTAGTAGCTAGTAAACTCGCTTAATGTAATCTATCCAAAACTAAGGACAAATTTTGACGTCTCAAACTTATTTTAGACTTGACCTGTACAACTTATCATATTCTATTACTGAATTTGTCTACTCGCCCGCTTTTAAACTCACCAATTAGTAACTAGTAAACTCGCTTAATCTAATCTATCCAAAACTAAGGACAAATTTTGACGTCTCAAACTTATTTTAGACTTGACCTGTACAACTTATCATATTCTATTACTAAATTTGTCTACTCGCCCGCTTTTAAACTCACCAATTAGTAACTAGTAAACTCGCTTAATCTAATCTATCCAAAACTAAGGACAAATTTTGACGTCTCAAACTTATTTTAGACTTGACCTGTACAACTTATCATATTCTATTACTAAATTTGTCTACTCGCCCGCTTTTAAACTCACCAATTAGTAACTAGTAAACTCGCTTAATCTAATCTATCCAAAACTAAGGACAAATTTTGAAGTCTCAAACTTATTTTAGACTTGACCTGTACAACTTATCATATTCTATTACTAAATTTGTCTACTCGCCCTCTTTTAAACTCACCGACTAGTAGCTAGTAAACTCGCTTAATGTAATCTATCCAAAACTAAGGACAAATTTTGACGTCTCAAACTTATTTTAGACTTGACCTGTACAACTTATCATATTCTATTACTAAATTTGTCTACTCGCCCGCTTTTAAACTCACCAATTAGTAACTAGTAAACTCGCTTAATCTAATCTATCCAAAACTAAGGACAAATTTTGAAGTCTCAAACTTATTTTAGACTTGACCTGTACAACTTATCATATTCTATTACTAAATTTGTCTACTCGCCCTCTTTTAAACTCTCCGACTAGTAGCTAGTAAACTCGCTTAATCTAATCTATCCAAAACTAAGGACAAATTTTGACGTCTCAAACTTATTTTAGACTTGACCTGTACAACTTATCATATTCTATTACTAAATTTGTCTACTCGCCCGCTTTTAAACTCACCAATTAGTAACTAGTAAACTCGCTTAATCTAATCTATCCAAAACTAAGGACAAATTTTGAAGTCTCAAACTTATTTTAGACTTGACCTGTACAACTTATCATATTCTATTACTAAATTTGTCTACTCGCCCTCTTTTAAACTCACCGACTAGTAGCTAGTAAACTCGCTTAATGTAATCTATCCAAAACTAAGGACAAATTTTGACGTCTCAAACTTATTTTAGACTTGACCTGTACAACTTATCATATTCTATTACTAAATTTGTCTACTCGCCCGCTTTTAAACTCACCAATTAGTAACTAGTAAACTCGCTTAATCTAATCTATCCAAAACTAAGGACAAATTTTGAAGTCTCAAACTTATTTTAGACTTGACCTGTACAACTTATCATATTCTATTACTAAATTTGTCTACTCGCCCTCTTTTAAACTCTCCGACTAGTAGCTAGTAAACTCGCTTAATCTAATCTATCCAAAACTAAGGACAAATTTTGACGTCTCAAACTTATTTTAGACTTGACCTGTACAACTTATCATATTCTATTACTAAATTTGTCTACTCGCCCTCTTTTAAACTCACCGACTAGTAGCTAGTAAACTCGCTTAATGTAATCTATCCAAAACTAAGGACAAATTTTGACGTCTCAAACTTATTTTAGACTTGACCTGTACAACTGATCAAATTCTATTACTAAATTTGTCTACTCGCCCTCTTTTAAACTCACCGACTAGTAGCTAGTAAACTCGCTTAATGTAATCTATCCAAAACTAATGACAAATTTTGACGTCTCAAACTTATTTTAGACTTGACCTGTACAACTTATCATATTCTATTACTAAATTTGTCTACTCGCCCGCTTTTAAACTCACCAATTAGTAGCTAGTAAACTCGCTTAATCTAATCTATCCAAAACTAAGGATAAATTTTGACGTCTTAAACTTATTTTAGACTTGACCTGTACAACTTATCATATTCTATTACTAAATTTGTCTACTCGCCCGCTTTTAAACTCACCAATTAGTAACTAGTAAACTCGCTTAATCTAATCTATCCAAAACTAAGGACAAATTTTGACGTCTCAAACTTATTTTAGACTTGACCTGTACAACTTATCATATTCTATTACTAAATTTGTCTACTCGCCCGCTTTTAAACTCACCGACTAGTAGCTAGTAAACTCGCTTAATCTAATCTATCCAAAACTAAGGATAAATTTTGACGTCTTAAACTTATTTTAGGCTTGACCTGTACAACTTATCATATTCTATTACTAAATTTGTCTACTCGCCCTCTTTTAAACTCTCCGACTAGTAGCTGGTAAACTCGCTTAATCTAATCTATCCAAAACTAAGGACAAATTTTGACGTCTCAAACTTATTTTAGACTTGACCTGTACAACTTATCATATTCTATTACTAAATTTGTCTACTCGCCCTCTTTTAAACTCACCGACTAGTAGCTAGTAAACTCGCTTAATGTAATCTATCCAAAACTAAGGACAAATTTTGACGTCTCAAACTTATTTTAGACTTGACCTGTACAACTTATCATATTCTATTACTAAATTTGTCTACTCGCCCGCTTTTAAACTCACCAATTAGTAGCTAGTAAACTCGCTTAATCTAATCTATCCAAAACTAAGGATAAATTTTGACGTCTTAAACTTATTTTAGACTTGACCTGTACAACTTATCATATTCTATTACTAAATTTGTCTACTCGCCCGCTTTTAAACTCACCAATTAGTAACTAGTAAACTCGCTTAATCTAATCTATCCAAAACTAAGGACAAATTTTGAAGTCTCAAACTTATTTTAGACTTGACCTGTACAACTTATCATATTCTATTACTAAATTTGTCTACTCGCCCTCTTTTAAACTCTCCGACTAGTAGCTGGTAAACTCGCTTAATCTAATCTATCCAAAACTAAGGACAAATTTTGACGTCTCAAACTTATTTTAGACTTGACCTGTACAACTTATCATATTCTATTACTAAATTTGTCTACTCGCCCTCTTTTAAACTCACCGACTAGTAGCTAGTAAACTCGCTTAATCTAATCTATCCAAAACTAAGGACAAATTTTGACGTCTCAAACTTATTTTAGACTTGACCTGTACAACTTATCATATTCTATTACTAAATTTGTCTACTCGCCCTCTTTTAAACTCACCGACTAGTAGCTAGTAAACTCGCTTAATGTAATCTATCCAAAACTAAGGACAAATTTTGAAGTCTCAAACTTATTTTAGACTTGACCTGTACAACTTATCATATTCTATTACTAAATTTGTCTACTCGCCCTCTTTTAAACTCACCGACTAGTAGCTAGTAAACTCGCTTAATGTAATCTATCCAAAACTAAGGACAAATTTTGACGTCTCAAACTTATTTTAGACTTGACCTGTACAACTTATCATATTCTATTACTAAATTTGTCTACTCGCCCTCTTTTAAACTCACCGACTAGTAGCTAGTAAACTCGCTTAATGTAATCTATCCAAAACTAAGGACAAATTTTGACGTCTCAAACTTATTTTAGACTTGACCTGTACAACTTATCATATTCTATTACTAAATTTGTCTACTCGCCCGCTTTTAAACTCACCAATTAGTAGCTAGTAAACTCGCTTAATCTAATCTATCCAAAACTAAGGATAAATTTTGACGTCTTAAACTTATTTTAGACTTGACCTGTACAACTTATCATATTCTATTACTAAATTTGTCTACTCGCCCTCTTTTAAACTCACCGACTAGTAGCTAGTAAACTCGCTTAATGTAATCTATCCAAAACTAAGGACAAATTTTGACGTCTCAAACTTATTTTAGACTTGACCTGTACAACTTATCATATTCTATTACTAAATTTGTCTACTCGCCCGCTTTTAAACTCACCAATTAGTAGCTAGTAAACTCGCTTAATCTAATCTATCCAAAACTAAGGATAAATTTTGACGTCTTAAACTTATTTTAGACTTGACCTGTACAACTTATCATATTCTATTACTAAATTTGTCTACTCGCCCGCTTTTAAACTCACCAATTAGTAGCTAGTAAACTCGCTTAATCTAATCTATCCAAAACTAAGGATAAATTTTGACGTCTCAAACTTATTTTAGACTTGACCTGTACAACTTATCATATTCTATTACTAAATTTGTCTACTCGCCCTCTTTTAAACTCTCCGACTAGTAGCTGGTAAACTCGCTTAATCTAATCTATCCAAAACTAAGGACAAATTTTGACGTCTCAAACTTATTTTAGACTTGACCTGTACAACTTATCATATTCTATTACTAAATTTGTCTACTCGCCCTCTTTTAAACTCACCGACTAGTAGCTAGTAAACTCGCTTAATGTAATCTATCCAAAACTAAGGACAAATTTTGACGTCTCAAACTTATTTTAGACTTGACCTGTACAACTTATCATATTCTATTACTAAATTTGTCTACTCGCCCGCTTTTAAACTCACCAATTAGTAGCTAGTAAACTCGCTTAATCTAATCTATCCAAAACTAAGGATAAATTTTGACGTCTTAAACTTATTTTAGACTTGACCTGTACAACTTATCATATTCTATTACTAAATTTGTCTACTCGCCCGCTTTTAAACTCACCAATTAGTAACTAGTAAACTCGCTTAATCTAATCTATCCAAAACTAAGGACAAATTTTGAAGTCTCAAACTTATTTTAGACTTGACCTGTACAACTTATCATATTCTATTACTAAATTTGTCTACTCGCCCTCTTTTAAACTCTCCGACTAGTAGCTGGTAAACTCGCTTAATCTAATCTATCCAAAACTAAGGACAAATTTTGACGTCTCAAACTTATTTTAGACTTGACCTGTACAACTTATCATATTCTATTACTAAATTTGTCTACTCGCCCTCTTTTAAACTCACCGACTAGTAGCTAGTAAACTCGCTTAATGTAATCTATCCAAAACTAAGGACAAATTTTGACGTCTCAAACTTATTTTAGACTTGACCTGTACAACTTATCATATTCTATTACTAAATTTGTCTACTCGCCCTCTTTTAAACTCACCGACTAGTAGCTAGTAAACTCGCTTAATGTAATCTATCCAAAACTAAGGACAAATTTTGAAGTCTCAAACTTATTTTAGACTTGACCTGTACAACTTATCATATTCTATTACTAAATTTGTCTACTCGCCCTCTTTTAAACTCACCGACTAGTAGCTAGTAAACTCGCTTAATGTAATCTATCCAAAACTAAGGACAAATTTTGACGTCTCAAACTTATTTTAGACTTGACCTGTACAACTTATCATATTCTATTACTAAATTTGTCTACTCGCCCTCTTTTAAACTCACCGACTAGTAGCTAGTAAACTCGCTTAATGTAATCTATCCAAAACTAAGGACAAATTTTGACGTCTCAAACTTATTTTAGACTTGACCTGTACAACTTATCATATTCTATTACTAAATTTGTCTACTCGCCCGCTTTTAAACTCACCAATTAGTAGCTAGTAAACTCGCTTAATCTAATCTATCCAAAACTAAGGATAAATTTTGACGTCTTAAACTTATTTTAGACTTGACCTGTACAACTTATCATATTCTATTACTAAATTTGTCTACTCGCCCGCTTTTAAACTCACCAATTAGTAACTAGTAAACTCGCTTAATCTAATCTATCCAAAACTAAGGACAAATTTTGACGTCTCAAACTTATTTTAGACTTGACCTGTACAACTTATCATATTCTATTACTAAATTTGTCTACTCGCCCGCTTTTAAACTCACCAATTAGTAACTAGTAAACTCGCTTAATCTAATCTATCCAAAACTAAGGACAAATTTTGAAGTCTCAAACTTATTTTAGACTTGACCTGTACAACTTATCATATTCTATTACTAAATTTGTCTACTCGCCCTCTTTTAAACTCACCGACTAGTAGCTAGTAAACTCGCTTAATGTAATCTATCCAAAACTAAGGACAAATTTTGACGTCTCAAACTTATTTTAGACTTGACCTGTACAACTTATCATATTCTATTACTAAATTTGTCTACTCGCCCGCTTTTAAACTCACCAATTAGTAACTAGTAAACTCGCTTAATCTAATCTATCCAAAACTAAGGACAAATTTTGAAGTCTCAAACTTATTTTAGACTTGACCTGTACAACTTATCATATTCTATTACTAAATTTGTCTACTCGCCCTCTTTTAAACTCTCCGACTAGTAGCTAGTAAACTCGCTTAATCTAATCTATCCAAAACTAAGGACAAATTTTGACGTCTCAAACTTATTTTAGACTTGACCTGTACAACTTATCATATTCTATTACTAAATTTGTCTACTCGCCCTCTTTTAAACTCACCGACTAGTAGCTAGTAAACTCGCTTAATGTAATCTATCCAAAACTAAGGACAAATTTTGACGTCTCAAACTTATTTTAGACTTGACCTGTACAACTGATCAAATTCTATTACTAAATTTGTCTACTCGCCCTCTTTTAAACTCACCGACTAGTAGCTAGTAAACTCGCTTAATGTAATCTATCCAAAACTAATGACAAATTTTGACGTCTCAAACTTATTTTAGACTTGACCTGTACAACTTATCATATTCTATTACTAAATTTGTCTACTCGCCCGCTTTTAAACTCACCAATTAGTAGCTAGTAAACTCGCTTAATCTAATCTATCCAAAACTAAGGATAAATTTTGACGTCTTAAACTTATTTTAGACTTGACCTGTACAACTTATCATATTCTATTACTAAATTTGTCTACTCGCCCGCTTTTAAACTCACCAATTAGTAACTAGTAAACTCGCTTAATCTAATCTATCCAAAACTAAGGACAAATTTTGACGTCTCAAACTTATTTTAGACTTGACCTGTACAACTTATCATATTCTATTACTAAATTTGTCTACTCGCCCGCTTTTAAACTCACCGACTAGTAGCTAGTAAACTCGCTTAATCTAATCTATCCAAAACTAAGGATAAATTTTGACGTCTCAAACTTATTTTAGACTTGACCTGTACAACTTATCATATTCTATTACTAAATTTGTCTACTCGCCCGCTTTTAAACTCACCGACTAGTAGCTAGTAAACTCGCTTAATCTAATCTATCCAAAACTAAGGATAAATTTTGAAGTCTCAAACTTATTTTAGACTTGACCTGTACAACTTATCATATTCTATTACTAAATTTGTCTACTCGCCCGCTTTTAAACTCACCAATTAGTAGCTAGTAAACTCGCTTAACCTAATCTATCCAAAACTAAGGATAAATTTTGACGTCTTAAACTTATTTTAGACTTGACCTGTACAACTTATCATATTCTATTACTAAATTTGTCTACTCGCTCTCTTTTAAACTCTCCGACTAGTAGCTAGTAAACTCGCTTAATGTAATCTATCCAAAACTAAGGACAAATTTTGACGTCTCAAACTTATTTTAGACTTGACCTGTACAACTTATCATATTCTATTACTAAATTTGTCTAACTCGCCCGCTTTTAAACTCACCGACTAGTAGCTAGTAAACTCGCTCAATGTAATCTATCCAAAACTAAAGACTCAAACTTATTATAGACTTGACATATCACGTTCTAGTAATTCAAATCTTCTAGAATTATATTTCCAAGTCAATTCTAATTTGTTTTATTATGAGATATCACATTTATTTACTCAAGTTTCTCATAAGTAGCAGGAAATGGGAATGTCTAACTCAACGAATTTCGTGCGGTTGATATATAGTTAAGCGCATCGGAGCGAATCTTATGCATTATATAATTTTGTTCTTGTAATTGTGTTTTCTTTAAATTGTCTCAACCGTTTTCCCAGGGGAAAGCCTCGACTCGATACAATGAGATTTTACTTCGGTTCACACGAGAAACTTGTTTTCTTATAAATACAGAGGAAACATTAATTTCTTGCATACGTTTAATGCCATTTAATAATGTATTTTTTCATAAGCGAGCTACGAGTAGGAATTTGTTTAAATAACTTTCCATTGTTATCGCTTGGGACATTTTCATTAGATAGTAGTTATTATTTCGAGCGTATTACAACTGCAATCGTTTTTATAAATAAATTATAATTCTGTATTAAACAATTACGAAGAAGATTAAACAATTACTAAATCAAATTTCAATCAAATATTTCTATTACATCTGATTGTAACTAGTGTGTTGAGGTATGCAACCAAACTTACCGCGTTCAAATACGACGTTAATTTAACGCACGCGTTATTTTTAAATTGGCCGTTAAAATGTAATTCAATTGGCCATGGCAATAAAATGAATAAGGCAAATTACCTCTGATTGCGAATATTCTGCCCTGCAGGCGTTTCTGTCGGACGATCGCACGAATCCCGGCTGAAAACTCTTTAAACGACACAGTTCCATTCTCCTTTTTATCCAACTGATGAAAAATTAATCCCAAATCCTGAAACAAAAAAATCACTTAATTCATTCTAGTCTTATCCATTTAGTAAACTTTAACGACCGATGGTCAGACGATCTTAAGCGTGTCCATCCCAATTGGATGAAAGCAGCACGGGACAGAGGGGGATGGAAGTTGTTACAGGAGGCTTTTGTCCAGCAGTGGACAAGAATAGCTGGATGATGATGATGATAAGCAAACTTTGTCCTAATTTTTATTAAAATACATCCGTCTGGACTGGGGCGTAGCTACCGCCATATCAGCTTTATCAGTGATATGGACGCCCCGCGCTAAAAGGGGCCCACGAAAAATTTGGGCTTGGCCGCAGTCGGATAAAAAGCTCCCCTAACAGGGCTTTTTAGGACTAGCTATACCAATCTATGTATATACAGTGTACAGAAAAATAATTCCCTAGTTTTATTATGACATAAAAACTATTCAAAGTGATACACACTATTCTAGCTTATGGTGTTAGATTCATTAACTGTGCAAGTTTTGGTCCCCTGCAGCTGGCACCCTGCTTGATCTTGAGACGGCGCCAGGGCTAAGTTCGCTTGATTCGCCCCCTAACAGGCCTATTTACGACTAGCTGCGTCACTGCATCTATATCTAGACTTGTCTGTCTAGTATCTTGTTTGTATGTTGGACTATGTATTAGTATTTGTCTACGTTAGAAAATGTGAAATGTTTGAGATTGTAAAAACCTTTCATAATCGCGATTAAGATTTCTAATTAGCAATTCAGTTTGTTTTCATATCGTGAATGAAATCGAGCAGAAAAAGAGAAACACGCTGTGAATAATTCGTTTCATTTCGTCAAACTATCGATTGCTGTTGTGTTTTTCTATTTACTTTTCGGATCAACGACCGCAAGAATCAACTTGCTTCAAGCTGAAATCACAAAAAGACTATTTTCTGCAAAGAAATCAAAGACAATTGTCGCCGTGGTTGTCTCATGGAGAAAGGCTATCGTCTAAATATTTGTTCTCTTTTTCTGTTATAATAACTATATAGTGAGAATTATCTAGACTAGATAGCTACCCCCCCTAGAACCCACCTCGCCGACAAAAAATATCTATAACATTATTAAAACCTCACCCTGATGGCTCCTCTACACTATGGCCCATCTTGAGCCACTGTGACCCATCACCATTGTGTAGAGAGGTAGATGGCCTGTAGTGGCCTAAGTAGTGGATGATGGAGATGGTGATGGCCATGGATGGCGCTGGGAGCAGTCCAGCATGCGCAAGTAAGCTGTAGATGTAGATTGTAGATATGGTGGTGACGACTTATACGGCGACCTTTATAGATCTATTGTACCCCACCCTCCTCCTCCAAGTGTTGGTGTACTTACCCATTTAGAGCGCCTCCTCAAATCCTGATTCCTTTAGGAATCTCAGGATCTGGGTGGGATTCAAGGCCTGCAGCTCCTCTGTGTTCAAGCAGTGAGCCCCAAGGTACATCTGTCTCTTGAGGAGTAATGCTCCGCAGTCTTTGAACAGATGTATGGGGGTTTCCTCTGCTGAGCCACAGAATCTGCATCCATCATCCTCCTATAGGCCTAGGGCCTTGAGATGTTTCCTAAGTCTGCAGTGTCCCGTCAGGGCTCCTGTCAGAATTCTGAGCTTGTTCCTGCTTAGTTTCAGGCAAGCTTTAGTTCTCTTCTGGTTAAAAGATCCCAGCATCACTTTGGATTGCCTTAGCCCTGGAAGTTCTTCCCAGGTTTTCATCCATTTTCCTCTTATTTCTTCATCTAAACTTTTGCGGATGGTGTTCACGCTCATACCGCAAAAGGGTTCCGGACCTATAAAGGAGATACTGGATCCCTTGTTTGCTAGGTGATCGGCTTCTTCGTTTCCGTCTATACCAGTGTGTCCTGGTACCCAGTATAGCGTTACTTTATTATCCCTGCCAAGCTTGTTCAGCTTCCCCACACAGTCCCATACCAGTTTGGATCTGATGGTGTATGAGCTAATGGCCTTGATGGCTGCTTGGCTATCGGACAGGATAGCAATTCGTTTTTTGCGGTAATTCCTGTCGAGGTTAAACTGTGCACATCTTTCAGTTGCGTGTACCTCTGCTTGGAAGATACTTGGGGATGTTCCCAAGGATTCGGAGTATCTGGTACGAGGTCCAAACACTCCTGCACCAGTGCCTTCCTTTGTCTTCGAACCATCTGTATACCACTTGATGGCATTTTGCTCTATGTGGTATGCTGAGGATTCGTCGCTCCAATCGGCTTTTCTACTACACATTGCTGTGTAGTTTTTCTCGAAGTGGTATTTGCATACCATTTCGTCTTTTGGTACTTCCAGCCAGGGGATCTTGGCAGCGAGGCTGTTTCGGTCTCTGCTCCCGATTATTTTACCTCTGCCCATTCCTTCCTTGCTGAATCTTACGATCACCGATCTGGCGGCGCTCTCCACCACAAGGTGCAGCGGAGTTAGATCCAGCAGCAGCTCCAAAGCTGCTGTCGGACACGACCCCATTGCCCCCGTGATGCAGACACACGCCAGTCTTTGAATCTTCTCAAGCTGTTTCCTCATAGAGGCCAGCTTGATTCTACTTCCCCACGCAACCGCCCCATAAGTGATTGCAGGTCTCACTATCATGGTGTACATCCATCGCAGGATAGTAGGGTTAGAACCCCACGTTTTTCCTGCCAGATTTCTGCACACCATTAGGGCGCGTTTGGCTTTACCTGCCACTGCCTCAGCGTGTCTATTCCATAGGAGTTTGCTATCTAGTGTGATACCCAGATACCTTATCTCCTGTTGGTATTCTACTGCCTTCCCATCCATGAGTATGGGATGTAGGCAGTTTAGTTTTCTTCTTCTAGTAAATGGTATCACCGTGGTTTTGCTCGGGTTGAGTCTCAATCCCACTGTTTGACACCATCTACTAGTTACTTTGAGGCCTCTCTGAACAATTTCACAGAGCGTTCCCTCAAATTTTCCTCTGGCCATTATGACTATGTCATCGGCGTAACCTTGACATTTGATGTCTAGGTCGTTTAGCCTAACCAGTAGTTCATCAACTACCAGGCTCCACATTAGCGGTGATAGTACACCTCCCTGTGGGCACCCTCGAGTTGTGGAGATCTTAATGGTGTCTTTTCCCACTTGTGACTCCGCCGTTCTAGTTCTCAGCATTTCTCCCATCCACTTTGAGATAGAGCTGTCGATATTCCTTCTTTCGAGTGCCGCCCTGACAGCCTCGTGTGAGGTGTTGTCAAAAGCTCCCTCTATATCCAAGAAGGCACATATCTCTACTTCCTTTATCTCTAGTGCAGCTTCTATTTCGTTTGTCAGCTGATACAGGGCGGTTTCTGTGGATTTCCCTGCTCTGTAAGCATGCTGACTCCTGTGTAGTGGTGTACCTACCAGCACTATAGTCCTAAGGTAATTATCAATCACCTTCTCCATTGTCTTTAACATAAAAGATGTTAGACTAATGGGTCTAAATGACTTCGGTTGAGTGGTGTCTTTCTTCCCCACCTTCGGTATAAATACCACCATAGCCCTTCTCCATAGCTCCGGTATATATCCGAGCGCTAAGCTACTTCTAAAGATATTTAGAAGATACGGCATTAGTTCTCTCTCTCCCTTTTGTAGGAAGGCAGGAACTAGTCCGTCCACACCTGGGGCCTTAAAAAGCTGGAAAGTGCCGATAGCCCATCTGATTCGGTTTTCCGCACAGATGGACGCTGCCCTCTTTCAGTCGGCCCGACTTGGTTTCCGTGGTTGCATCAAGCCCTCGGTCTCCTTGTATCCTCTACATCCCGGAAAATGGGTTTCTAGTAGGAGGAGAGCTCTTTGCTCTTCATCCTCCGTGAAGGTCCCATCCGGTTTCTTCAAAGTGGTTGTCATTTCCACTCTATCCTTCGCTAGTGCTTTGTGCAGTCTAGCTGCCACCGGCGTGGATTCTATGTTTTCACAGAAGGTCCTAAAGTTTTCCCTTTTTGCCCTTCTGATCTCTTTGTTGTAGGTGGTAAGCATCTCAGAGTATTCTAGCCAATTTCCGTATTGCTTGGCCTTGTTGAAAAGGCTACGTACTTTTGCTCTTAATGTAGACAAATTTTTGTTCCACCATTTTTCGTCCTTATGCTCCTTCACGGTTTTTACCGGGCAGCTGGATTCAAATGCCGTGGTGATTGCTACATTTATTTCTCCTACAGCCTGCTCCAGCACGGTGTAGTGTTTGACACTACCCCGCACTGTCACCTGCTCTAGGTTTTCTTTTAGTTGGGAACTAAACATAGGCCACACAGTTTGTCTGGGGTTTCGAATGGGGGTGTTTTCCTCACTCGCTCCTTCCAGCTCAAACTCTATGATCCTATGATCTGACATTGAGGGCTCACTTGAAACCCTCCACTTTTTAATTAGTTTACTTACGTTAGCGCTACCTACCGTAATATCCAGTACCTCATTTCTGACTTTAGTGACAAATGTTGGTGTGTTCCCAGCGTTGTACACAATTAAGTTCTCTTTAATGAGGTATTCTAAAAGGTACTCACCCCTCTTATTAGTGTCCGTGCTGCCCCACATCTCATTGTGTACGTTCGCGTCACATCCCAGGATGAGTGGCAGCCTTCTCCTAATACAGTGTTCCACCAGCTTTTGTACTTCAATGGGTGGTATGCTGTTACCATTGCCAGGGAAGTATGCTGATGCGATCACTACTTCGCGGTGGAGACCCTCGATCTTGATGAGGGCCTGAATCGGTACTAAATCCCGCGTTAAAAATTCTGAAAGACATAAGTAATTTATGCCATTTCTTACCATAATGCAAGTTCTAGGGGAGACCTCACGGCTGTCCCATACCAACTTACATTCCCTGTTGCTAAGACCTCTGATCTTACCTCCGTAGGTCCAGGGTTCTTGAAGCAGCGCTAGCCCTAAGTGCTGCTTGGTGAACATCCTAGCCATCACAGCTGAAGCTGCTTTGGCATGATGGATGTTCACTTGGGCTATTTTGGTGCGCCTGTTGGTCATTCTTGTTTTGTGACAGGAGGCGGCAAGTCCTCCTCTGTCCCTACAAGAACATCTACATCTACCTCTGCCTCTGTAGACATGGCTGGACTGCTCATGTCTACGAGTGTGAGGTCAAGGTCGTCTTCCCGGGAATCCGGGCTGACTTCCTTGTTCTCTGTGTCGGTTAGGTCCCGTACACATGGATTATTTTTACTTTTGGAATTCATATAAATCCCACGAGTCGCAAGGGAACTAAAGGTCACCACATCAGAGTCCCGCTTGATAGTGGTAAGGCTGGATACCCTCTGAGGTCGCCAGGTATCAGAGGGGCTCCGTAAGCGATGGCCGGTTGCCCTTGGCCATCAACCAGTCCCTTTGGCACGGGTCGCATGACACCTTGGGATTAAGGGTTTGGAAGTTCTTGGTTGTTCGCCCCCCGCCGAACGCCCCGACCGGAGTTGTTCCCGTCGTGACGTCCAACGGTATGTTGCGAAACTAAGCCCTCACACCGCGACAAGGTGACTTCCACGTGAGGGGCGCAAGTAAGCTGCGCTGTGATTAAAGTGGTATGTCCACACCATGGGCCATCATTATTTCCTTTATCGCACGCTCAAAATTTGAAATTAATTTTTATCAACAATGTATGCCCACTATAGCCCATTCATGCACATCTAGAATGGTCCATCTAGATGGATCACTGTGTGGATGCGTCCATTCAGGCCATCATAATGGGCCATGATAATGATGACCATCATGATGAGCCATAGTGTAGAGCAGCCATGACGTCTTCGGGTGCAAGGAGCATGGCGAAGCAGTTGTACGACAAGGGATACTTGTACGACAAGTTGTGGAAATTGTATGACAGATGGATACTTCATTTCATAATGCATAATTCATTTCATAATCCTCGAAACAAATATGAGCTGCCAAAACACTACCAGCTTCCGTGAAAGATTGTATCCAATGACGGATAGTTTCTGCTGTAGAAGGTTCAACAACATACTGACGTCAAAAATTACGTTACACTGTTATAACAGATTCAGTTTGCACAAGCCAAATAACACACTGCGCTTTTTGTTGCACTTCGCTGCAAGCCTGAACTGAATTAAGCGAACTTAGCCCTAGCACCGTCTCAAGATCAAGCAAGGGTGCCAGCTGTAGGGGAGCAAAACTTGGACAGTTGATGAATCTAACACCACAAACTAGAATAGTGTGTATCACTTTGAACAGTTTTTATGTCATTATAAAACTAGGGAATTCTTTTTCAAACGCACTGTACTGTACACTGTGTATACATAGGATAGTGGAAACTAAATATACTGAATATAGATATATAGATACTGAAAACTAGTTTTTTAGTTGAAGCTAATTTTCAAAAAATGGGTTCGCGAATTTATAAAAAAAATTAACAATGAGCTTGCCAATTTATACAAAATTGGGCTCGCGCGAGCCCGCTCCAGAACGCCACTGCATATGGATCTAAATACTCGGAAATAATGAGGAATGGAAAATGCAGATGGTCTTAAAGTTCGTTAATTATTAATTGTTTAATGATTTTATAATTATCCGGTTTTTATGACAACTGTAATTTTAAGTTTAGCAATTAAAATAAACTAAAATTTTAATTAAAAAGCGTCAAAAATAAATTGTTTTATATAATTCTTGACTATGCATTCTTTTCGTTATTTATTGCAAATAATAAACGCGGTTTAGTCTCGCTGTTGGTCTACCAGCATAGTCAATCCATTCATAAATTTATTCAATTCATTGGAACTTTCTAGTAGATAATTGCATATTGCAATATTCCAAATTTGGTTAAATTTAATTGTCAACAAGTTTCTCAACCAATATCCGACAAACGATCCAACCGTTACTCGAATTAATGCATAATTGCGCTCATTCCACATATACATATTTTACACACAACAATTTCCACAAAACTCTTCTATATGAACGTTAAAAAACTACAGACATAAACAATCATTAGAAAAAACTAAAGGCTATTAATAACGGAAGATGACTTTTGCGCCACCTTACTAGACTTTGAAATCCCTTCAATTAGATCTCAAATTACCTTTGTCTGTCTAGTCTTGTCTGTCTAGTCTTGTCTGTCTAGTCTTGTCTGTCTAGTCTTGTCTGTCTAGTCTTGTCTGTCTAGTCTTGTCTGTCTAGTCTTGTCTGTCTAGTCTTGTCTGTCTAGTCTTGTCTGTCTAGTCTTGTCTGTCTAGTCTTGTCTGTCTAGTCTTGTCTGTCTAGTCTTGTCTGTCTAGTCTTGTCTGTCTAGTCTTGTCTGTCTAGTCTTGTCTGTCTAGTCTTGTCTGTCTAGTCTTGTCTGTCTAGTCTTGTCTGTCTAGTCTTGTCTGTCTAGTCTTGTCTGTCTAGTCTTGTCTGTCTAGTCTTGTCTGTCTAGTCTTGTCTGTCTAGTCTTGTCTGTCTAGTCTTGTCTGTCTAGTCTTGTCTGTCTAGTCTTGTCTGTCTAGTCTTGTCTGTCTAGTCTTGTCTGTCTAGTCTTGTCTGTCTAGTCTTGTCTGTCTAGTCTTGTCTGTCTAGTCTTGTCTGTCTAGTCTTGTCTGTCTAGTCTTGTCTGTCTAGTCTTGTCTGTCTAGTCTTGTCTGTCTAGTCTTGTCTGTCTAGTCTTGTCTGTCTAGTCTTGTCTGTCTAGTCTTGTCTGTCTAGTCTTGTCTGTCTAGTCTTGTCTGTCTAGTCTTGTCTGTCTAGTCTTGTCTGTCTAGTCTTGTCTGTCTAGTCTTGTCTGTCTAGTCTTGTCTGTCTAGTCTTGTCTGTCTAGTCTTGTCTGTCTAGTCTTGTCTGTCTAGTCTTGTCTGTCTAGTCTTGTCTGTCTAGTCTTGTCTGTCTAGTCTTGTCTGTCTAGTCTTGTCTGTCTAGTCTTGTCTGTCTAGTCTTGTCTGTCTAGTCTTGTCTGTCTAGTCTTGTCTGTCTAGTCTTGTCTGTCTAGTCTTGTCTGTCTAGTCTTGTCTGTCTAGTCTTGTCTGTCTAGTCTTGTCTGTCTAGTCTTGTCTGTCTAGTCTTGTCTGTCTAGTCTTGTCTGTCTAGTCTTGTCTGTCTAGTCTTGTCTGTCTAGTCTTGTCTGTCTAGTCTTGTCTGTCTAGTCTTGTCTGTCTAGTCTTGTCTGTCTAGTCTTGTCTGTCTAGTCTTGTCTGTCTAGTCTTGTCTGTCTAGTCTTGTCTGTCTAGTCTTGTCTGTCTAGTCTTGTCTGTCTAGTCTTGTCTGTCTAGTCTTGTCTGTCTAGTCTTGTCTGTCTAGTCTTGTCTGTCTAGTCTTGTCTGTCTAGTCTTGTCTGTCTAGTCTTGTCTGTCTAGTCTTGTCTGTCTAGTCTTGTCTGTCTAGTCTTGTCTGTCTAGTCTTGTCTGTCTAGTCTTGTCTGTCTAGTCTTGTCTGTCTAGTCTTGTCTGTCTAGTCTTGTCTGTCTAGTCTTGTCTGTCTAGTCTTGTCTGTCTAGTCTTGTCTGTCTAGTCTTGTCTGTCTAGTCTTGTCTGTCTAGTCTTGTCTGTCTAGTCTTGTCTGTCTAGTCTTGTCTGTCTAGTCTTGTCTGTCTAGTCTTGTCTGTCTAGTCTTGTCTGTCTAGTCTTGTCTGTCTAGTCTTGTCTGTCTAGTCTTGTCTGTCTAGTCTTGTCTGTCTAGTCTTGTCTGTCTAGTCTTGTCTGTCTAGTCTTGTCTGTCTAGTCTTGTCTGTCTAGTCTTGTCTGTCTAGTCTTGTCTGTCTAGTCTTGTCTGTCTAGTCTTGTCTGTCTAGTCTTGTCTGTCTAGTCTTGTCTGTCTAGTCTTGTCTGTCTAGTCTTGTCTGTCTAGTCTTGTCTGTCTAGTCTTGTCTGTCTAGTCTTGTCTGTCTAGTCTTGTCTGTCTAGTCTTGTCTGTCTAGTCTTGTCTGTCTAGTCTTGTCTGTCTAGTCTTGTCTGTCTAGTCTTGTCTGTCTAGTCTTGTCTGTCTAGTCTTGTCTGTCTAGTCTTGTCTGTCTAGTCTTGTCTGTCTAGTCTTGTCTGTCTAGTCTTGTCTGTCTAGTCTTGTCTGTCTAGTCTTGTCTGTCTAGTCTTGTCTGTCTAGTCTTGTCTGTCTAGTCTTGTCTGTCTAGTCTTGTCTGTCTAGTCTTGTCTGTCTAGTCTTGTCTGTCTAGTCTTGTCTGTCTAGTCTTGTCTGTCTAGTCTTGTCTGTCTAGTCTTGTCTGTCTAGTCTTGTCTGTCTAGTCTTGTCTGTCTAGTCTTGTCTGTCTAGTCTTGTCTGTCTAGTCTTGTCTGTCTAGTCTTGTCTGTCTAGTCTTGTCTGTCTAGTCTTGTCTGTCTAGTCTTGTCTGTCTAGTCTTGTCTGTCTAGTCTTGTCTGTCTAGTCTTGTCTGTCTAGTCTTGTCTGTCTAGTCTTGTTTGTCTAGCCGTTCTAGGCCTGGCGGCCTCTTATTTCGCCCTCTCCATAGGAAGCTTCTTCGCTTCCTCAAGACCAACCAAATTTTCCACAATTAGTTCCTCTTTGTTCGCTTTTAGCTCTACCAATTTCGCTTCTCTCTGAATTTTCTTTGGGGGACCTCTTCACTTTTTGGCCTTCATCAACGACCTAGGATACTCCTTCTGCTTTCTACTCCTTCTGCTTCTGGAAACCTTTGGCGTGATTTCTCATGGTTTACTCCTCGGCGTCTCTTCTTTCACTTTAAATTTGACTTTCTCTCCGATTTTCAGTGTTTTCACCGGATTCCTCTTCGCCTTCCCGGTGGAATCTTTGGATAATTGGGGGTCCTCTTTGTTTTTTAGCTTTCATCAACGACCTAGATGACTCCTTCTACCTCAAATTCGAAGCATTCTTAACAAATTCCTTGCTTCTGGAAACCCTTGGAGTGATTTCTCCTGGTTTACTCCTCGGCGTCGCTTCTTTCACTTTAGATTTGATTTTGTCTCCGATTTTCGGTGTTTCCACCGGATTTTCCTTCGCCTTCCCGGTGGAATCTTGGGAGTTTTGGGGGACCTCTTCGTTTTTTGGCCATCATCAACGACCTAGGTGACTCCTTCTACTTAAAATTCTAAGCTTTCTTAACAAATTCCTTGCTTCTGGAAACCTTTGGCGTGATTCCTCCTGGCTTACTCCTCGGTGGCGCTTCTTTCACTTTAGATTTAACTTTGTCTCCGATGTTCGGTGTTTCGCTTTTCCGGTGAAATCTGAATTTTTCGCTGGTTTTTGAATCCGCCTCCTTCAGTTTCTCCGTTTTCTTTGCATTCCTCAGCTGCGTCAAGTAATCTTTGCTCTCCACCTTTTTCTTGATTCAGTTTCCTATCGTCTGGAGCAGCTTGTTGGTTTCCGCTGGCTCCAAACCGGCGATTATCTTGCTGGAACGGACCGGCAGTTCTTCCCCGCTGATACTTTTGACTGCCACAATCAGCTTCGTGATTTCTCCTGGTTTACTCCTCGGCGTCGCTTTTTTCACTTTAGATTTGATTTTGTCTCCGATTTTCGGTGTTTCCACCGGATTTTCCTTCGCCTTCCCGGTGGAATCTTGGGATTTTTGGGGGACCTCTTCGTTTTTTTTGCCATCATCAACGACCTAGGTGACTCCTTTAACTTCAAATTTGAAGCTTTCTTAACAAATTCCTTGCTTCCGCAAACCTTTGGCCTGTTTTCTCCTGGTTTACTCCTCGGCGGCGCTTCTTTTACTTTAGATTTGACTTTGTCTCCGATTTTCGGTTTCGCCTCTCCGTTGAAATCTGGATTTTTCGCTGGTTTTTGAAGAGGCCTTCTTCAGCTTCTCCGATTTCTTCGCTTTCCTCAGCTGTGTCACGTAATTTTTGCTGTCCACCTTGTTCTTGATACAGTTTCCGATCGTCTGGAGCAGCTTCCGCTGGCTGTAAACAGGCGATTATCTTGCTGACATGGACCCGCAGTTCTTCCCCGCTGATACTTTTGACTGCGACATTCTTATTTAGAAACGCCAGTGTGCCAGTTCTCTTCATTTTTAGCCTTCATCAACGACCTAGGTGACTTTCACTTCAAATTCGAAGCTTTCTAACAAATTCCTTGCTTCTGCAAACCTTTGGCTTGATTTCTCCTAGTTTACTCCTCTTCGTCGCTTCTTTCAGTTTTGATTTGACTTTGTCTCCGATTTTCGGTCTTTTCACCGGATTCTTCTTCGCCTTCTCTGTGGAATATTTTGATTTTTCGCAGGTTTTCGAAGACGCCTTCCTCAGCTTCTCCGTTTTCTTCACTTTCCTCAGCTGTGTCACGTAATCTTTGCTGTCCACCTTGTTCTTGATGCAGTTTACGATCGTCTGGAGCTCCTTCCGCTGGCTCTAAACCGGCGATTATCTTGCTGACATGGACCCGCTGTTCTTCTCCGCTGATACTTTTGACTGCCACAATCAGCTTATTAAGAAACGCCAGTTCTCTTCGTTTTTGGCCTTCATCAACGACCTAGGTGACTTCTTCTGCTTCAAATTCGAAGCTTTCTTAACAACCTCATTGCTTTTGGAAACCTTTGCGTGATTACTCTTCGCCCACGCTTCTTTCAATTTAGTTTTGACTTTGTCTCCGATTTTCGGTGTTTCGCCTTTCCGATGAAATCTGGATTTTTCGCTGTTTTTTTGAAGACGCCTTCTTCAGCTTCTCCGTTTTATTTGCCTTCCTCAGCTGCGTCAAGTAATCTTTGCTGTCCGCCTTGTTCTTGATGCAGTGTTGGATGGTCTGGAGCAGTTTTCGCTGGCTCCAAACCGGCGTTTATCTTGCTGGCACGGACCGGCAGTTCTTCCCCGCTGATACTTTTGACTGCCACAATCAGCTTATTAAGAAAAGCCAGTTCTCTTCGTTTTTGGCCTTCATCAACAACCTAGGTTACTCCTTCTGCTTCAAATTCGAAGCTTTCTTAACAAACCTAATTGATTCTGGAAACCTTTGCGTGATTACTCCTCGCTGTCGCTTCTTCCAAATTAGTTTTGACTTTGACTGCCAGAATCAGCTTATTAAGAAACGCCAGTTTGCCATCCCTGTCCTTCACATTTTCCGAGAACAGACCCTTTGATGAACAGCCCCCTTGAATGAGAAATAAATATCCACATTATTTCTCGAACCGAAAGATATGTTAATTTTAATTGATAAATTATAGATTAATAGATTATCAATTACAATTTTTTTATATGGATTTTATATGCAGGTGCAATTTTATTTTCTGTACGAAAAAAAGTTTGTGCGCGCGAATATTTTTCATGTGCGCTATGTTTAAAATTTAAGTGCGCGCGCACACGCGCTCAGCTTAGAGGGAACACTGATTAATTCCCCTTCTTCGAATTCGCGAATTTTGATATGTCACGAATATTGACATATCGTACATCAAAAGACGCGAAATTTTGTAGAGAACAAACAAATTTTTTCAAGTAAAATAACAAACTTTAACAAACAACGTAAAATAACAAAACATTTTTTTGAACAAACAAATCCTTTTTTGGTTTGGTGAAACGTAAGAATGAAATTAGCGATTATAAAAACGCGTAAAATAGCAGATTTCGGATCTTTTTCTGATCTAAAGTGACTGAATCTTTTTCTAAATTATTCTAAATAGACCTTTTCATAGTTAAAATTTTTGTGCGCATGTGTCAATTTCCGCCATGTTATACGTCAAAAAGTGCCCGAACTTTTTGAGGGTTAACTAAATATGTGCCCGAAACTTTCATATTCCCGCCTTTCAAACTTGGCGGATGCGCATGCGCTTAACTAACCGTAAAAAAGGTCTATTAAATGCCAATTAAAACTATGTACAATACTTGCAGTTGCAAAGTGAACAAGCCAATTTTTGAGAAACTCGAAACTTTGAACTTATTTTTGAATAAAATATGAATGTTAAGGTCGAAGTTTTATCAAACGATAAACCAAAATAGAATGTGGAAAACGTAGTCTGTTAGAGCGAAAACTAATTACGATTAAAAATCTGTGCAACGCGTTGCAAATTAAATGGATTTTTTATGTAAAATGTATATTTTATTACGTTACGCCGATTACACGGAATTCTTTCACGCTGATAAATCAGACTGTAAACATGTTTGTTATGTTTCTGCTCTTGTGTACTTTTATTACACGCGGCAGAATTAAATTTCGCAAATATCGAACGCAAAACGAAACGAATATTTGTCGAGACATAAAATTTGTAAAAGTATTAAGTCTTAAAAAGACTAGATAAACAAGACTTGACAGATAAGACTAGACAAGAGTGGACAGACAAAGGTAGATAGGTAGGATTAGACAAACAAGGTTAGATTTGACTTCGATTTGCAAAAGTACTTTGAATTTGTTGTTATTTTAAAATAAAATAAATTTGTTGGCATATGATTTTATTTCATTGTGTAAATCTGTTTTGTGATGATAAATTGTGTTGGACAATGCTATGCAAAAGTATGTGAGATACATTGAAATGAATCAATGCGAAACGTTGATAAATGCAGGGGTTGCATATCTAAATAAATCGCACGGCGCATTCCACACAAACCGGAAACCACCTCCGACCTAACGGAAACAGACACGTGCCTGTAATTCAATCCGCAGCGCGACATATTTTCATACCGAAATTGCGCAACCAGTTTTAATCAAATGGAATATTCGTTATTATTGAATATTTAAATAAATCGAAAGGATGTTTGTACAAGACCTTGGTTAAAATGAGGGCAGAAATCTTGCCAAATATTTTCTACGGTTATTTTGCAAATATTAATTAATAAAGGAAATTGTGTTTCAAAATTGTTCACAGTTTCTAAAATTATTTCCTATTATAGACAACAGACTAACTATATCTAGACAAGAGAACTATATCTAGACAAGAGAACTATATCTAGACAAGAGAACTATATCTAGACAAAAGACTAACTATATTTAGACAAGTAAGGCGAGGCGCTAACTATATCTAGACAAGTAAGACAAGATCTCTCACAAGATCTCTTACTCTCTGTGATCTCTCACAAAACCTAACCTAACTTAACTATATCTAGACAAGTAAGGCGAGACGTTAACTATATCTAGACAAGTAAGACAAGCGACTAACTATATTTAGACCAGAGAGACACCTGACTGACTAACTAAATCTCGACAAGAAAGACAAAAAATATAAGAGACTAACTATATCTAGATCTTGGGGTTCAAAGGGTAGTGCATGCGCAACCGCACGACAATCGCATAGGAAGAGATTGGAGCATAGCCTCTCCTACCCAAGTCCGACTCTCACCTCCACGTGGTGAACCCTGGTAACCTGAGCAACCAAGCTGGAGATGCGGTAACCAATCCGTATGGAAAGCGCGGTCAGGGCCAACGAGAGCGGGTGAAATGGTCCTCCGAAAAGGGGGTTTTGCGATGGGCCAACAACTCATCCATAGAAAAAAAGAAACCGTTACGAAACCACCAAACGTGGACTGGACTGACTACTCGGCAACGACCACAGCAATGCACAAGGAAAGCGAAAGAAATTACGATGGGAACATGGAATGTAAGGAGCCTCTACCAGATAGGTGCACTAAAAGCCTTAACAAACGAAATGGAGAGATACAAACTCGACATAGTGGCACTACAGGAGACCAACTGGAGCGATAGCGGCATCATGGATATAGGAAAATATAGGATATGTAAAAGCAGTAATAATGGGAAGGCGCACAAGTTAGGAACAGGCTTCATACTCAAGAAAAGTGTAGGGAAGGATATTATGGACTTCCAAGCAGTAGATGACAGACTCTGCATGATCCGAATAAGAATGAAGCTCTTCAATCTGACAATAATTAACGTACATGCACAGAGCGAAGAGAAAACAGACGACGAAAAAGAGATCTTCTACGCAAAACTAGAAAGGCTATTCGATTCGACACACAATAACGACGTAAAGATGATCTTGGGGGATTTCAATGCTAAGATAGGGAAAGAAGACGTATACAGACCCACGATTGGAAAACACAGCCTACACGAAAATACTAACGACAATGGACATAGACTAGTGAACCTAGCAGCATCTAGAAACCTTGTAATCAGCAGTACGCTATTCCCACATAAAGACATCCACAAGATAACATGGAGATCACCAGACGGAAGGACACTCAATCAAATAGACCATGTCTTAATAAACACAAGATTTATGTCCAGCATACAGGACGTCAGAAGCTGCAAAGGGGCAGACTGCAACTCGGACCATTACCTGGTGAGGATTAAATTAAAACAAAGGCTAGCCAACTCGAAAAAGCCAGCAAACAGCGGAATAGAAAAATGGGATGTGGAAAAACTGAACTTAACCAGGGTAAGGCAACGATACGAAGAAAAGATCGCCGAAAAACTAGGAGTGTTGACGGAAAATCATAGTATTGAAGAACAATGGACGGAAATTGCAAAGGGGATTTAGGAATCGGCAGAGGAGGCGCTCGGGAAAGTCCATAGGAAAAAACGAAACCAATGGTACGATGCAGAGTGTGAAGAAGCACGCGAGAAACAACAGAAAGCTAGGGCAGAGAATTTGCAGAGACCCACGAGAGCCAAACAAGCTGAATACAACAAGCAAAGAAAGAAAGCATCCAAATTATTTCGGAAGAAGAAACGTGCCCATTTTAACGACCAGGTGGCACAGATAGGACACCACCAAGTGAAACACGAAATTAGAGAATGCTACAAGATAGTGAACAACCTGCGAAATGGATTTCAGCCCAGAGCAACAATAATCAACAGTAAAGAGGGCACCTTACTGGCTGAAGAAAGTAAAGTGGTAGGTAGATGGGCGGAATATTTTAACGAACTCCTGAATACCTCACTACGAGTGGAATTAACCGGACAAACAGCTGAAGACGACCCAATTCACACACCAGAAGTAAGAGATCTGAGAGAAGATAACGAACCATCACTAAGAGAAATAAGCGAGGCGATAAAGGCACTAAAGAACCACAAAGCACCGGGACCGGACTCATGTCCGGTAACATCTGAAATGATCAAAATGGGAGGAGACGCTCTGAACTGTGCTTTACACCAGCTGATAGGAAGAATCTGGAGGACAGAAGAGATACCCGAGGAATGACGGGAGGGGAAGATATGCCCTATCTATAAGAAAGGAAACAAACTGGAGTGCAAGAACTATCGTGGTATAACTCTTCTTAACACGGCATACAAGGTGCTGTCATGGATAATCGGACGAAGACTCCAACCGTACGCAGAGAGCATTATAGGACAGTATCAGACAGGTTTCCGGAAAGGAAAGTCGACGACTGATCAAATGTTTACCCTCAGCCAAATACTAGAAAAGACATGGGAAATGAACATCAGCACATACCAGGTCTTCGTAGACTTTAAACAAGCGTATGATACTATCGATAGAAGAACACTCATGAAGACAATGGAAGAATTCGAGATACCACAAAAGATCATTAAATTGGTAAATTGTACGTTAAAAAAGACTTGGGAACCAAGTCGGTATCCAAAAAACGACATCGCACTAGTTTGAAACCATTACAGGTCTGAGACAAGGAGCCAGTCTATCACCCATATTATTTAACATCGCGCTCGAAAAAGCTATAAGGAAAGCTCAGATAGAATGCAACGGTACCATCTACAATAAATCCACGCAACTTTTGGGCTATGCTGACGACCTAAACATCATCGGTAGATCGCTAACGGCAATGAAAGATGCTTACGGTAAAATGGAGAAGAGAGCCAAGGAGATAGGTCTGTCAATAAACAAGGATAAAACAAAAGTAATGATGGTAAGACCGGGAGCGCCAGCACACGCAGTAAATAATCTGGATATGGGAGAGTATACTGTAGAAGACGTCAACAACTTTAAATATCTGGGATCAACCGTCACGGATCAGAACGACGAAGGAGTGGAAGTACAACATAGAATCATGCAAGCCAACAGAGCATACTTCACTCTTAAATCCATCCTTAACTCGAAGCTAGCTAGCAGACAAACGAAGTGTAACATATATAAAGCAATCATACGACCCATCCTCACATATGGTAGCGAAGCATGGACGCTGACCCAGAAATCGGAAAAGATGCTGGAGATTTTTGAGCGAAAGATCCTGAGGAAAATTTATGGGGCAATTAACAGTGAAGAGGGCTGGAGAATTAGGATGAACTTCGAACTATATCAGTTATACAAAAGCCCAGATGTGGTATCCCACATAAAACTAAGCAGGCTAAGATGGGCGGGACATGTGTGCCGGATGGCTCCAACAGCAGTGCCGAGACAAATACTCAGAGTGCCGGAAGGTAGAAGGAAAGCGGGCAGGCCAAGGGCGAGATGGGAGGAAAGTGTGAAAAGGGATGCGAGAGAGATGCTGGGGGTGTGTAACTGGCGGGCGGCGGCAGAGGAAAGGGAACGCTGGAGACAACGTTTGGTGGAGGCCAGGGCTCAGTGTTGGCCAGTATTGACGGATTATGGTAGGCAATATCCGGCATCATAAGTTTTGGAAAAAACGCGGCGGTTAAAAAATTGGAGTTATACAGATCATTTTGTATGTAAAATTTTACCATTGTACAAGTTTTTACTACAAGTTATGAAAAAATTCGAGTAAGGGAAAATTCGAGTTATGGAAATTAATTTATATGTAAAATGCTATCTAAACGTATGAATTTCTAAAAATATTCGAGTTAAAGAAAAATTGGAGTTACAGAAGTTCGAGTTATGGAAGTTCGACTGTACTTGTACTCCATTCGTACATTTTAGTCAAGTTTCGTACTTTGATAAATAAATATATATCTACATTTCGCCATATGAATAAATATTTATTTTATTTGGTTTACAGCAGCAGTTTATTTATTTTTATACTTAAAAATACTTTTAACCGGTCAACCGTTTTTTTACTTTGCGAAAAATCGAAAACCGGTTTTTGAAATTTCATCCGGTTTTTGGATGCCCTAGTTGGGTGGAATAGAATGAATATACACGTCGTTTCATTATTAGTCAACGAATCAAGAAATTCCAACAGTGATTACTCATCGAAAAAATGATTCTTATAAAATCAATTTTATTGGAAAAAATTGTGGGATAAAATTCGTACCCAATATTTGTTTGTAGCAATTATGCTTTGCCTAATCCTCTCACATTCGTTATTCCACAAGCGTTGCTGGAAAATATTGATCGAAAAGAACGATTCGAATAAAATTTCGCAAAGAGCAATGAAGTAACCACCTCAAAACAGCATCAACAAACTTAAGGTAAATATAAAACTTAATTAACACAATAGTTTTCCACTAAACATTACCAATTTGACTTCTATACAAACCTAGAAACATCATTTTAATTTATATCTAGCTTTATATTATCTAATTTCGATAATAATCTAAGCTCTTTTTGTTTCAATATTATTATAATTACATTCAATATTATTACAATAACAGTGTTAGTTATTGATCACGATTGAATCCCTTCCACAAATTTGATTTAAGTGAACTAACTACCTTGGAGCCGTCATTGGCATACACTTTGGCTAATTCCTGCAGATATTGAATGCTGACGCGTCCTGTGCCCTCGACGTCGCAGATTTTGAAAACGTCCATCAACTGTCTCGCAGAAACGTGGGTTGCGCTGCGCCGGGCTGCGCAACCCTCGCACGTTTCCGCGATGACGCAACGGCCGCCGTCGCCGAGGAGAAAATCCATACGCGCTTTCCTCGCGGAAAAATCGCCGAAAGTTCGGTCAGAGAAGCAAAAAATATACGCGTTTAATGTAAATTATATTCGCTCACATCGCGGGCATTAACACACATCGACTGGCGCGCACGAAAAACATTTTCACCTGCGTGCTTCCTCCTCGCCGCTAATTACACACCGATGGCCTTGTCAAACCAAACTGGAACAATCCAATTTTTAACTGGAATCGTTAGGATTCATAAATCATTCATAAGTTTTTAACTTTTTATAAATTAAATTATTAAATAATTAAACCAGTTTTTCATTTATGAAAGTAGATAGGAGTATAAGTCGTGTACGCACGAAACGCTAAGCGAAATTTAGTTGAAATAGACTTTATTTTCCGCTCACAACGCATGTGTATAAAAAATATCAGTCAATTTGAATTAATTAACTCAATGGAATGATATTACAGAACTGTTGAGCCTGCTCCCAGTTTCTTCCAGCGCAAAAAGAAAACCGTGAGTATTCCAAAACCGAGTCAAGCTAAAAACATTTTAATTGTTATTAAATTTCCATGTTTTATTCCCAACCATTTACACGCTGATAAGATAATAAGCTAATTACAAGCACGTGATGAGTATATATTACGCAATTAGTATTAAAGTTCGGCTTTTTTGTTGTCGTTAGTTTCAAGCCAAGATACGTTTTAGCTGTCGTTGGCGAATGTTGCGAGTGAGGATGTCCAAGTTAGTGCAGGTAGTGAAACATGTGTTCACCAATCATCCGATCATCGCGAACTCGGCGATTTATGGGACGCTGTTTTTGGGGGCGGAACTGTCCCAACAGACGTTGACTAAGAAAGTTTTAGTAAGTGGGCATCGAGTGAATGAGTTTCTTTTAGTATCGACTTGTTTTTCGCTCAGTGTAAATTTTGCAGACTGATGAACCGAAACCTTTAGATCAGCCCACGTTGGCTAGGTATGCATTTTATGGGACCGCCATTCAAGGACCAATGCTTACAGTATGGTGAGACAATTATTTTATTACAACTTGTCACGAATTGGCTTACAAACACGCGAGATATTTGAAATTCAAATATTCTAGTTTCAAGCTATGTTACTACCCAAACAAAGAGACGTGTCTAGTAGTATAAGCTTCAGGAGCCACTAACTTAATATTTTACAATTAAATACAATGCGATTTTATTATACGCGAAGTAATATAACAAATATTTTGTCCAATGTGTGTATTAAAAAAAATTATTTCTAGAAAAGAATCTTCTATTATAGAATGATTTATTATAGATTCATCAGAAATATTATTAATATCTTCTATTATGAATCAATGATTTTCTATAGATTGTTTGTTGGTCGTTCCATTGCAAAATAAAACGAAAAAATATATAAAACTTGTTTATTTGTAACTTTAGAGCGAAATAAACTGGAAAACCGTTTTCAGCACTTTGCTTCACGGTTTGCTTCGTGTAACAAAAAAAAAGTCACAAAAAAAAATTGCAAAAAAATTTTCGACAAAAATTTTCTATCATTTCGTTCGCAAAAACACATGCTTTTTCGGTTTTTTTCGATTTTTTCGAAAACGGTAAAGAGCAACGAAATCATTTTGGGCACACAGAAACTACACGACAAGACGAACAAGTCGATGTATAAATTGTCCAGAGAGATTCAATAATTCATCGCGAAATTTCAAACTGAAATTTACCCGATTCTCAATTTACTAAGTAGATATCTCGGAAACGGTTGCAGATAATCAAAAACGGATTGCGGCATCGTTTCAAGAAGATCATTTTTCTATAGATACACTAAGATTGTCCGCCGGAAATTCACGATATTCCGAGATCTCCACTAGAGCGTCGAAATTTCTTAAAAATTTCTTCAATTTTTGCAGGCGAAAGTGAACCGAAAGAGCTAGCGAAATATAATTTGCATATCTGTAATCAGCAGAAAAAATGCTTTCAGAAACGTTTTTAAATATTGCTGTGACTCAAAAAATAACGATTTTGAAAAAAACGATTTTCTCACATTTCGTCTTTTCCGTGGTTTAGACTTCCCGAGTCGATGGTATTTCTTAAGTGAAAACTTCCTAGGGAATATTATATACGTTCTCCGACTAATTTTGGGACGCTGAATCGATCGGTGAAGACTAGAAGTCTCTGTGGTGAGCGGTTCAAAAGTTATGACAGCGACAAATCAGTAGGAAATGTGTGATTGTGTAGAGCGAAAAAAAATATAAAATTTGCTTATTTTTTTAACTTTAGAGCGAAATAAACTGGAAAGCCGTTTTCAGCAATTCGATTGCCTTCGTGTAACCAAAAAAAATTCACGAAAAAAATTTGCAAAAAAAAATTCGACAAAAATTTTCCATCATTTCGTTCGAAAAATACATGCTTTTTCGTTTTTTTCGATTTTTTTCAAAAACGGTAAATAGCAACGAAATCATTTTGGGCACACAGAAACTACACGACAAGACGAACAAGTGGATGTGTAAACTGTACGGAGTGATTCAATAATTCGTCGATAAATTTCAAACTGAAATTTACCCGATTCTCGATTTGCTAAGTAGATATCTCGGAAACGGTTGCAGATAATCAAAAACGGATTACGGCATCGTTTTCAAAAGGTCATTTTCCTATAGATACACTAAGATTGTCTGCAGGAAATTTACGACTTTCCGAGGTATACACTAGAGCGCCGAAATTTCATAAAAATTTCTTCAATTTTTCCAGGCGAAAGTGAACCGAAAGAGCTAGCGAAATATAATTTGCATATCTATAATCAGCCGCTAAAATGCTTTCAGAAAAGTTTTTAAATTTTGGTGTAGCTCAAAAAATAACGATTTTGAAAAAAACGATTTTCTCGTATTTCGTCGTTTCCGCGATCTAGACTTCCCGAGTCGATGGTATTTCTTAACTGAAAGCTTCTCAGGGAATATTATATACACTCGTAGACTAATTTTGGGGCGCTGAATCGATTGGTGAAGACTAGAAGTCTCTGTGGTGAGCGGTTCAAAAGTTATGACAGCGACAAATCGGTAGGAAATGTGTAATTGTGTACAGCGAAAAAAAATATAAAATTTGTTTATTTGTAAAATTAGAGTGAAATAAACTGGAAATCCGTTTTCAGCGCTTCGATTTCCTTCGTGTAGCCAAAAAAAATCACGAAAAAAATTTGCAAAAAAAAATTCGACAAAAATTTCCATCATTTCGTTCGAAAAATACATGCTTTTTCGGTTTTTTCCGATTTTTTCGAAAACCGCAAAGAGCAACGAAATCATTTTGGGCACAGAGTAGCTACACCACAAGACGAATAAGTGGATGTGTAAACTGTACGGAGTGATTCAATAATTCGTAGATAAATTTCAAACTGAAGTTTACCCGATTCTCGATTTGCTAAGTAGATATCTCGGAAACGGTTGCAGGTAATTAAAAACGGATTGCGGCATCGTTTTCAGAAGGTCATTTTCCTATGCATACACTAAGATTGTCTGCAGGAAATTCACGACATTCCGAGGTATACACTAGAGCGCCGAAATTTCATAAAAATTTCTTCAATTTTTGCAGGCGAAAGTGAACCGAAAGAGCTAGCGAAATATAATTTGCATATCTGTAATCAGCAAGAAAAATTCATTCAGAAAAGTTTTTAAATTTTGCTGTAGCTCAAAAAATAACGATTTTGAAAAAAACGATTTTCTCGTATTTCGTCGTTTCCGCGATCTAGACTTCCCGAGTCGATGGTATTTCTTAACTGAAAGCTTCCCAGGGAATATTATATACGTTTTCCGACTAATTTTGGGACGCTGAATCGATTGGTGAAGACTAGAAGTCTCTGTGGTAAGTGGTTTAAAAGTTATGACAGCGTCAATTCAGTAGGAAATGTGAGTTTGTGTACGGCGTAAAAAATATAAAATTTGTTTATTTGTAACTTTAGAGCGAAATAAACTGGAAAATCGTTTTCAGCGCTTCGATTTCCTTCGTGTAGCCAAAAAAAAATCACGAACAAAATTTGCAAGAAAAATTTCGACAAAAATTTCCATCATTTCGTTCGAAAAATACATGCTTTTTCGGTTTTTTCCGATTTTTTCGAAAACCGCAAAGAGCAACGAAATCATTTTGGGCACAGAGAAGCTACACCACAAGACGAATAAGTCGATGTGTAAATTGTCTGGAAATATTCAATAATTCGTCGATAAATTTCAAACTGAAAATTACCCGATTCTCGATTTGCTAAGTAGATATTTTGGAAACGGTTGCAGATAATTAAAAACGGATTGCGGCATCGTTTTCAGAAGGTCATTTTCCCATGGACACACTAAGATTGTCCGCAGGAAACTCACAACTTTCCGAGATATCCACTTGAGCGCCGAAATTTCATAAAAATTTCTTCAATTTTTGCAGGCGAGAGTGAACCGAAAGAGCTAGCGAAATATAATTTGCATATCTGTAATCAGCAGGAAAAATGCTTCCAGAAACATGTTTAAATTTTGCTGTGACTCAAAAAATAACGATTTTGAAAAAATCGATTTTCTCGCATTTCGTCGTTTCCGCGATCTAGACTTCCCGAGTCGATGGTATTTCTTAACTGAAAGTTTCTCAGGGAATATTATATACGCTCTCCTACTAATTTTGGGACGTTGAATCGATTGGTGAAGACTAGAAGTCTCTGGGGTGAGCGGTTCAAAAGTTATGACAGCGACAAATCGGTAGGAAATGTGTAATTGTGTACAGCGAAAAAAATATAAAATTTGTTTATTTGTAAATTTAGAGTGAAATAAACTGGAAATCCGTGTTCAGCGCTTCGATTTCCTTCGTGTAGCCAAAAAAAAAATCACGAAAAAAATTTGCAAAAAAAATGTCGACAAAAATTTCCATCATTTCGTTCGAAAAATACATGCTTTTTCGGTTTTTTCCGATTTTTTCGAAAACGGTAAAGAGCAGCGAAATCATTTTGGGCACACAGAAACTACACGACAAGACGAACAAGTCGATGTGTAAATTGTCCGGAAATATTCAATAATTCGTCGATAAATTTCAAACTGAAATTTACCCGATTCTCGATTTGTTAAGTAGATATCTCGGAAACGGTTGCAGATAATTAAAAACGGATTGCGGCATCGTTTTCAGAAGGTCATTTTCCTATGGATACACTAAGATTATCTGCAGGAAATTCACGACTTTCCGAGGTATACACTAGAGCGCTGAAATTTCATAAAAATTTCTTCAATTTTTGCAGGCGAAAGTGAACCGAAAGAGCTAGCGAAATATAATTTGCATATCTGTAATCAGCAGCAAAAATGCTTTCAGAAAAGTTTTTAAATTTTGCTGTACCTAAAAAAATAACGATTTTGAAAAAAACGATTTTCTCGTATTTCGTCGTTTCCGCGATCTAGACTTCCCGAGTCGATGGTATTTCTTAACTGAAAGCTTCCCAGGGAATATTATATACGTTCTCCGACTAATTTTGGGACGCTGAATCGATTGGTGAAGACTAGAAGTCTCTGTGGTAAGTGGTTTAAAAGTTATGACAGCGTCAAATCAGTAGGAAATGTGAGTTTGTGTACGGCGTAAAAAATATAAAATTTGTTTATTTGTAACTTTTGAGCGAAATAAACTGGAAAATCGTTTTCAGCGCTTCGATTTCCTTCGTGTAGCCAAAAAAATCACGAAAAAAATTTGCAAGAAAAATTTCGACAAAAATTTCCATCATTTCGTTCGAAAAATACATGCTTTTTCGGTTTTTTACGATTTTTTCGAAAACGGTAAAGAGCAGCGAAATCATTTTGGGCACAGAGAAACTACACAAAAAGACGAACAAGTCGATGTATAAATTGTCCGGAAATATTCAATAATTCGTCGATAAATTTCAAAGTTAAATTTACCCGATTTTCGATTTGCTAAGTAGATATCTCGGAAACGGTTGCAGATAATTAAAAACGGATTGCAGCATCGTTTTCAGAAGGTCATTTTCCCGTGGATACACTAAGATTGTCCGCAGGAAATTCATGACTTTTCGAGATATCCACTAGAGCGCCGAAATTTCATAAAAATTTATTCAAATTTTGCAGGCGAAAGTGAACCGAAAGAGCTAGCGAAATATAATTTGTATATCTGTAATCAGCAGGAAAAATGCTTTCAGAAACGTTTTTAAATTTTGATGTGACTCAAAAAATAACGATTTTGAAAAAATCGATTTTCTGGCATTTCGTCGCTTCCGAGATCTAGACTTCCCGAGTCGTTGGTATTTCTTAACTGAAAGCTTCTCAGGGAATATTATATACTCTCTTCGACTAATTTTGGGACGCTGAATCGATTGGTGTAGACTAGAAGCCTCTTTGTTGAGTGGTTCAAAAGTTATGACAGCGTCAAATCAGTAGGAAATGTGTGATTGTGTACAGCGAAAAAAATACAAAATTTGCTTATTTTTTTAACTTTAGAGCGAAATAAACTGGAAAGCCGTTTTCAGCACTTCGATTTCCTTCGTGTAACCAAAAAAAAATCACGAAAAAAATTTGCAAAAAAAATTCGACAAAAATTTTCCATCATTTCGTTCAAAAAATATATGCTTTTTCGGTTTTTTTCGATTTTTTCAAAAACGGTAAAGAGCAACGAAATAATTTTGGGCACACAGAAACTACACGACAAGTCGAACAAGTCGATGTGTAAATTGTCCAGAGAGATGCAATAATTCATCGCGAAATTTCAAACTGAAATTTACCCGATTCTCGATTTACTAAGTAGATATCTCGGAAACGGTTGCAGATAATCAAAAACGGATTTCGGCATCGTTTCCAGAAGATCATTTTTCTATAGATACACTAAGATTATCCGCCGGAAATTCACGACTTTCCGATATCTCTACTAGAGCGCCGAAATTTCATAAAAATTTCTTCAATTATTGCAGGCGAAAGTGAACCGAAAGAGCTAGCGAAATATAATTTGCATATCTGTAATCAGCAGAAAAAATGCTTTCAGAAACGTTTTTAAATATTGCTGTGACTCAAAAAATAACGATTTTGAAAAAATCGATTTTCTCGCATTTCGTCTTTTCCGTGGTCTACACTTCCCGAGTCGATGGTATTTCTTAAGTGAAAACTTCCTAGGGAATATTATATACGTTCTCCGACTAATTTTGGGACGCTGAATCGATCGGTGAAGACTAGAAGTCTCTGTGGTGAGCGGTTCAAAAGTTATGACAGCGGCGAATCAGTAGAAAATGTGTGATTGTGTACACCAAGAAATATATAAAATTTGCTTATTTGTAACTTTAGAGCGAAATAAACTGGAAAACCGTTTTCAGCACTTTGATTTCCTTCGTGTAACCAAAAAAAATCACGAACAACATTTAAAAAAAAAAATCGACAAAAATTTTCCGTCATTTCGTTCGAAAAATACATGCTTTTCCGGGTTTTTTCGATTTTTTTCGAAAACGGTAAAGAGCAACGAAATCATTTTGGGCACACAGAAACTACACGACAAGACGAACAAGTCGATGTGTAAATTGTCCAGAGAGATTCAATAATTCGTCGCGAAATTTCAAACTGAAATTTACCAGATTCTCGATTTACTAAGTAGATATCTCGGAAACGGTTGCAGATAATCAAAAACGGATTGCGGCATCGTTTTCAGAAGGTCACTTTCCTATGGATACACTAAGATTGTCCGCCGAAAATTCACGATATTCCGAGATCTCCACTAGAGCGTCGAAATTTCTTAAAAATTTCTTAAATTTTTGCAGGCGAAAGTGAACCGAAAGAGCTAGCAAAATATAATTTGCATATCTGTAATCAGCAGCTAAAATGCTTTCAGAAACGTTTTTAAATTTTGCGGTGACTCGAATAATAACAATTTTGAAAAAATTGATTTTCTCGCATTTCGTCGTTTCAGCGGTCTAGACTTCCCGAGTCGATGGTATTTCTTAACTGAAAGCTTCCCAGGAAATATTATATACGTCATCCGACTAATTTTGGGACGCTTAATCGATTGGTGAAGACTAGAAGTCTCTGTGGTGAGCGTTTCAAAAGTTATGATAGCATCAAATCAATAGGAAATGTGTGATTGTGTACAGCGAAAAAAAATATAAAATTTGTTTATTTGTAACTTTAGAGCGAAATAAAGCGGAAACCCGTTTTCAGCACTTCGATTTCCTTCGTGTAACCAAAAAAAATTCACGAAAAAAATTTGCAAAAAAAAATTCGACAAAAATTTTCCATCATTTCGTTCGAAAAATACATGCTTTTTCGGTTTTTTTCGATTTTTTCAAAAACGGTAAAGAGCAACGAAATAATTTTGGGCACACAAAAACTACACGACAAGTAGTTGAAAAATGGATGCAAGTAGGTGAAAAGTGAATGCAAGTAGATGAAAAGTGGATGCAAGTAGATGAAAAGTGGATGCAAGTAGATAGAAAGTGGATGCAAGTAGATGAAAAGTGGATGCAAGTAGATGAAAAGTGGATGCAAGTAGGTGAAAAGTGGATGCAAGTAGATGAAAAGTGGATGCAAGTAGATGAAAACTGGATACAAGTAGATGAAAAGTGGATGCTAGTAGATGAAAAGTGGATGCAAGTAGGTGAAAAGTGGATGCAAGTAGATGAAAAGTGGATGCAAGTAGTTAAAAAATGAATGCAAGTAGGTGAAAAGTGTATGCAAGTAGATGAAAAGTGGATGCAAGTAGATGAAAAGTGGATGCAGGTAGATAGAAAGTGGATGCAAGTAGATGAAAAGTGGATGCAAGTAGGTGAAAAGTGGATGCAAGTAGGTGAAAAGTGGATGCAAGTAGATGAAAAGTGGATGCAAGTAAATGAAAAGTGGATACAAGTAGATGAAAAGTGGGTGCAAGTAGATGAAAAGTGGATGCAAGTAGATGAAAAGTGGATGCAAGTAGATGAAAAGTGGATGCAAGTAGTTGAAAAATGAATGCAAGTAGGTGAAAAGTGAATGCAAGTAGATGAAAAGTGGATGCAAGTAGATGAAAAGTGGATGCAAGTAAATGAAAAGTGGATACAAGTAGATGAAAAGTGGGTGCAAGTAGATGAAAAGTGGATGCAAGTAGATGAAAAGTGGATGCAAGTAGATGAAAAGTGGATGCAAGTAGGTGAAAAGTGGATGCAAGTAGATGAAAAGTGGATGCAAGTAGATGAAAAGTGGATGCAAGTAGATAGAAAGTGGATGCAAGTAGATGAAAAGTGGATGCCAGAAAATTGAACTCTGGTTTATATAAATGAAATGGTGGATGTTTCACGTGATTATGTTTATTAAATTAAAACGACAAACAAACCTAAGAAATTATTGCTTGATTAGACCACGCTTCATAATTTATTATTTTCTCCGCTCGCGCACCGCTGATAAGATAGCAGGAGTTTTAATCAGCGCTAGACGACCAGCTGCGACCAATCGCCAAGCCAGGGCAGTAAATCAAAATAAAAACAAATACGAAAAACAAATCTAAGAAATTGATTACACTGACATACACAAACATCCTGCTATGCTTAACTGACTACTGATAAATTAAAATCTTATTATGTTTATTAAGTTAAACGAAAAAACAATTGAAAATATATTTTAGTTAAATTAAACAATCCCTTATATATTTTAGTTCAGTCTTATCTAGTTTCATTTATTTAGCTTCGTCTGTCTAGACTCATGTATCTAGCCTCGTCTATCTAGTCACATGTATCTAGCCCCGTCTATCTAGTTTCATGTATTTAGCTTCGTCTGTCTAGTCTCATTTATCTAGCCCCGTCTATCTAGTCCCATGTATCTTTTTTTTTTTTTTTTTTAAGGAAAGTTTGGTTTTATTTGCAATTAAAGACAAATGACTAAAAAACATTCCTTTCGCTTCGCACTTTACACTGGAATCCGCTCTCGCATTTCTTCAGTGTAAGGGCTGTCCGTTCTACTTCCTGCTGTCTTTCTCCTTGGTTTCAACAATCTTCCGAACGGCGGTATATACTTCTTTCTATGACTTCTCCGATCCTGTTAGCTCCTCCATCATGTTGTACGCATTAAACGTATGTCCAGTGGTATTCGCGAAGTTCGTTCTGTCTTGTGTCCAGTTCGGGCAATCAAAAAGCGTATGGTTTACATCGTCTACCTCACCGCAGTAATTACATCCGTCCGTTTCTGCTCTCCTGCGATCATACAGATATTTCCTGAAACACCCGTGGCCTGACAAAGCTTGAGTTAAGTAATAGTCTGTTTCACCATAGTTCCTCCTTGCCCATTTTTCTATATCTGGAATTAAGAACCAAGTCCATCGTCCATAAGTTGCATTATTCCATTTTTCTTGCCATCTCCTCATCAAATTTTCTCTGGCTTTTACCTTTTTGATCCCGTTATACTTTTCCTGTCTTTCTTTGATTTGGAGTTCTACCGGAGGAATTCCTGCTATAACTCCCACCCCTTCCGCTGATATTGTCCTGTATGCGCAGCATGCTCTGATACACAGCAAACGCACGATTCTAGTAAGACTAAGAATTCTTGTTTTAGTTTCTGTAACAATATGCCAGGCTGGTGCTCCATACAATAATTGGGACTGGACCACGCTAAGAAGTAGTTTTCGTTTGGATCCTTTGGGTCCGCCGATATTTGGTAGAAGACTAGCGAGAGCATTTGCCGTCTTTTCCGCCTTCTGAGTAATTTTGTTCACGTGATGCACAAAGGATAACTTGGTGTCCAGCCATACTCCCAGATATTTTAGAGCTGTAGTAGGGGTTACCGTAAAACCTTTGGCATTAAAAGTGATCAGGGATGTCGTTCGTTTGGGTGTTAAAAGTACTGCTTTCGTCTTCTCTGGCGCCAGTTGAAGTTGCCGCTGCTCAAGCCAGTTTTGCACTCATTGTAGCCCCGTATTACCTGTATCCATTAGGATGGATTCTTCTTTTGCGGTTACCACCATCGCCACGTCGTCGGCGAATCCAATTAAGGTTATTCCCCTCGGCATTTCCGTTTTCAGCAGGTCGTCATAGAGTATATTCCACAGGTTGGGGGCCAAGACTGATCCCTGTGGTACACCACTGTTTATCCTTATTTTTTTAATTTTTCCTTCTGCCTCTATGATGAGCTCTCTTTTCGATAGATATGACACTAAAATATTAATAAAGCTATCCTCTATCTTCCTCTTTCTCAATTTTATTGTTATTTGTTACCACGAGGCACTATTGAAGGCATTCTTCACATCGAGTGTTATTACGACATACAGTCTCCGGTGTCGAGGTGAGTAGGCACCAGCTTCTCTGGCAATTTTAATCACTTTTATTATGGCATCTACTGTCTGTCGACCTTCTCTAAATCCAAACTGATTGTCAGACAGGTCCCCTGTTCCTATAAGTTCTTTTTGGAGTCTAGCTAATATTAATTTTTCGTATAATTTACCCTCTACGTCCAAAAGGCAGATTTGTCTAAAAGATGAAGCATTTTCTAAAGGCATTTTACCCTTCCTTAACAAAACAAGTTTCGCTAGATTCCACTCTGCTGAAGTATCTAATCCCATGTATCTAATCCCGTCTATCTAGTCTCATGTATTTAGACTTATCTATCTAACCTCATTTATCTAACCTCATCTATCTAGTCTCATGTATTTAGACTCATCTATCTAACCTCATGTATTTAGACTCGTTGATATATGCAACGAACTACACACCTCATTTGCCCCGCCGACGCCTAATTTTGAATTTTCCCGCCTCGTTATTTTTTCGTCTACTACACATTTTTTATCGTCTATTTTTTTAATTTTCCCGCGCATCTGGAAGTTCCGGAAATGGCGGCCGGAAGTCAAAACCGAAAGTCGAAACCGGAAGTCGAAACCGGAAGTGTCAAGGTCAGAGGTCAAGGTCAAGGTCAGTGGTGGCGGTGGCGCCAGGAGGAAACATCTTTCCCTACTCATTTGGTTAGTAATGGGTGTTTCTAGTTTGAAGAACTAATTTGAGATACTACCATGTTCACAAAAGTTTTTTTTGAACTCATTGCAATTCTTTCTCGATGAAAAAGTAATAATCGTAAATAATATAATGTAAACGGACAGGGTAACGTGCCACAATTACGTTACCCGATTTGCATATGGTATACGATTTGCAAGCCGTCTTCGAGGTGACGTATCATGCCTTGTCCCCGATGTGACGTATCTAACTTCTTCTACTTATCTAAATTAAACGTTTTGAAATTACAATCTAAAAACTAAGCAAGTAGAATGTTACGCATGGCGTGAAGGCGATGGTCACAGAGGAGTGAATGAAATTGCAACTTGTGTCTGGAAGTACCTATGTAGTAATGCATCAGAAACGTTCCACGTTGTATTTTACAGTGATAATTGCTGCGGACAAAAAAAATAAGTTACATACTTATCTGTACGCTTTGTCAAAATTTCAAGTAATTTTATCAATAACTCACAAATTTTTAATAAAAGGGCATAGTGAAAATGAGGGAGGTACGGTCCACTCTCTTATTGAAAGAAAAATAAAGGCATCATTTAAATCTGGTCCAATTTATTCAGCAGACCAATATTATTCGTTAATATGTACTGCCAAAGTAACTGGTCAGCCCTTTGTTTTGAACGAATTGGCATTTAATTGTTTTTTTTTATATTAAAGCCATGTATAACAAGTTATGTAATAAATTACTGAAAATGACTGAACTGGTTGTAAATATACAAATTGCATTTTGCTAGCCCTTTCCGTTCGGGAGATATGATTTGACGTAATGGACAAAATCGAGCGAAATTTCGCAAAATTCAGTCCACCGAATACATAACTGGGGACTTAAAACAGACGGAACACAGCCTGAATATATAAATATATTCATCCTTTCAGGAGCTCTATAACAATTATTGAGTGCTTTTAGGACTACCAAAACAAATCTCACATGAAATTTGTAAGTTATTTTACATCTTTCAGTCTACATTCGTGGCACTCAACAAAAACCATAAAAATAACATTGTTTTTAAGATCATGTCTTTCCGATACCTTAAGTGGATAACCATCTGTGGACGCGTTTCGAGATTTATCTCTCATCAGCACAGCTTTGCTTCCATGAACAATAATTTGTAAACCACTTACTTGAAAAGCCATGTGGTGTTTAGGGGTAAATGTTTATAATTTTGACATTTTGTGAGAGAGACATGTTGGCAGGTTATTGATTGAACTGATAAGATTGTAATGGAGCACCGGAAAGGCTGCATATATTTATATATTCAGGCTGTGTTCCGTCTGTTTTAAGTTTGTATGATTATCTATAACGTAGGATGGTTTCATCAATTCTAACATAAACTATAAATATTGTAAATATACAAATTGCATTTTGCTGATTTTTTTACAGCCATCTATTACGCGGATTTGATACACGCGATATTTTTCTAAAAAAATGCGAAAACAACAATACATTGTTTAGCTGCGAAAATTTCAATAATTTCTCCAAAACATTATTTTCATTTCTGCACTTTTTAGGTACAAATGGTTAGACGCAAAATTTGTAGGCACTGCCGCAAAACTAGTTGCCAAAAAACTAGTTGTTGACCAATTCGTCAGCGTTCCTCCACTACTTTTCTTCTTCTATGTCTGTGAGTATTCATCTAACAACCTTATAATAAACTCCTGTGATCGTTCAAAATTTGACTTATATTATTCAAAACTGGACAGACAAGAATTTTTGGTGCTTTGGTTGTGTGGCACACACACACTTTGCCACTTTTGGGCACTTTGGCCAGTGTGCTTTTGGCACACTGGTAAGAAATTATTTTTTTGGCCTCCTGGATTGTAAAGCTAAGCGAAACTAAATTTTTACACAAAATTTTGCAAAGTACGGCTACTATGCGGTAAAGTCTCTTTACCGCCTAGTAGCCGTAGTGGTCCACTACGGCTACTAGGTCTTATATCTATTTATTATTACTAGTCTTATTCATTTCTATCAAGTTAAATAACATACGTTTATGTCAAAGTGACATAAACGTATTTTTTTGCTCTCCCTCCTTTTTCGACCTAATACACCGTCGTCTCCGCCGTCGTCTGGTCCCAAGCCCAGGGTGTGAAAGGAGGAGGGTGGTCGGCCTGCCGCGCCGACCAGAATCGGGAAACCGAAGAAACTAGGCAAGAAACCGCATGGATACACGACTTAACCACTTACGAATTAATGCTACCGCATCCGGGGCAGCCGATGCGCCAGCTTTGGGAACCAGGGATGCTGGTGAGAAGTGGACTACTGGCCAAAGACTCAGGTTAATCACACCGAAATCAGAAATACGAATCGCCGCATGGAATGTGCGAACGGGACATCACATTGGTCAAAAGGAAATTATCGCCAAGGAATTATTGAAATGCAAAATATCGATCTGTGCATTATCAGAACTGCGGCTCACAGGATCTGGGACAATGAAGGTTGACCCACCAACAATCGACGAGACGATGACGCTATTCTATTCTGGTGGCGACAAACGAGAAGCGGGCGTTTGCTTTATGGTTGATCGACGGGCCTCTGCCAGTGTTATCGCATTCCAACCGATATCCGAGCGACTGGCGGTTATCACTATTGATGGGACGATTAAGACCCATATCGTATCCGTCTACGCCCCAACTGAGACCAGCCCGGACACAAACAAGGATGAATTTTATGCCCAGTTTCAACACACACTGGATACAATACCACAAACCGAATTAATCGTACTTATGGGCGACTTTAATGCACATACGGGTGCAGATCGAACCGGTTGGGAAGAAACGATGGGAAAATTCGGATACGGGGAAATAAATGACAACGGATTACGCCTCTTATCATTTGCAGCGTCAAACAACTTGATCATCGGCAACAGCATCTTTCGTCACCCCCTCAAACATCAACTCACGTGGCGAAATCCATCCGGCAACGATTCGGCGATGTTGGACTACATTTTGGTCAACACCAGATTCCGATCGACGCTCAAAGATGTACGTGCGATGCGTGGACCCGACTGTGGATCAGACCATTATCTTGTCCGAGTGAAACTACAATTGAAATTACAAAGAGCAAAGAAAAAGGCACCACCATCAGCCAAGAGGAACTGGGCCTGTCTGCGAGACCCTGAAACCAGCCGAAAATTTCAAATCGCATTATCCAATAAATTTGCAGCACTCACGATACCAGTCGATATCAACATAGGAGAAAAACAACTTTCTGAGTCTATTGTGGGGTGTGCAAGGGAGCTGTGTCCGCCCATCCGTCGACGGACGCAGCAATGGATCTCCGACGACTGTCTCAATCTAGTCGACCAGCGGAAGCAAATGAAACACGTCGATTTCAAACAATACCGACGATTGAACAAAGAAGTTCGACAGAAAATGAAATTGGAACGGGAAGCTTACTGGAATAACATCGCGGCTGACATGGAAGAAGCAGCGTCAAGGCATGAGTACCGGACGCTGTACCAGAAAATCCGACGGTTAAGTGGCAAAACAACATCAACAAATGACAATATCAAAAAATTGGATGGAACTTTCGTGACCTCTCCTCAGGAACGTCTACAGCGGTGGAAAGAATTCTTTCATCAGCTGTACAACCACAATCCGCCAGTAGGTCCAGCACCCGAACTGCCGATTATTGAGCAGCCGATAAATCAGTTTCCCGATACTGAACCAACAATCAATGAGGTGAAGACGGCAATAAAATCCCTGAAAAATGGTTAAGCGCCGGGAGGAGATCAAGTAACTGCCGAAATGATCAAAGCCGGGGGAGACGTCTTATTACATCAACTTCACGTTCTCACAGTGCATATATGGCATTCAGATTGTGTTCCATCCGTGTGGAAGAAAGCGATTGTTGTGCCTATTTTGAAGAAAGGCGACAGGCGGGAATGCAAGAATTACCGTGGTATTAGCTTCCTCTCGATCGTCGGCAAAGTATTTATGAAAATCATACAATCAAGACTACAGAAACATCGAGAGCAAACAAGCCGGGAAGAACAGGCTGGATTTCGACCACATCGAGGATGCATCGATCAGATATTTGCTCTCCGTCAGCTAATGGAAGAAAGAATTCGATGTGGCAAACGAACTGTCATCGTCTTCATCGATTTCAAATCTGCTTTTGATTGCATCGATTGGACAAGCTTGAGGGAAGCCCTGAAGATCGAACACGTGCTACTGAAAATCATTCAACTTCTTCAAGCATCGTACGACGGCTCAACCAGCAATGTTCGTATCCGAAACGACATGTCTGAGGAATTCCCGATTCGAACCGGAGTCCGGCAAGGAGACGTGGCCTCGCCGCTCCTTTTTAACATTGTGATCGACACGATTATGCGAAAAGCGTTTGATGGGCGACGCGGAGTTCGATATGATGACAAAAACTTTCTAACCGATCTGATGTTCGCCGATGACAGTGCGGTTTTCGCCAATACAGATGCCGAAGCAACAGGCACCTTGTATGACATTTCCCGCATTGCCCAGTCATACGGACTGAGAATCAATGCGGATAAGACCAAAGTGCTTACAACGGATGGATCTGAAGCCAGAATTTACCTCGATGGAACCACAATCGAGCAGGTACCACAGTTCAAATATTTGGGATCACTGGTTGTGGAGAAGAAAGTAGCTTCGACAGCCGAAGTTCACAGCCGGATAGGCCAGGCAACAGCAACGTTTGCTTCACTCAAGTGGTGCATATGGAAGCGGACGAATATTACCATCAAAACCAAAATACGCCTATACCGGACGCTGATCCTCCCAATTCTTCTGTATGGATCGGAAACATGGACATTACTCAAACCAGACCTTAACAAGCTCGAGGCCTTCCAAATGCGATGCCTGAGACAGATTCTCTGCGTCTCACTCCTCAACCACCTCCGAAATGAGACAATCAGAGAAAGGTGCGACCAACAGACACCGATTGTTGAGGAAATTCAAAAACGCCCATTACGATGGTTCGGCCACATCTGTAGGATGGGCGACAATCGAGTACCGCACAAACTCCTATGGAAAAAATGACCTCTTGATTGGAGAACACTAAAACAAGCACCGAAGACCACATGGATGAAACACGTAGAGAACGATTTAAAAAACCAGCGAATAACAACAGCTGAGGCAAGAACCGTTGCAACTGATCGATTAGCATGGAAGCGTATAGTGAATGGAGCACGGAATCTAGCGGCACCAACAGCAGCGTACTGGCTACGAGGTCGACCACCTCTCCATGCGCCGGCTATGGATTAAAGAAGAGAAGAAGAAGCCGTAGTGGTCACAGCGGTGTAGTGGTGAACGCATCCGCTAGCTATACATGAGATGGCTATTATGCGGTAAAGTCACTTTACCGCATAGTAGCCGTAGTGGTCACAGCGGTGTAGTGGTGAATGCATCCGCTAGCTATACATGAGATCCCGGGTTCAACCCGGCCAAAACCGTAAAAAAATTCACGGAACTATGCTGTAGCCACCTCGTGGAAAGCAGACCTCTCAACTAGTGCCGTTCGGAAACGGTGATAAACTGTTAGGTATACTCGTATATTAGTGGATGATTCGTTCCACAAGTATGCGCGAGAGGTTGCCTAAGCTCTCAGAGAGTACGGCATCTTGAGAAGAAGCCGTACTTTGCAACATTGTGCCAGAAAAATTAAATAATTTCCAATATTGTAAATAATCTAAATCTATTTGTTCCTTAAATAATAATTGTCAGCTAAAAAAAATTATACAAATTTCGCGCATAAATGATTTTATATACGACCACTATTGTAAATGCCCATTATTGTACAGTTCGTGGACTATGTAAATACATCATACCACACATACATGTAACAGTCCGCGATTAATGTATTAATTCAAAATCACCCAAGAACGTTTGGTTTACGATTCGTTGAGAGCTGCAAGTTGATACTATTTTTAAATATAGTACTCCGTGATTTTCAAACAATCATTAACCTTCACATCTGTCATTCATTCCGTTTTTTTCACGTTTAAATCTAACGAAAACTACAAATAAGTACTAAATAAAAAGGTATGTAACCATTATTTCTTTTCATTTCTATCAAGTTAAATAAGGTCGAAGGTGTTACATCAAACATATTTTTCTTATTAAACAGAAACAAATTAGTGTGGTCGTAGATAAAGTATAGTACATAATTCGAGTTGTAAGGCAATTACGTACTCGCGGAATTACGTACTCGCGACCCGCGTAGCGGGGAGCGCGTAACTGTTCTGCTCGTACGTAATATGCTTCTTACAACTCTCATCACGTAATATACTATTATAACATTCCAGCTAATGGGCAAATGGCCCTTTGGGCTCTCTCCCCAAACGAGCTGTCGCGTTGTAAAATCAGCTTTTCCGCACTCTAATGTAAATAACTATTAACATTCTATTCTAGGATTTGCTATGAAAAACTATGAAAGAATTTTAGCAAATCATCTAAATCGAGTAATTTTTTCATTATTTATTAGAAATAAATCGCGATTGTTTAATTACGTATTTTTATAAAGATTTGCATGGTTTGACCTAGAGCGAGCGGAAAGTGTCGAAGAATTATCCGCGATCTGTTTTATGCGTTTCAGCAATGAGCATAATGGAGAGGAAAGAGAACGTGCTGGAAGAGTTCCAGAGCAAATTCAGTCAAACCTTCAAGAACAGCTGCATGTTCTGGATCCCCGTGCAAGCCATCAACTTCACATTCGTCCCCGCCGCCTTCCGAGTCATCTACATCGGCACGGCGAGTTTCGCCTGGGTGAACATCCTCTGCTGGATCAAACGACAAGACTTCTAGTCCGACAACAATTCAATTAGTCTTAGATAAAATTGTTTATTACGATGCATTTATTTTATATTGATTAAAATTGTTAGTTATTTTTTATAAACGTTCGCTCGGTTTCTTTACGCTCTCCTCCCCCAAAAAACCTTCAAACTCCGACGATTTTCGCCTAATGTCACTTATTAGTCAACGAACAGCACAAAATCCCGTAATTTCAGATGCGGAAAAAATAAATTGAATTCAGCTTGAAATTAGATGCGCATATAAGAAACGCATACAATAAGTAAAATCACAAATCATTTAGACAATAGACTCATCTATAAACTCATAAAATAAAGATTAAGACAATAGACGCAATCAATTTCTCCAACTTATTAAAGCAGAACACAGCTTGGATATATAAATATATTTTTCTATTTTGCGTCTGTAATGGACTCATAACAGCACTCATATGCGTGCGGTTATGACACGCCGAGTGCGATACAATTTTCTCAATGTGTATCAGCGATTTTTTTATTTAGAAATTGCGCAATATAGAAAAAAAAAACTATACAAACTCGTTCGTAAAGCGTTTTTCAGCACTTGACCATTAGAAAACTCCTCGCTACGCTCGTAGCATCAAACTTGATGAACTCGTCCTTTAATATACCATTAGTCGAAATATACTAATCGAGTAAGGTACACTGAACTCGAAAGGGGTCAAAAGTCAAGATTTTTTGAAAATTAAGAAAAATTGTCAAAAAATGCGGTTTACGTCTTGAATTTTTTCCAGCGAATTGAACAAAAAATTAGGTTTTTTTTGACGAGCCTTACCAAGTTCCGCCCCCGCAGGGGGCGGCTGTAGGTGCGTTTAAAATTTTTCACTTTTTCCGTAAAAACTCCGTTCCTCTTGCGCGTCGAAACGGGAAATTGTCATTTTCTGTTGTAAAACTGAACGGGCCTTCGACCTGTGTCTGTCTGCAGCTCGCAAGTCCCACACGGCGTCCTCCAGGTGCCAAAAACAGGAGATCGTTTCTAGCACCTTTGAGGAGCAATTTAGGTCCGCGGCTCGATTTTTTTACTGCGACCTCTTGCTGCGTCGATTTCACGTTTTTTGACGTCATGCGGAAAAGTACGCGACCGTCGGTTCACCCGTGCGGCGGAAAATGTAAAGCGAAAAAAAAACGTTTTTTTCATCACATCTGTGGACGCCGTACTCTTGATTGAAGAGCGCCGTGTCTCCAAACCGGTTCGTTCGATGCGAGATGTTTAACCGCAACGGGCGGTAGAAGAATCTGGGACCTGCGGCATCCTATTCCCGCTCTGGGTCAATTTTAAAACAAAAATGGGAAAAACGCGCTGTTTTTTTCACCTGATTTGCGGGGATCCCTCTCCTGGGATACCCAACAGTCGGATCGGGACCGGACCGGCACCAATCGATTCGGCATAGTGTGTTTAAGTTTGTTTTGGAGTTTAATTGCGATTACGTTCCGGATGGCGCCGGGAGGCCCGAAAAAACTTAAAAAACTAAAATGGAATTTCATAAAGTTTAGATTTTTTTAAGTCAAGATCAAATTTTAATTTGACAGCTTGTAACTCAAAAAGTAGCAAAAATCTTGGAAAATCATTTGAACAAAACTTGTAGAGAATTTAATTGTCTATAAGAAATATATAACATGGATATAACGGTTTTCGATTGTACTAAGGCAGATAAACAAAAAATGCTTATTAGACATTTTTGTAAAATCAATATTTATAAATTTATTTATAAAAAACTTTCGACGAAGATAAAAAAAAATACAAGAGTTCTGATAACAGTTCTGAGTAGCCCCCGAAGAGTTCTAAACAAATAACCAATACAATTTCTTTGTCAAACCAATATTAAAAAAGTTATAAGCAAAAACGATGCGCAAAATTTTTGAAAACTACAAAATTCCAAAAAAAAAAAAAAACTTGACTTCTGTTAAGAGTCCTAGGTAGCCCCTCGAGAGTTCTGAACAAATCTCTTTTATAATCTCCATGTCCGACCAATATTAAAGAAGTTATAAGCAAAAACGAGGCGCAAATTTTTTGAAAATTACAGAATTCGAAAAAAAAAAATTCCATGAGTTCTGTTCAGAGTTCTGGGTAGTCCCTCGAGAGTTCTGAACAAATCTCTTTTATAATTACCATGTCCGACCAATATCAAAGAAGTTATAAGCAAAAACGAGACGAGACGCAAAATTTTTGAAAATTACAGACTTCGAAACAATTTTTTTTCTATGAGTTCTGTTCAGAGTTCTGGGTAGCCCCTCGAGAGTTCTGAACAAATCTCTTTTATAATTACCATGCCCGACCAATATTAACGAAGTTATAAGCAAAACCGAGGCGCAAAATTAAAAAAAATTACAGAATTCCAAAAAAAAATGTTTCATGAGTTTTGATATGAGTTCTGAGTAGCCCCCGGAGAGTTCTGAACAAATCTCTTTTATAATTACCATGCCCGACCAATATTAAAGAAGTTATAAGCAAAACCGAGGCGCAAAATTAAAAAAAAATACAGAATTCCAAAAAAAAATGTTTCATGAGTTTTGATATGAGTTCTGAGTAGCCCCCGGAGAGTTCTGAACAAATAACCAATACAATTTCTCTGTCAAACCAATATTAAAGAAGTTATAAGCAAAAACGAGGCGCTAATTTTTTTTTAATTTCAAAATTTTCAAGTTTTTTTTCAAAATTTGTTTTTTCCATGAGTTCTGTTAAGAGTTCTGGGTAGCCCCTCGAGAGTTCTGAACAAATCTCTTTTATAACTTTTTTTAAAATATTTCGAATTCTGAAATTTTCAAAAAATTAGCGCTTCGCTTTTGCTTATAACTTCTTTAATATTGGTTTGACAAAGAAATTGTATTGGTTATTTGTTCAGAACTCTCCGGGGGCTACTCAGAACTCTTATCAAAACTCATGAATTTTTAATTTTTTTATTTTTTAATGTTCAAAAAACTATATTTTGTTTTTTTTTTTTCTTCTTTAAGTTCCATGTCCGTTCCGAACGTTGGTAACCATCTGGGCTAGAATGACTTTATTCACTGCGGCACGGAAAAGTTCTGTTGTCGTCATGCCGAACCAGGTTCTTAGGTTTTTCAACCAAGATATTCGTCTGGCGCCGATTGACCTCTTTCCTGCCACCTTTCCCTGGATAATCTTCTGCAGCAAATGAAATCTATCTTCGTTTCTCATGATGTGGCCAAGATATTCTAGCTTTCTGCACTTGACTGTGTTTAGAACCTCTCTCTCCTTGTTCATTCTATGGAGGATCTCATCATTGGTTATTCGATCCCTCCAGGAGACTCTCAGCATTCTGCGATATATCCACATTTCAAATGCCTCTAACTTTTTGCTGGTGGCTTCTGTCAGTGTCCACGATTCCATTCCGTAAAAAAGAACCGAAAACACATAGCATCTCATCATTCTCAGCTTTGTAGTCATTGTTAGGTTGTGGCTTGTTAGTACAGATCGCATTTTGGTAAAAACAGATCTTGCCTTTTCAATGCAAGAATTTTTATCTCCTGAGAGTGATCCCACCGATCATTAACATTTGTGCCAAGATATGTATACCTCTCCACCCGTTCGATTGGCTCTTGATTGACAGTAAGTTCACAGTTTTCAATATAGGACTTGCTGATGACCATAAGTTTTGTCTTCTTGATGTTAATATCCAAGCCATATTCTGTGCTCTTTTCTACAAGTCTGTTTATTAGATGTTGTAGTCCTTCTATACTATCTGCAAACATCACTGTGTCATCTGCATATCGTATGTTGTTGATTTTTTCGCCATTGAGAGAGATGCCAGCTTCACACTCTTCCAGAGCTTCTTTAAATATGTATTCAGAATAGATGTTAAAAATAAGAGGGGACAATATACATCCTTGTCTCACTCCTCTCATTATGTCTATTTGTTCGGTCTTTTCTGTCTCTACTCTCACTATGGCTTTTTGGTTCCAGTAGAGGTTCGTAATAATTCGTAGATCCTTGCCGTCCATCCCAGTTTCCTTTAAGATGTTACTCATTTTTTGGTGTTTGACCCTGTCGAAAGCCTTCTGGTAGTCAACAAAACAGGCAAAAATGTCGCAGTTCATATCTCTGCACCGTTGAAATAGTACTTGCGTGCAATATAATGCTTCTCGTGTGCCCATCGCATTTCTGAAACCAAACTGAGTTGGTGATACTTGTTCTTCGCAAACTCTGTAAATTCTTTTGTGAATTATTTTTAAAAATAATTTGAGAAGGTGACTCATGAGACTTATAGTTCTGAACTCTTCACACTTCTTTGCTTTTGGTTTTTTGGGTAATGTTATAAATTCTGACTTTAGCCATTCTTGTGGTATATTTCCAGAGTTATAAATTTGGTTGAATATTTTTGTCAGATTTTTTACCCTGTCGTCATCCAGTATTTTAAAGAATTCCGATTGGATTTCATCTGGTCCAGGTGCTTTACCGTCTTTCATTGTTTTTATTGCCTGCTTTACTTCATCCATCAGGATCTCCGGTCCATCCGAGTTGTTTATGGGTGGAGGTTCCGCTCTAGTATCATGAAACAGTTGTTCAATATATCTTCTCCATGTTTCCTTTATATTTTGTTTATAACTTCTTTAATATTGGTCGGACGTGGTAATTATAAAAGAGATTTGTTCAGAACTCTCGAGGGGCTACCCAGAACTCTTAACAGAACTTACGGAATTTTTTTTTTTTTTAAATTCTGTAATTTTTAAAAATTTAGCACCTCGTTTTTGCTTATAACTTCTTTAATATTGGTTTGACAAAGAAATTGTATTAGTTATTTGTTCAGAACTCTCCGGGGGCTACTCAGAACTCTTATCAGAAATCTTGTATTTTTTTATTTTTTATCTTCGTCGAAAGTTTTTTATAAATAAATTTATAAATATTGATTTTACAAAAATTTCTGATAAGCATTTTTTGTTTATCTGCCTTAGTACAATCGAAAACCGTTATCAGATTTTTTTTTAATTTTTCAAAAATTAAAAAATTTTGAAAAAAAAAAAAGTAGAACTATATGCATTATCGATTGAGAACTCTAGAACTCTATATAAAGAACTGGAATATTACATCAGAACTCTTTTTCCTGAAAAATAGGGGGCTGCGTGAAGTTGGCCCCCAATTTGTTTTTCTCGATTTCTGCCCGAAATTCCCCGGAACTATTGCAATTTTCAAGCAAGAACTCTAGAACTATTCGAAATCTTGCCAGAACTCAAATTTGTATATTCTTGACCACTCTTGTTCAGGTTTTTGCTCCGTCAATCTTGTCTAGCACGGCTGTAGCCGGCGTTTAGTTTCGGGGGGAGTTTGAAGAAAATACAATAACAGAAATGCGCCAATTTACTTTCTAAAACTGACACATAAAGGTTCCTAAAGTTCACATCTACCATGCTCTCTTGAAGATGGTCGCCTCTCCTCGTCTCTCTTATTTTTTATGTATATTCAATATTATATTTTAATATAATATTGAAGTTATATTTTGCATATTTGGGGGGTGTTTGGACCCCAAAAACCCACCTCTGGTTACGAACATGTTATCTAGTATTGTTCAGGCTCTTCCTATCTAATCTAGTCTTGTCCTATCTTGTTTATTCTTATCTGGGCTCTGCCAAACTTGTCCAGTCTTATACAATCTTCACCAATCTAATCTAGTCTTGCCCAATCTTCTCTGGTCTTGTCCAAACTTGTCTATTCTTATCTAGGCCCTTCAAATCTTGTACAATCTTCAATAATCGAGTTTTGTCTAGTCTTGTCCATGCTTGCCCAGCCTTGTACAATCTTGACCAACCACTCTTACACCTACGAGAAGATTGGACAAAACTAGAGAAGATTGGCCCTTCTCTAGTTTTGTCCAATCTTTTCTATTCTTATCTAGTAGAACTATATAGAATTATATGCGTTATCGATTGAGAACTCTAGAACTCTATATAAAGAACTGGAATATTACATCAGAACTCTTTTTCCTGAAAAATAGGGGGCTGCGTGAAGTTGGCCCCCAATTTGTTTTTCTCGATTTCTGCCCGAAATTCCCCGGAACTATTGCAATTTTCAAGCAAGAACTCTAGAACTATTCGAAATCTTGCCAGAACTCTAAAAAAATTTAAATTTTTCAAAATTTCGGGGGCCAACTTCACACGACTGCAAAAAATACAATAATAAAACACAATATTTTTTTAAATTACCCACGAAATTCAAGAAAATGTCATTAAAAAATATTTAATGATTATACTAAGCTTCCGACGAGATTTAATCAGTTTTATTAAATTTGAATTCATTAAAACTGATTTCATTTCGTCTGCGATTGAATGAAGTAATGAAACAATTCGGTGTGTTATCAAACGTGATAGCATTGGTTTCGTCAAAACGATGTTATGTGCACGCTCAAAGTTTAGTAATCAAAGCGTGATTGAAAGGTAAATAATGCGTTCGAAACTAAAACAGATAAACGGCTGTCTGTCGCTAGTTTTATACCGCGACTTCTTACAACTACACCAAAACGTTTTTGTTATCAGTCATTTATACATTATCAGTTATTTTTTTAAATATATGTTTGTTGTCAACGATAAAAAAACATTTTTTAATGAACTCGTTGTCTATAGTCTAGCAGTTCCCCACACCTTTTAAACCCACTTCTAACGAGATAACCTTGCAATACAGTTTTTAATTGAATAAGAAAAAGCCATAAATGTAAGTAACTTGCGTAATCGTTCAGTTTACGACCACCAGCGCTCGCGATGAAAGGGCTCAAGAAAATCTTACAGCTAGGTAACAAAACAATTTAATTCTAACCGCAAAATAACCCATTTTTTCCTCCGTTTGTTTGCAGAAAACTTGCAATTATTCGTTTTCGCTTACGCGTGCATTAAGGTAAAACAAACAAATTACGAAAATAGCCAAGTTTAATTTAAACATATTCTTGCAGCACGCGAGGAAAAGTGAGTTTAAATGGATCAACGTGATAGTGAACGCAATTCTAAGTTTTTTACTAACATGTTTAATATATGTGCTAGCATTAATATTAATAATCTATTACGAATTCGTTAACTTGCTGTTAACTTTGAATCACGGCGCCGATTTCGTCGGAACTATGGAAGGCCCAGACGCAATTTGGGTCTTCGAAGGCGAAACCAACATCATCATAAACTCACTCTTCCTAATCGACATCAAAGAAGGTGATACCCACCAAGACCTCTACAACTTCCTCTCAGAAAAATACGCAAAATTAAGCAAAACCCACCCAAAAATGGGAGCTTTAAGGGCAAAATTCATGGGTTACAGTTACTATTTAAGAAGGAACGTTAACATCAAGGATTACGTTAAATACCTCGAGGATTATAACAACGAGGACGAGTTGAAAGTTCTTTTGGACAAATATTCCAACTCGCCTTTGCCTGCGGGAAACACCGCTTCTTGGGAGATATTCCTGGGGAAAACTCCAATAACCTGGAAGAGGAGTTGCAAGAACAAATTGTATCCTTTGTTTATTAAATATCATCACAGTCTTGGGGATGGGATCGCAATTATTGCGATGATGACAACAAATTTGATTGAAAACGGGGTTAATGTCATGAGGGAAAAGTGTGAGGTTTACAAGGCTTTGATGGACAAACTCAAAGCCAAAAACAAGGGAAATAAGAAAAGTTTTGTAACTACGGTCAAATCGCTTATGGGCAAAGAAGTTTTCGTGAAATATTTCGGGCCGGTGGACGGGGAGAATGTGAATTTGTTGTTTGGGAAGCAGTTGTCTAGCGAAAAGTGGCTGTGCTGGGCTTTGGAGGAGGAAAACCAAAACTACGTGGATAAAGTGAAGTTGATCAAGAATCGGTTCGTCGGGGTTAGTTTTAGTGAAGTCATTTTAGCCGCGATTTCCGCCAGTTTCGCCGAATACTACATGAAACACGACCAGGTAATAACATTCATGTTTATTAATAATTTCACTAATTATTAAACAATCAAACCAATCTGAATATAGAAGCATAAATTATGTGTGTATTTTTAGAATCCGCCTGAAATAATTCGAACTGCCTTGACATATTTTATAACTTCTTCCGATTTCGATAAAATTGTCACGATAAGAGAAGGAAACCCTGTGGCGAATCTAAAAAACAACTTCTCAATCGGAATGGTCAACGTGCCGATAAAAGACAAGAACATTGAAGGAAACCTCGTCAGCCGACTGAAAGCCATCAGCGAAGACACTAACCGCTTGAAGAACTCCCTCGACTATCCAGTAAATATTAACAGCAAAATTATTTAAGTTTTTATCGCTCGCTTTTTAGTTCGTTTTCTGGCAGCTGAAGTTGTCCACCATCATCCCGTTGCCAATTCTGAGCTTCTCCGTGGAACACAATAGCAGCACGGTTGCCATTACGAATGTTCCCGGCAATAAAACCTCGAATCTTTTATGCGGACACGTGATCAGGGACTCGATCATTTGGGCACCGAATTACGTAAGAATGGGTAAGAAAATTAACTCTTAGAATAGGTAAAATGCCCTTACTGGCCCTTGGCCAGGGCTGGTAAAGATCGCCCTTACCAGCCCTGGCCCCCTATTAAACAAAAATGCATTTCAAGAATTTATTATTAATTTAATTGTAATGTATTTAGGGGTAACATTTTCCATTTTTACGTTCGATGATATGTTTCGGTTTGGTTTGTTGGTGGATAAAACGTATGTAGGGAGTAGGAAAGAGGCCCAGGCGATCTGCGACCGCGTTTTTCATTTCATCGATCAGCTGGAGGTGAAGTCGAGGAGAAGCAGTGAAGGCAATTAGTTCAAGTAATTAGGAATAATCCGAGAAAAACTAGCATTGAGATTAGTTATTCAGTGACTAAGAGTATCGGAATATGTAAAAGTGCATGCAAATGCGAAGCCTTGGTGCGTGTGATCATTGAAAAGTGATTTTATTTATTTCTTTTTTAAATTGTTTTCCTGATAATTATTTCGGTTGCAAAACTCGAATAGAACGGGAAATAGTTTATGCGGTTTATGCTGAATTATAATTTATTTAATGAATGTTTTGTTGTTATCATGTCCTATTTGTTATCTTGTTTTTAAAAAAAATTAAAATATTTTTAAAGAATATGGCAATTATAATTATATCGAATAGATTATAATCCCATCAAACCTTGAAAATAATTGATCGAAACTACTATATAGACAAGAATTGACAGACAAGGCAGATAAGACTTTTGATTTTTTAAAGACTTTTATAATAAAAACCACCTCCTCTTTCCTTCAATAACCATTCACCCTACCACGGGATCGCCTTGCGGCATTATTTCATGGTGGAGAGAAGTTTCTATTCGTTGGCATCTTTTGTTATTCGTTATCCCTCTCTCCCAGTTCTTTCTTTAATAGGATGTCTTGCACCATTTTTTCAATTATATTCCACCCTACTTCGCTACTCAACATTTCGGGCACTAAGTTCTCGGGTGTTAGTTTTGTACGAATTAGGTATTCTGCTCGATTGCGTACATCGTTCCACTGCGGGCATATGAAGAAGGTGTGCTCTGCAGTGTCTTCCTCAGCACCACAGTAAGTGTTCCCACCTTTCCATGGTATCTTCCCTAGCTTCCCTCCTCCGCTCCAGGTTCAAGCCGAACGTTTCTCCCCTTTCTTTAGCCAGTAAATCGAGCGGAATTACTCTTCCTATGACATGTAATGATTCTGTTGCGGCCGTTCTGTAACTTCTGCAGATGCGGATTGCAAGAGTTCTCTGTACGCGAAGTAATTTTTATCTATATTTCTGGTATATACAGGCCTCCATCCACACGGGGGCGGCATAAAGAATGATAGACTGGGCTACAGTTGATAAGAGTCTTCTTTTCCTTTCGGTTCGCCCATTGTCACGCGGCATGAGTCTGGAAAGAGACAGAGCTGCTCTTTGGGCTTTTTCAGCAACATGCATTATGTGATGGTCAAAGGTGAGGCTCTTATCCATTATGACACCAAGATATTTCACGTGGTTGGTTGGTAGTATTATTGTACCTCCCACCTCGAAATGTATCTCCCCGTACCTCTTTCTACCAGAGAGCATCACCGCTTCGGTTTTTTCCCGTGGCGAGTTGAAGTATGTTCTTTTTTAGCCATATGGGGATCCTATGTATCGCCTCGTTGGTGTTGTACATTAAATTTTCTCTCGATTTAGTTCTAGAGACCACTGCCAGGTCGTCGGCGAAAGCAATTGTTTCCACGCCGTCGGGCAAATCTAGGTCTAGTATGCCGTCGTATAACAAGTTCCAGAGATGGGGGCCCAGTACAGAGCCTTGGGGTACGACACATGTCACTGGAATTGCAACGCCGTCTTCTAGCTCTAGCTTTCTGCCAGTCAGGTAGCTTCCTATGATCTTTCTCACGTAGGCTGAGATGTTTCTTTCTAGTAGTTCCTTTTTTATTAAGTTCCAGTTGGCGGAGTTGAAAGCATTGTTTATATGAAGCGTGACAAGGACGCATAGCATTCTGGTTTTCCGTGTCTTGTTGCAATATCGCATACTCTCTTCACAGCTTGAATTGTTGAACGTCCTTCTCTGAAACCATACTGTCGATTTGATATGTCTTTTTATTCTTTTATTTCCGTCATTAATCTTCCGGTGATAAGATGTTCTAGTAGCTTCCCCGCACTGTCCAGGAGGCAGATCGGGCGGTATTTTATCTCAGCATCTTTTTTGGTATCTCAATTAGAGCTAGTCTAGCTATTTTACATATGACAGGGAACGTTCCCTCGGCCAGTAATGCGATCATGACGCCTAGAACATATTTTGCACTCTGGAAGGATCAGGTCCGGTCCCGGTGCCTTTCTGGTTTTAATTTTACTAAGAGCTTCTTCTAGCTCTTTCTCTGTGAATTCTCTTGCTGGGGCGTGTTCCGTTGTCGGATACTAGTCGTCTTCCTCACATTGGGGAAAAAGTTCTTCAACAACTTTCTTCTTCTGTTAAAGTAGAAGCGGCTTTTGGGACACTTTAAGTCGCTTCATTACGATGCGGTATCCACTCCCCTATATATTATGTTCCTACTCCATTACACATCTTTTGCCTTGAGAATGGCGTGTTTCAGCATCTTTTTCGCCTGTTTGTACTCTTCCCTGGCTTGCTCGTAATCATTTATTGGCAGCCTTTTGTTCGCTCTAGTCATGCTTCTTCTTGCTTTAAGACAGCTTCTACGTATGGTTGCGATGTTCTCAGTCCACCAGTATGCCGTCTTTCGGTTCCTCCTCCCCTTCATTTTTGGAGTGGCTATCTCGCCAGCTTTTTTAATGTTTAGAACAAATGCTTCCGGTGAGTCGGAATCTTTTCCTTTAATCGTCTTTCCAAGTTGTTTGAGGAATTTTTTAACGCATAATGTATTTAGCGACCAACTATGATTTATTCTTTCCGTGGGCCTAGGGCCTTGAGATGTTTCCTAAGTCTGCAGTGTCCCGTCAGGGCTCCTGTCAGAATTCTGAGCTTGTTCCTGCTTAGTTTCAGGCAAGCTTTAGTTCTCTTCTGGTTAAAAGATCCCAGCATCACTTTGGATTGCCTTAGCCCTGGAAGTTCTTCCCAGGTTTTCATCCATTTTCCTCTTATTTCTTCATCTAAACTTTTGCGGATGGTGTTCACGCTCATACCGCAAAAGGGTTCCGGACCTATAAAGGGGCTACTGGATCCCTTGTTTGCTAGGTGATCGGCTTCTTCGTTTCCGTCTATACCAGTGTGTCCTGGTACCCAGTATAGCGTTACTTTATTATCCCTACCAAGCTTGTTCAGCTTCCCCACACAGTCCCATACCAGTTTGGATCTGATGGTGTATGAGCTAATGGCCTTGATGGCTACTTGGCTATCTGACAGGATAGTAATTCGTTTTTTGCGGTAATTCCTGTCGAGGTTAAACTGTGCACATCTTTCGATTGCGTGTACCTCTGCTTGGAAGATACTTGGGGATGTTCCCATGGATTCGAAGAATCTGGTACGAGGTCCAAACACTCCTGCACCAGTGCCTTCCTTTGTCTTCGAACCATCTGTATACCACTTGATGGCATTTTGCTCTATGTGGTATGCTGAGGATTCGTCGCTCCAATCGGCTTTACTACTACACATTGCTGTGTAGTTTTTCTCGAAGTGGTATTTGCATACCATTTCGTCCTTTGGTATTTGCAGCCAGGGGATCTTGGCAGCGAGGCTGTTTCGGTCTCTGCTCCCGATTATTTTACCTCTGCCCATTCCTTCCTTGCTGAATCTTACGATCGCCGATCTGGCGGCGCTCCCCACCACAAGGTGCAGCGGAGTCAGATCCAGCAGCAGCTCCAATGCTGCTGTCGGACACGACCCCATCGCCCCCGTGATACAGACACACGCCAGTCTTTGAATCTTCTCAAGCTGTTTCCTCATAGAGGCCAGCTTGATTCTACTTCCCCACGCAACTGCCCCATAAGTGATTGCAGGTCTCACTATCATGGTGTACATCCATCGCAGGATAGTGGGGTTACAACCCCACGTTTTTCCTGCCAGATTTCTGCACATCATTAGGGAGCGTTTGGCTTTACCTACCACTGTCTCAGCGTGTCTATTCCATAGGAGTTTGCTATCTAGTGTGATACCCAGATACCTTATCTCCTGTGGTATTCTACTGCCTTCCCATCTATGAGTATGGGATGTAGGCAGTTTAGTTTTCTCCTTCTTGTAAATGGTATCACCGTGGTTTTGCTCGGGTTGAGTTTCAGTCCCACTGTTTGACAACATCTACTAGTTACATTGAGGCCTCTCTGAACAATTTCACAGAGCGTTCCCTCAAATTTCCCTCTAGCCATTATGACTATGTCATCGGCGTAACCTTGACATTTGATGTCTAGGTCGTTTAGCCTAACCAGTAGTTCATCAACTACCAGGCTACACATTAGCGGTGATAGTACACCTCCCTGTGGGCACCCTCGAGTTGTGGAGATCTTAATGGTGTCTTTTCCCACTTGTGTCTCCGCCGTTCTAGTTCTCAGCATTTCTCCCATCCACTTTGAGATAGTGCTGTCGATACTCCTTCTTTCAAGGGCCGCCCTGACAGCCTCGTGTGAGGTGTTGTCAAAAGCTCCCTCTATATCCAAGAAGGCACATATCGCTACTTCCTTTGTCTCTAGTGCTGCTTCTATTTCGTTTGTCAGCTGATACAGGGCGGTTTCTGTGGATTTCCCTGCTCTGTATGCATGCTGACTCCTGTGTAGTGGTGTACCTACCAGCACTATAGTCCTAAGGTAATTATCAATCACCTTCTCCATTGTCTTTAACATAAAAGATGTTAGACTAATGGGTTTAAATGACTTCGGTTGAGTGGTGTCTTTCTTCCCCACCTTCGGTATAAATACCACCTTAGCCCTTCTCCATAGCTCCGGTATATATCCGAGCGCTAAGCTACTTCTAAAGATATTTAGAAGATACGGCATTAGTTCTCTCTCTCCCTTTTGTAGGAAGGCAGGAACTAGTCCGTCCACACCTGGGGCCTTAAAAGGCTGGAAAGTGCCGATAGCCCATCTGATTCGGTTTTCCGTACAGATGGACGTTGCCCTCTTCCAGTCGGCCCGACTTGGATTCCGTGGTTGCATTAAGCCCTCGGTCTCCCTGTATCCTCTACATCCCGGAAAATGGGTTTCTAGTAGGAGGAGAGCTCTTTGCTCTTCATCCTCCGTGAAGGTCCCATCGGGTTTCTTGAGAGTGGTTGTCGTTTCCACTCTATCCTTCGCTAGTGCTTTGTGCAGTCTAGCTGCCACCGGCGTGGATTCTATGTTTTCACAGAAGGTCCTAAAGTCTTCCCTTTTTGCCCTTCTGATCTCTTTGTTGTAGGTGGTAAGCACCTCAGAGTATTCTAGCCAATTTCCGTATTGCTTGGCTTTGTTGAAAAGCCTACGTACTTTTGCTCTTAATGTAGACAAATTTTTGTTCCACCATTTTTCGTCCTTATGCTCCTTCACGGTTTTTACCGGGCAGCTGGATTCAAATGCCGTGGTGATTGCTACATTTATTTCTCCTACAGCCTGCTCCAGCACGGTGTAGTGTTTGATACTACCCCGCACTGTCACCTGCTCTAGGTTTTCTTTTAGTTGGGAACTAAACATAGGCCACACAGTTTGTCTGGGGTTTCGAATGGGGGTGTTTTCCTCACTCGCTCCTTCCAGCTCAAACTCTATGATCCTATGATCTGACATTGAGGGCTCACTTGAAACCCTCCACTTTTTAATTAGTTTACTTACGTTAGCGCTACCTACCGTAATATCCAGTACCTCATTTCTAACTTTAGTGACAAATGTTGGCGTGTTCCCAACGTTGTACACAATTAAGTTCTCTTTAATGAGGTATTCTAAAAGGTACTCACCCCTCTTATTAGTGTCCGTGCTGCCCCACATCTCATTGTGTGCGTTCGCGTCACATCCCAGGATGAGTGGCAGCCTTCTCCTAATACAGTGTTCCACCAGCTTTTGTACTTCAATGGGTGGTATGCTATTACCATCGCCAGGGAAGTATGCTGATGCGATCACTACTTCGCGGTGGAGACCCTCGATCTTGATGAGGGCCTGAATCGGTACTAAATCCCGCGTTAAAAATTCTGAAAGACATAAGTACCATATGCAAGTTTCTTACCATAATGCAGGTTCTAGGGGAGACCTCACGGCTGTCCCATACCAACTTACATTCCCTGTTGCTAAGGCCTATGATCTTACCTCCGTAGGTCCAGGGATCTTGAAGCAGCGCTAGCCCTAAGTGCTGCTTGGTGAACATCCTAGCCATCACAGCTGAAGCTGCTTTGGCATGATGGATGTTCACTTGGGCTATTTTGGTGCGCCTGCTGGTCATTCTTGTTTTGTGACAGGAGGCGGCAAGTCCTCCTCTGTCCCTACAAGAACATCTACCTCTGCCTCTGTAGACATGGCTGGACTGCTCATGTCTACGAGTGTGAGGTCAAGGTCGTCTTCCCGGGAATCCGGGCTGACTTCCTTGTTCTCTGTGTCGGTTAGGTCCCGTACACATGGATTGTTTTTACTTTTGGAATTCATATAAATCCCACGAGTCGCAAGGGAACTAAAGGTCCACCACATCAGAGCCCCGCTTGATAGTGGTAAGGCTGGATACCCTCTGAGGTCGCCAGGTATCAGAGGGGCTCCGTAAGCGATGGCCGGTTGCCCTTGGCCATCAACCAGTCCCTTTGGCACGGGTCGCATGACACCTTGGGATTAAGGGTTTGGAAGTTCTTGGTTGTTCGCCGAACGCCCCGACCGGAGTTGTTCCAGTCGTGACGTCCAAAGGGTATGTTGCGAAACTAAGCCCTCACACCGCGACAAGGTGACTTTCATGTGAGGGTCTATCTCGTATTGTCTGCATTTGTTGACAGTACATTATTATAATAATTATTTGAATGTATTTTACAAGTAAACTAATAACTTCCTGTTGAAAATGTGATTATAAATTGAACGTTTATTTTTATTTTTATACGAATGCACGGAGAAGTAATTTTGATGGAAAGAACAATTGAAATTATTTTGCAATTTGTGTCTGTGGAAAAGTTTGAATGTAATTTTGCGTTATTGGCGAATTACGCAACAACCATCGGATGCCAAGGCGATTTCGTTCATGACTCAAACATTTTCGAACGAGAGATAACCAAGTGGAATCTATAAACAACGAATACATTTTCCGATGTTGTTTACAACATAGCAAAATATTAAATACAATATTTGTCTGTTTGACCATCTTGAAGTTTGATATTATTTATTTTTTTTTATTAATATATACTTATTTTCTTCAAGAAATAATAATAATTCTTATTACCAACTAGTTTCGGCTTTACTAAATGTTAGCCATCTTAAGGGAAATGCCGCCTCCTGTCACAAAACAAGAATGACCAGCAGGCGCACCAAAATAGCCCAAGTCAACATCCATCATGCCAAAGCAGCTTCAGCTGTGATGGCTAGGATGTTCACCAAGCAGCACTTAGGGCTAGCGCTGCTTCAAGAACCCTGGACCTACGGAGGTAAGATCATAGGCCTTAGCAACAGGGAATGTAAGTTGGTATGGGACAGCCGTGAGGTCTCCCCTAGAACCTGCATTATGGTAAGAAACTTGCATATGGTACTTATGTCTTTCAGAATTTTTAACTAATCGGGATTTAGTACCGATTCAGGCCCTCATCAAGATCGAGGGTCTCCACCGCGAAGTAGTGATCGCATCAGCATACTTCCCTGGCGATGGTAACAGCATACCACCCATTGAAGTACAAAAGCTGGTGGAACACTGTATTAGGAGAAGGCTGCCACTCATCCTGGGATGTGACGCGAACGCACACAATGAGATGTGGGGCAGCACGGACACTAATAAGAGGGGTGAGTACCTTTTAGAATACCTCATTAAAGAGAACTTAATTGTGTACAACGTTGGGAACACGCCAACATTTGTCACTAAAGTTAGAAATGAGGTACTGGATATTACGGTAGGTAGCGCTAACGTAAGTAAACTAATTAAAAAGTGGAGAAAAAAAAAATTAAATATCAGAAATATTGAATAATCGCACGACGTTTATCAAAGCACGGTGAAAGAGCAAATATTTCCTTTCTGCAATTGATTTTTCCCACATCGAGCTATTTGTCAAACTTGTGTAAATAATTTGCAATCTCAACGTTATTTTTCCTCAACTAATATTTTCTCTGCAAAATAAATCAAATGAACCAATTAATGTTGTCTGTCTAGTCTTGTCTATGAGTAGGGAAACATGGTATGTTCTAATAGACCAGAGGTTCTCAAACTTTTTTGGCCGCGACACCCTTACCGAGCTAAAAAAATCTCGCGGCACTTTTGTCGGGATACAAAAATTTCGCGGCACAGCTACCCTAAAAACGGTTTGAATGAAATTGTTTGTAAGATCTTTTTATTATTTCCTTTATGTTTATCGGAAGTTTGGTTAATTTCACCGTTAAATCACTTGATACAGAGAGTTCCAATACCTGTATATTTGTACAATTTGTTGGCCACATTCTCTGTGATTTCCCTGTCGAACAGAAACTCCCCGCACTTGCATTGCCCGCATATCATCCGTCTGTATCTAGAACAACCTTCCAAACTCGTAGATGGACTTCTCCTGCTCTCCGATGAAGTCTGTCACCACGAAGTCCGTCAAATGCAAATCTTGACTCTCCTCTGCCACAGAGTGCAGCTTTATTAATTTCTCCTTGATAAGCTTCTCCATCTCGAGACTGACGTTGAAGGCCTTCTTCAGTTTGTGCGCGTGGCCCAGCTCCTCCTGGCGCATGGCGTAGAAGCTCTCTCAGCAGGGCAACGCGACCTCCGCGCGCCCGAATTTCGCGGACATGCCCAGGTTGGCGTAGGCGGCCTTCAGCTCCGCAACGAAAACAACGACTGCCTGTTGGAAGATGGTTTTATTTGGTTTAACTGAGCTGCTAAAAATTCCTTGATGGAACTCAAATTCACTGGAATTAATACAGCGGCGAGTTCATTCACGTCAGGCTGTTGGGGTTTTGTCATAGATGCTGCTTTCGCGTATGACATAGTTCCTCTTGGGACATTAATCGCCAGCTTTCTTCTTGCTTCATTGTATGTTAGTTTCTCCTGGGTCCTTATCTTCTGAATAGCGAACTCTTCTTTAAACTTCGGGCAGTTCTTTGAGTTTGCAAAGTGTTCGCCTTCACAGTTGATACATACTGGAGTTTCGCAAGATGATCCTTGGTGCAGTGGTTTCCCACAGAAGCCATAAGACCATAAGACAGGTACAGGAAGTTTCGGAGCTAGAAACTACTCCCAGAAGTAAAAAGGAGTCGACTCGCTGTGATGGCAAACTACAAAAAACGATGGAACCTAAAACAACTCCACAACGCGACGTCGAAGCGTCCGGTAGCGACGCTAGCGTGTCTTTCAAATCTCCTTCTCTAGCGGCGACGGAAAAACGGAAACCAGCTCGCTCGCGTGCAATCTCTGAGGATAGCTCGGAAACAGATCCCGGCATCAAGAGTTCTTGGATAAAGAAGAAAGACACCGGATGGGAAAAAGGGAGACTCCGACAGAAACCGGCACCCTTATTGGAGAAAAAATAGTTAATTTTTGTCAATATCTGGAGATTATAGTTAGGTATTCGTGCCCTTTATTTTTTAAATCAAACAATTACTAAGATGCCAACCAACGCAATAAAATGTTTGCAAATCAATCTGGGTAAAGGCAAGGCCGCCACTGGAGCCCTATTAGAAAAAATTGAAAGGGACAAAATTTCAATAGTTTTTATTCAAGAGCCTCACGTCTTCCGTGGAAAACTTCTGGGTTTTCCAGATCACTACAGGGTTATGCACTCTCGTAAGCCAAATGAACCAACTATTAAAGCCGCGATAGTTATACCTGATCCTCGAATCACAGCAATGCTAAATACAGATTTGTCCAGTAATCTGATGTCAGTTATCCAAGTTCTCTGTGGAAAAATGAACTTCTATGCCATATCCGTCTACCTACCACCACCATCAAGACCGGCGGGGGAGGATAAATTCGAAGAAAATCTAACGAATCTCTCTAATATTCTTAGGGAGACGAAGATCGAAAGCAGAAGTATTAGTTGCTGGAGATTTCAACTCAAAGTCCTTTTCTTGGGGTAGTGTATTGAAAGATAAAAGGGGTAAAAGTCTAGATACATTAATATCACAGAACAATCTGGCCATCCTCATTGGACACAAAGGACACAGCCTGATTGACCTAACTCTTGCCAGCTCCACACTAAGCAAGGAAATCTGCAATTGGCATCTTCCCCATGAGAGTAGCTTATCAGATCACCGTTATATAAGCTGGAGAATGGGAAAGGCAACTGAGCTGCCTGAACTCCAACGGGGATTCTGCACTGCGAATGGTAACTGGACAGCGTTCAATGACACTTTTTTATTACATCTTCATGGAATTAAACCACAGCTAGACGACTGCTCCTCTCCGGAACAAATTTCGACATTCGCTCAAAGATTAAATCTGGCGATGATGAATGCAGCTCGCGACACCTTTCCTCCAAGGAAATATTTTAGACACTCTGTTCCATGGTGGACACCCGAATTAACTGCTTTTCGTAAGGAAAATAACAGGTTACGGAGAATCTATCAAAAGAGTAAAGGGGAAAAGAGGCTATCAAATAAGCTTGCATATCAAAACAAGCTGCGTGAATACAAACAATTGATTTTAGACACAAAAAAACTAAAGTGGCGGCAATTCTGTACTCCTTCCTCAACTGGAAATCCATGGGGACCTGTGTTTAGGGTGCTCAGGGGAAGAAAAACCTCGACTAGCTTCGTTACCAGCCTTAAGATAGCGGGGAAGTCTCTTGATATTTTCGAAACTATGAGGGAACTTCTTAATGCTTTCTTTCCAGAAGACAATGAGGAGGACTCTTACATACACGCTCGAGTCAGGGATTATGCGGAAACTGGAAGAGGTGGACCAGATGATACACCGTTCACTATTTTCGAAATTGAACGCATACTACGCGGAATGAGCCCAAAAAAGGCTCCTGGTCTGGACGGCATATCATCAGACATTGTATTAGCTGCCTTTAATTCTGCACCCAAAATTTTTGAATTGTTGTACAACATGTGCTTAAATAAATCGATTTTTCCATCTTGCTGGAAAGAACAGTTGATCAAGATTATTTCCAAACCTAATAAACCGGCATTATCCACGAAGGATTTCAGGCCAATCAGTTTACTTCCGGTTGCTGGAAAGGTGTTAGATTCCCTGCTTATATCAAGAGTCGAGCACTATTTCTATAAAAACAATCTCATTCACAAAAACCAATTCGGTTTCAGAAAAGGAACTGGAACTGTCCAAGCTATTTCAACAGCCGTTGGGTACATACGGGAAGCAATAAAAAACAAGAAATATTGCTCTACCATCGCACTAGATATTAGTGGTGCATTTGATAATGCATGGTGGCCGCTTGTTATTAGCAGGTTAATTGAGAAGGGTTGTCCTGATAACCTCATCAAATTAGCTAGAAGCTATTTTGCAGATCGCAAGGCTATTATTATAGAACCAGGAATACAAATTGAAAAAAGCGTCACTAAAGGCTGTCGGCAGGGGTCGAAATCTGGACCAGGTTTTTGGAACATTCTCTATGGCACCATTTTTGAAAGAAATTTACCCGAAGAATGCGAAATCATAGCCTATGCCGATGACACTCTTCTGCTTTGCAGAAGTAACAGCATTGTGGGACTAAAGGAAATCACCGATCGTGCTTTGGCAAGTCTTCAACAATGGTCAGCCGACTGTCGACTAAATTTCAATCCAAAAAAGACTGAAGCTCTATTCTTCGGCAGATCATTAAGACAGAGAAGTCCCCTTTTCACTCTTGGGAACACAAAGATAAAATGCCAACATCATCTCAAGTATTTGGGTGTCATAATTGATAGATCCCTTAACTTTAAGGAACATATAAAAATTGCACGTGGTAAGGTGAAACACTTTAGTCAACGATTGGGTTTTGCCGTGAAGAAGGAATGGGGTCTAGGGAGAGCAGAAATAGTAAACATATATCATGGTGCGGTTGAACCAGCGTTACTGTATGGAGCTCCTATTTGGCACCGGTCTTGCGGTGTTAAAGGAAAGCTTAAGATATTGGGCGTACAACGCCTCACTACTATCCGTGCAGCCAAGGCATATCGTACAGTCTCTAATGAGGCGGCCTGCGTGATTTCCGGTATTCTTCCGGTTGACATCCGCCTAAAACAGTTGGCGCTTTATAGCTCGCATTCCAGTACAGATGATTTATTAATAAGAGACGTCTTGGGATTAGGTCTAACTTCAGCTGATTTGGAACCTACCATCAACACTCAGGCATTTCTCCACCCTTCGAAGCTGTCATTGGTCAATTACCATTTAACGCTTACGAATGTCCTCCAACTTCGGGTGTATACGGACGGTTCAAAATCCAACAGTGCTACAGGGGCTGCCTTTGTTGTCTACTTTGACGGAGATGAAGTACATTATAAGCAGTTTAGACTAGAGTATTACTGCTCTATCTTCCAGGCGGAGCTTATAGCCATACAACACGCCTTGCGTTATGTGCAAGAGCAATCCAACTGCTCTTGCTCTATTTTATGTGAAAGCCGTTCCGTTCTTGACGCATTGAAACACATGAATTCGTCCAGTGAATTGTTAATGGAAACCTGGAAAATAGCTGCTCGTGTATCGAAGAAGATCAAGCTCCAATGGCACTGGGTTAAAGCTCACGCTGGAATCGAGGGTAATGAGAGAGCAGACAGGCTTGCCAAACTTGCAGCAGACATGGAAGATCTCCCCATCGCTTATAGCAGATTGCCTAGGCAAGCACTAAAATCGAATTCCAGGGAACACTTTGAAAATCTCTGGCAGGATAGATGGTGGACGGCTAAAACAGGATTGTGGACCAAGACGTTTATACCATCCATCACAGCCTGGAAAAGCTTTAACGTCAGTCTGTCACACCACTCGGTTCAACTAATAACTGGCCATGGTAACTTCAAGGCGTATCTTCACAGATTTGGCAGGAGGGATTCTCCGTTATGCAAGTGTGGTGAAAACGACACTGCGGAACATGTCATCTTTTCGTGCCCAGATACCGCACAGTGGAGACAAACTCTGGAGCTAGACTTCAAAGAAAATGGACTTAACTGGCCTAATAACCAAGAGCAGCTTAAGTCAATTAAAAAGACTAAAGATTGGTGGCTTACCTTCGACAATAATGCGAAAAAACTAACCAGGCTAAACCACGACAGTCGGTTTAGTTAAACAAAGATCAATATGATACAAACTGAAAATAGGTCTTGGCATCAGTAGATTAAGAAACGCAACCAGCATTGTGACGAGCTCGACGGAATGCTGACTTTCATATGCACACATATGATAAATCAAACATTTAGGCTGTTGGAAGATGGTCTAGGTGATCCAAGCTTGTGTCCTAATGACCGCGTAATCACTTCTAATTTGTCCTTTGGAATTTGACTAGGTTTAGGCTTATTTCCCAAAAACAATTCCTTCAGATTTAGTTTTTGCCTTATCCGCGAAAAAAACACGTATGTTCTTCAAAATTACCCGTTAGGGTTGGTCTAGGTTTAGGCTTATCCTACAAAACAGTTTAATCCCTTCAAATTTATCCGTCAGGGTTTGCCTAAGTTTGGGCTTATCATCCAAAAACCAGAAATTCTCTTCAAATTCATCCATTCCTGTTTGTCTAGGTTCAGGCTTGTCACACAAAGACAATCTTATCTCTTGAAGTTTCTGCCCAGTTTTAAGTTTATCCTATAAAAACCTCGTAATACCTTCAAATTTATCCGTTGGCGTTTGCCTAGATTCAGGATTATCCTCCAAAAACAATCTAATCCCTTCAAATTTATCCGTTAGAGTCTGCCTACGTTTGTGCTTATCTCCAAAAATCACAAATTATTTTCAAATTCATTAATTCATCTTTGTCTAGGTTCAGGCTTGTCACATAAAGGCAATCTAATCCTTTCAAGTATCTCCTTAGTTTTAGGCTAATCCTCTAAAAACCTTCTAATACCCTCAAATTTGTCCGTTGGGGTTTGCCTAGCTTTAGCATCATCCTCTAAAATCAATCTAATCCTTCAAGGTTATCCGTTAGGGATTGCCTAAGTTTAGGCTTATCCTCCAAAAACAGTATAATACCTTCAAATTTACCGGCGAGGGTTTGCCTAGCTAGTTTAAGCTCATTTCCCAACGCCCTGAACAATTTAAACGCTCCCATTAACATTATCCTAACTTGCCCAGCCTTACCCCTTAATCGATTTCCCAGCCAATTTGTAGTCCTCAGTTAGGCCTTGCATGTGCAATTTAGGCTGTTCCGCCAGTATTTGCCTAGCTTCTTCCACTAGTATTTGCCTAGATTCTTCCACTAGTATTTGCCCAGAATCTATTACTAGTTTCTGCCTAGACTCTACCACTAGTTTTTGTCTGGGCTGTTCCAATAGTTTTGGTCTAGGCTGTTCTACTAGTTTATATCTCAGCTGCTCCACTAATAGTTGCCTAGACTCTTCTACTAGTATTCGTCTAGGCTGTTCCACTACTTTCTGTCTAAGCTATTCGAATAGGCAAATAGACTCTTCCACTAGTTTTTGCCTAGACTCTCCCACTAATATTTACCTAGACTCGTACTCTAGTATTTCTCTAGACTGTTCCAATAGTTTTTGTCTAGGCTGTTCTACTACTTTCTGTCTAGGCTGTTCGACTAGGCAAATAGACTCTTCCACTAGTTTTTGCCTAGACTCCTCCACTAATATTTGCCTAGACTCGTACACTAGTATTTGTCTACACTGTTCCAATTGTTTTTGTCAAGGTTGTTCTACTACTTTCTGTCTAGGCTGTTCGACTACGCAAATAGACTCTTCCACTAGTTTTTGCCTAGACTCTTCCACTAATATTTGCCTAAACTCTTCCAGAAGCTTATGGCTGCTGGAGGCTGTTCCATTAGTTTCGGTGTAGGCTGTTCCACTAAGATCTGATGATGGTGTATGTGTGGCGAGTTGTCTGGGCGGTTTAGTCTTCTGTTCGACGATGTGCCTAAAAATTCGAAAAATTCCGGAAACATTCAAATTTAATTTAATTTTCCAAAATTTATAAATTTTCGTTTTCACGATGACATTCCGTTCGCGAATTTATGCGCGAAATTTATGCGAATGTAAGCGTTTGTAATGTTTTTAATGTAAGCGTATGTTGAGAATGCAACATTGAGAGAAGTGGCGGTTTCATTTATTTTTTCAAAGATGTAAAGGTTAAGCAGCCAATCGACATCAATGAAGTTATGAATAAAAAGCTCTTTTGTAAATGTAACTACTAGTGCAACTTTTAGTTCAAATCGTCGTTCTTCTATAGCAACAGCCCAAGGTTGGGCCTTGGCCTCCCTCAAATTATTGCTCTAGGCGCTTCTGTCGATTGCTACCGTCTTCCAGCCTCTAATCCTTTGCAACCCTCTGGCATCTTCTTCTACCGCGTCCCATTGTTTCCGTGGTCTGCCCCTAGGTCTCTTCCCTACTATTTTTCTTGGAGGGCCCGTTTTGGCAGTCCTTCCTCATCCATTCTTGTGATATGATCTGCCCATTGTGACCTTTGTATCTTTGCATATGCGGATACTGACGGGTATCCGCAGCCAGACAATGTGAGGTAGCTAGGATCATGTTTCCTTATTGATTTGATCGTGAGTTGCGTTTTCGCGAACTGAGGCAGACGAACTTGAATGATTTAGATTCGCAGGTGTCTGCTTGGATATTTCGTCTCCTTCGACGATGCTGGTTGTAACTGAATCAGTACAGTGAGTTCATCACCTTATCCTTTTTGAAGACCCAGATTTTAGCCAATTGTCCATAATTCTGCATTAAAAGTAGGAACTCAAATTCGTTTACCTCCTCATGTAATTTTCTTTAAAACAATTTTTTACTATTCTTGATTATTGCTGCGGCACCCCAGACATACGTTCGCGGCACCAAGTTTGAGAACCACAGTAATAGACATTTTCAAATTTCTAATAGAATTTTAATTTTTATTTTTTTTTAGTGCGCATGCGTCAATTTCCGCCACGTTTTCGGACACTTTCTTGACGTATAACCAGTGAAAATAACAAAATGTGCCCGAAACTTTCATATTTCCGCCTTTTAAACAAGGCGGACGCGCATGCGCGTAACTAACCGTAAAAAGGTCTATTCACCTGCTCCATCCATGTAATTTCACATAAGCCGGATGGAGTAAAACTGGCCACGCGCCCCGATCTTATTAGTAGTTCTGAACGCGGCCGAGCGCGGGTGTTTAGATGGCGCGGCAAGTAGCGAGCGCGAATGCGTGTACGGTATGGAAATTCAAAAATTCTGCGCGAACGGCGGGAAAATTCAAAAATTTAAAAATATAAACAAATTAAAAATTATTGGATACAGGAGCTCCACAATCAGAGAGGATCTACAAATACAGGATGTCGTACGCTGGACAAAAGACCGTCGGAGGCACTGGCGGGACCATGTGAAAAGCATGATCCCACAACGGATCGTTAACTGGGCCATGAGACAATTCAAGACCACCTGGAAGGCCATGTCCAGACTCCTGGACATCCATATCACAGGAGATTAGAGACTAAGGAGGAACTTAAAGAAACAGGCACACGTGTCTATACAAAAGTCTAAGAAGAAGAAGAAACATTATTGATTAGAATAATTGATAAGATAGGCAGTTGCTTGGATGGAGCAGGTGAATTAGAACATACAATCTTTCCCTACGTCTATGTAGTCTTGTTTTATTATATAATAAGAAAATAATATACAGCGTCAACTGGATTAATATTTAGTCTAAAGAGTGAATTCGCAACATTTACGGCTTCCTTTTGCACGTTTAATTCGATTAAGACAAACAGCGTACAATAGATTTTTCCAACTCATTCCTTCCATATCGTACCAAACATTAACACTAACTAACAATTCATGGAATTCAGGTAAGAAATCCTAATCCTAAATCTCTTATAATCACCAATATATTTTAGTTGGAACAAGATGTTATCAGCAATCCGTTCAGTACTAATCACAGCTTACGTAATTTTCACACTCTCATTCCTACCGATCTTGCTGACATTCTTTGGATTCTGTTGGATTTATCGGTGCGTTGTTGGATGGATCCTCGGGTTGCGATTGCGGAGAAACTACGGCGGGTTGTTGAGCGGCCCAGACACCTTCTGGACGCTGAAAGACGACTCGAAACCGATTATAAACGCGCTGCTTCTCGTCAGCGTTAAACCCAAAGCCGGGAAACTCTCCGACGCAATGGCCGAACACTTGAAAGAAAACCTCTACGGACATGAAGATTTCCAGAAGCTTTTCTGCACAACGGACAAGTTCCTAGGTTACAGCTACTTGATCAAAAACAAAGTTAATCTCAATGATTACGTAAGTGTGTTTGATAAGGATAAATATAAGACTAAACGAGACTTAGAGGAGAGTTTAGGTTTGTTTGGTAATGTTGGTTTGCCTAAGAACGGGAGGGCTTTATGGGAAGTCTTGATAGGCAATGAGCCTATTTCGTGGTCACCGAAGCTAAACCACCCGATAATAGTCAGATTTCACCATTCCGTCGGCGATGGCATAGCTTTGCTCCAATTACTCTTAACTTCCTTGGAAAGAAAGCTTCCAGCCGCCCGTAAAACAACATCCTACGAGAAGGACGATTTCACGCAGAAGCTCGTGAAAGCTTCCATCCGGTGTATGCATCTCGCGGTGGTTTTATGCCATCTACCAATGGTGGTTTTAAAAAGGATCTCGAGCAAGGACGACGATAATTGCATTCACGGCAGCCGGCTTTCCGGGGAAAAAGTTATCGCCTGGAAGACGGAAAGTAGGGCGAATTATGTTAGGGTGGTGAAATGTATCAAGGATAAGATGAAGGGGGCCGGGTTTTTTGATATCGTTGCTGCGGCGATTTCGGCGTCTATTTATGATTTGTTTAAACACGTAAGCTGATTTTGACTTTTTTTTTTGAAACCTGATATTCTATGATCTTGTCTAGCCTTTTATAAATTCGTTCTATCTAATTATTTTTAGCTTGGAGATGCGAATGCATCAGTCTCGTGTATAATACCAGCGGTACCTAACTACATCCAGTATAGCAATCCAAAGCAGCTGAAGGAAATCAAAATTGATCTGACCAATCGTTTTTCGGTGGGAGTTTTGGATTTGCCGATAAACCACTTGAAGACAGACCGGTGTTCCGAGAGGTTTTGGAAGGTTGCCAAAGAGATTTTCGAGTTGAAAAATTCTCACGAATACCAAGTAAGGATTTTGGGCCAAATGTTGGGTTATTTTTTTGGGTTTTTTTTTAGGTGAATTATTGGCTTTTGAATATTGCGGCGACGGTTTTGCCGGAGGTTTTGCTGGCGCCGTTGGTGCGTTCGACGCAAAACACGATGGTGATTAGTAATCTGCCTGGGCCGAAGCAGATTGAGATGTTCGACGGGAATGTGATTGAGGAGTTGGTGTTTTGGCTCCCGCACAAAGGACTAACAGGTCGGTGACCAAAAACCGGTTTTTGTAAACTTTTCCAAAATGTTCAAATTGATAACGACTTTCACATAGTTGAAACTATTTAAAAATTAAAAATAATAATAACATCCACTTCGGGACAGCTTCACTAATTAAATCAAGGGAGAAACACGGAAATCTTCTGTTACTCTTTAGCACACAAGGTTTTATAAAGCCGTAACAGTTTAGAAAACCTTCAAATGGCTTAACAAAGTTTTCCAAAGCTGTTTGTCCAAAGAAGAACTTAATGGTTTCATGAATGGTTTCTATGTTTTAGGCGTTGCATTTTCGATTTTGACTTACAACGGCAAATTCCAAATTGGAGTTTCGATCGACAAAGTGTTCAACATTCCACAAAATCGACTAGAAGAAATATTGGAAGGAATCTTCGGCTACTTAGATAGTCTATATGAAGAAACTATTTAGAACCACTTTTACAGAACCAATGTTTTCAACTAATAGGCAATCAGTACTCACAGACCTAGGTATTACAAAATTGAAGTTATTACCAAGAAGTTGGTTAGATTAAGCAATTACTTAAAGCTAAGCAAGATGAATACTAAGATTTAGAACAGTCAAGCGGTAAGTATTATAAGTATTAAATAGCTATTCCGGAGGCCCGATGCTACGAAAAGACAATAAATTGATGGCTTGCAAAGAAAGTGTGAAATGTACCGAAAATATAAGCTATTAGCAAAATAATACCCCTTCCGACAAATTAGAGGGAATTAAATCCAACCGATTAAAAACTAAAGGCATTTGTTGCAAGGTGGGTCTATCTATTATCTCGTTCGATACCGACTTGTCACTCCACGTTACGTAATCTAGTCTCAGTTCCTGAAATTAATTACACTCAATAAAGGGGGCTCAGTTTAGAAGGTTATCAATCTTCTGGTTTCACATGTAATCGCTCAACAGTTACAAATCGCTGGTACAAATTCTAAAGAGAAACTAGTTTTGATGTACAAAGATTTTCGTCTTTGAGAAAAGATTTGTGTAGACTGGTCCAGTCTTGTCTAAGCTCGTCTAGTCTTCTGTTGACTTTTATCGTTTGGTTTACAAGGGGACCCTGTCAACTCGTCATCACCGATTTGGCCCAAATTTACAGTATATGTAGGGCTTGACTATAAATAAAAGTGACGCAAGCGGGAGGGCCAGATGGCCATTTTTACGCCAAACCGTAAGTTACCGACAACATAAGCCCGCTATGTTAGCATAAATTTCAATGGCCGATCCGCGCAGCGGTTCATAGTACGAGGATCGCTGGTTCGCTTCCCCGTGGGGACGCTTTTTTTTATTTGCAATTTTTAAAATAACTCTATTTTATTATTATTATTATTTATTATTGTTAAACTTTTTAATTGTAATTATTAATTTGTCAATTTAATTATTTTATTAGTAAAAAAAGCGTCCCCACGGGGAATCGAACTAGCGATCCTCGTACTATGAACCCGAGCTGTTACCGCTGCGCTGACCGGCCATTGAAATTTATGCTAACATAGCGGGCTTATATTAGTTATTTTTTCACACTTGGCCATCTGGCCCTTCCGCTTGCGTCGCTTTCATTTATAGCAGAGGTTCTCAAACTTTTTTGGCAGCGGTACCCTTACCGAGCTAAAAAAATCTCGCGGCACTTTTGTCGGGTTACAAAAATTTCGCGGCACAACTACCCTAAAAAAAGTTTGAATGAAATTTTTGTATTATTTCCTTTAAGTTTATCGGAAGTTTGGTAAATTTCACACTTAAATCACTTGATACAGTGAGTTTGCTCCAATACCTGTATATTTGTACAATTTGTTGGCCACATTCTCTGTGATTTCCCTGTCGAACAGAAACTCCCCGCACTTGCATTGCCCGCATATCATCCGTCTGTATCTAGATAACAACCTCCCAAACTCGTAGATGGACTTCTCCTGCTCTCCGATGAAGTCTGTCACCACGAAGTCCGTCAAATGCAAATCTTGACTCTCCTCTGCCACAGAGTGCAGCTTTATTAATTTCTCCTTGATAAGCTTCTCCATCTCGAGACTGACGTTGAAGGCCTTCTTAAGTTTGTGCAGCTCCTCCTGGTGCATGGTGTAGATGAAGCTCTCTCAGCCAGGCAGCGTGATCTCCGCGCGCCCGAAATTCGCGGACATGCCCAAGCAGGAGTAGCCAGCCTGCAGCTCCGCAACGAAAACAACGACTGCCAGTTGGAAGATGGTCTAGGTGATCCAAGCTTATGTCCTAATGACCTCGTAATCACTTCTAATATGTCCGTTGAAATTGAAAACAATTCCTTCAGTTTTAGTTATTGCCTTTTATTCGCGAAAAAACACTTATGTTCTTCAAAATTATCCGTTAGGGTTTGCATAGGTTTAGGCTTATCCTACAAAAACAGTTTAATCCCTTCAAATTTATCCGTTAGGGTTTGCCTAGGTTTGGACTTAACATCCAAAAACCAGAAATTCTCTTCAAATTCATCCGTTCCTGTTTGCCTAGGTTCAGGCTTGTCACACAAAGACAATCCAATCTCTTGAAATTTCTGCCCAGTTTTAAGTTTATCCTCTAAAAACCTCGTAATACATTCAAATTTATCAGTTGGGGTTTGCCTAGATTCAGGATTATCCTCCAAAAACAATCTAATCCCTTCAAATTTTTACGTTAGAGTTTGCCTAGGTTTGTGATTATCTTCCAAAAATCACAAATTCTCTTCAAATTCATCAATTCATGTTTGCCTAGGTCCAGGCTTGTCACACAAAGACAATCTACCTTTCAAATTTCTGCTTAGTTTTAGACTTATCCTTTAAAAACCTCCTAATACCCTCAAATTTATCCGATGGGGTTTGCCTAGCTTTAGCATCATCCTCTAAAATCAATCTAATCCCTTCAAGGTCTTCCGTTAGGGTTTGCCTAGGTTTAGGCTTATCCTCCAAAAACAGTCTAATACCTTCAAATTTACCGGCGAGGGTTTGCCTAGCTAGTTTAAGCTCATTTCCCAGCGCCCTGAACAATTTAAACGCTCCCATTAACGTTATCCTAACTTGCCCAGCCTTACCCTTTAATAGATTGCCCAGCCAATTTGTAGTCCTCAGTTAGGCCTTGCATGTGCAATTTAGGCTGTTCCGCCAGTATTTGCCTAGCTTCTTCAACTAGTATTTGCCTAGATTATTCCACTACTATTTGCCCAGAATCTATTACTAGTTTCTGCCTAGACTCTACCACTAGTTTCTGTCTGGGCTGTTCCACTAATATTTGCCTAAACTCGTCCACTAGTATTTGTCTAGGGTGTTCCAATGGTTTTTGTCTAGGCTGTTCTACTAGTTTATATCTCAGCTGCTCCACTAATAGTTGCCTAGACTCTTCTACTAGTTTTCGTCTAGGCTGTTCTACTACTTTCTGTCTAAGCTGTTCGAATAGGCAAATAGACTCTTCCACTAATATTTGCCTAGACTGTTCCACTAGTTTTTGATCAACTAGTTTTTGCCTAGACTCTTCCACTAATATTTGCCTAGACTCGTACACTAGTATTTGTCTAGACTGTACCAATTGTTTTTGTCAAGGCTGTTCTACTACTTTCTGTCTAGGCTGTTCGACTAGGCAAATAGACTCTTCCACTAGTTTTTGCCTAGACTCTTCCACTAATATTTGCCTAAACTCTTCCAGTAGCTTATGTCTAGGCTGTTCCATTAGTTTCGGTGTAGGCTGTTCCACTAAGATCTGATGATGGTGTATGTGTGGCGAGTTGTCTGGGCGGTTTAGTCTTCTGTTCGACGATGTGCCTAAAAATTCTAAAAATTCCGGAAACATTCAAATTTAATTTAATTTTCCAAAATTTATAAATTTTCGTTTTCACGATGACATTCCGTTCGCGAATTTATGCGCGAAATTTATGCGAATGTAAGCGTTTGTAATGTTTTTAATGTAAGCGTATGTTGAGAATGCAACATTGAGAGAAGTGGCGGTTTCATTTATTTTTTCAAAGATGTAAAGGTTAAGCAGCCAATCGACATCAATGAAGTTTTGAATAAAAAGCTCTTCTGTAAATGTAACTACTAGTGCAACTTTTAGTTCAAATCGTCCTTCTTCTATAGCAACAGCCCAAGGTTGGGCCTTAGCCTCCCTCAAATTATTGCTCTAGGCGCTTCTGTCGATTGCTATCGTCTTCCAGCCTCTAATCCTTTGCAACCCTCTGGCATCTTCTTCTACCGCGTCCCATTGTTTCCGTGGTCTGCCCCTCGGTCTCTTCCCTACTATTTTTCCTTGGAGGGCCCGTTTTGGCAGTCCTTTCTCATCCATTCTTGTGATATAATCTGCCCATTGTGAACTTTGTATCTTTGCATATGCGGATACTGACGGGTATCCGCAGCCAGACAATGTGAGGTAGCTAGGATCATGTTTCCTTATTGTTTTGATCGTGAGTTGCGTTTTCGCGAACTGAGGCAGACGAACTTGAATGATTTAGATTCGCAGGTGTCTGCTTGGATAGTTCGTCTCATCCGACGATGCTGGTTGTAACTGAATCAGTACAGTGAGTTCATCACCTTATCCTTTTTGAAGACCCAGATTTTAGGCAATTGTCCATAACTCTGCATTAAAAGTAGGAACTCAAATTCGTTTACCTCCTCATGTAATTTTCTTTAAATTTTTTTTTACATTTCTTGATTATTGCTGCGGCACCCCAGACATACGCTCGCGGCACCCCAGGGTGCCGCGGCACCCAGTTTGAGAACCACTGATTTATAGTCAAGCCCTACATATACTGTAAATTTAGGCCAAATCGGTGATGACGAGTCAACAGGGCCCCCTTGTTAGACTGGTAGAGTCTGGCCAATACTTAACTAGTCTTCGCTATACTCTGTCCGGCGAGAGAATGTATCCCGTCTCGACGAGTTTTGCGCATTGTTCTGCGCATATCCCCACTTTATTTCGAGTGCGCTGTCTTTAGTAGTCCGTGTTTGAAAAACTGACGCATATTTCTTAACTCAAACTAATCTGCGCGTCACTTGTCCCTCATACCTCGCCGCAGTACTGCTGCACTCTCTCGCCGGTTCGAGTATAGTCTTCAATCGAGTGCTATCCAATCTTGTACAGTTTAACCCCTTGCCATACGAATAATATTCGCGTTGACGTGTCCATGTACATGTGATCATATCACAGATACATGACGTATTTCATTTATCTGATTCCATAACGACATACTGCACGCTGTAGAGGAACACTAATCACAAACTGATTTGAAATGAGCGTGTACGCCGCGCTGCCCGCCCCGCTGCACGCAAACCCAAACGCCTTGCTCATTTACTTACTCAGGACGCCTGCTACTAAGACCATGTGTTTGAGATGCACGCTGCACGCCCCGCCCCGCTCCACGCTCTGTTTGAGCGGGCACTCAGGCCGTATCCTTAGAGACGTCATTGTATGTCAAGGGGTTAATCTTATTTAGTTTAAAGTTGTCTCATCTAAACAGTCTTGTCTCTATCTAGCCTAGTCTTGCCTCATCTTGTCTTATCTAGTCTAGCCTAATTCTGATTATACTTGTCTAGTCTTCGAGTGTTATCTAATCTTGTTTAGTTTAAACTTGTCCCATCTAAACTAGTCTATTCTAGCTTGGTCCATTATTTTGGAATAGGATATAGTTATGTTGTCAGATTAAACGAATGCTAATTCGACTACAAGGATAGTTGAATGTTAATTAGACTAGCTAATTTATATAACGAGTAAATTTGCATTATAATTATAATAATAGTTTTGCATAATGAGCGTGATAACGAGTGAAATGTTTTTTGATGAATATTAAAGTTGGAAGTACGGTATTAGCTTGGTAATCCGACACATATGGCACCAGACAAACGCCGGATTATCAAACCATTCCGGATTGAAACATTCAAGTCATCGTTAGCTTCGTCGTCATCCGAGGAATAAATTAGGCTGAGGATTTCTTCGTCAGAAAATAAATGAAAATTTTCCTTGCTTTTGCCTTGAAGCTAAGCTATGTCATCGTTTGTCGGCGTAACATCCACTTCACCGATGTTTCACCGATGGATGTTACGCTGACATAGCTTGGCTTCAAGGCACAAGAGAGGAAAATTTTCATTAACGTGGTCTGTTAGAAAAGTATCCGACCATTAGCCGGTAAAAAAAACTGGCATACCTGGAACGTTGGAAACCTAATCTCCCTCAAAGTAGTCTCCTTGGGACTCCACACCAGACTCCCTGTACTGCATTCTTAAAAAGAATGTACAATAGTCTTGCATATTTACTCTTGTCTGTCCAGTCTGTTTAGTTTGAAAAATGTAGAAACCAATACTCCATGGGCGTAGCCAGGGGGGGAGGGGGTGGTTGGGGGTTCAAACCCCAAAGAGATCACGGTAGATGTGCAGTTTAGGAACCCTTGTGTGTCACTTTTAAAAATTAAATTGGCGCATTTCTGTTATTGTATTTTCTTCCTTGCTTTTGCCTTGAAGCTAAGCTATGTCATCGTAACATCCACTTCGCCGATGTTTCACCGATGGATGTTACGCTGACATAGCTTGGCTTCAAGGCACAAGAGAGGAAAATTTTCATTAACGTGGTCTGTTAGAAAAGTATCCGACCATTAGCCGGTAAAAAAAACTGGCATACCTAGAACGTTGGAAACCTAATCTCCCTCAAAGTAGTCTCCTTGGGACTCCACACCAGACTCCCTGTACTGCATTCTTAAAAAGAATGTACAATAGTCTTGCATATTTACTCTTGTCTGTCCGATGGATGTTACGCTGACATAGCTTGGCTTCAAGGCACAAGAGAGGAAAATTTTCATTAACGTGGTCTGTTAGAAAAGTATCCGACCATTAGCCGGTAAAAAAAACTGGCATACCTGGAACGTTGGAAACCTAATCTCCCTCAAAGTAGTCTCCTTAGGACTCCACACACTTCTCCCAGCGGTGCCACCATTGTTGGAAGCATTCCGATAAATCCTCTTTCGGAATCGACTTTAGCTCGGCTGTCGTTGCAGCCATAATGTCCTCTCTTGTCTGAAATCGCGTTCCTTTCAGTGGCCTCTTGACTTTGGGGAGTAGCCAAAAGTCGCAGGGGGGCATATCAGGAGAGTAGAGGAGTCTGGTTTTTCGCCAAAAAAATGTGAACCAAGTGCGACGAATGTGCTGGAGCATTGTCGTGATGGAGTCGCCAATTTCCTGATGACCACGACTCCAGTCGCTTGCGCCACACAGTATCACGTAGACGACGTAGGACATCCCTCATTTCACTTGTCGTGATTTTACTTGCATTGAAAACCGACGAGAGCACTACACACTACGTCACTCCAGCACTGCTCGAAAGCAACTGACGCTATCTACAGGCGGGAAAAAATTCACGCATGAGCACAAAGGTTAAAGGTCGGCTCATGCAAGCGCGCTTGATTCGAATCCATCAGGTTTTCAAAATAAAAAATAAGGTCGGATACTTTTCTTACAGACCACGTATTTTCTGACGAAGAAATCCTCAGCCTAATTAATTCCACGGATCACGACGAAGCTAACGATGACTTGAATATTTTAATCCGGATTTTTTTGATAATCCGGCGTTTGTCTGGACCCATATGTGTCGGATTTGTTGGAAAGTTCTTGTAAAAATTGCGAAGACAATTTTAGAGTGGAATTAGCTTGGTCAGAATCGTCAAACAAGTTTTCAGAATTAAAAGCAGAGTGTGTTGGTCAGACATTTTTCCAAGAACACTGAACTTTATTTCTACTGTGCCGAGGTTTTAAGACACGTGTTTCCCCTGAGCGCCAGATTAACTAAACCGCCGGATTATCAAGATTGTACTGGACATATTTACAATTAAATGCAAATATTTTGGCAAATTTTGGTGCATTTTGTTGTCTAAAAGTTTCTGGAAACGTTCGCTGAAACGCTGAAAATGTTCGTGGCTAAATAAAAAAAATAAACTAATTCTCATTATAATTATATTCAATAATATAGTTGTTTGTGTGGAATGGGGACCAAATCACAAAACTCTGGCCTAAACATTTTGCAAAATGAAACATTGAAATTGCGACAATTTGCAGATTTCAAATAATTCCATGTTCATCTATTATTTATGATGAATGTTTCCTGAAATATACAGAATATTAGAACAAGAAATCATATCATAGTGAACAAGATTTAATCTATAGTCCATTTTTTTAAGAATGCAGTAACTAGAAACCTGATTTACACTATTACAAATGTTCAATCTAATTTTACAAAATTTGGCGCTAAATTCAAATATAGTTACAAGAATATAAAATTGGTAATTTATTAATGGTCTCATTGAATATCTTATTATTATTGTTTAAATACTTCAAATGGCAACAAAAGTAATAAAATACAAACAAATAAATGGAGGAAAACGCAAAAAATCTAAATGATACAAACAGATCAGATGATAATTGTGAATTGACACGGCATCCATAGACAACTAACAGCTGCAAATGTATGTGAAAAGAAAGAGAGAAAAGAGGTTGAGATGGAGAAGTAAATATCGTCGGTGTGAACTTCTTCTCGATTTAAGCCAATCAGAGAACAAGGTCAAATAAGCCCCATCTTCCCTGTACTGCATTCTTAAAAAGAATGTACTATAGTCTTGCATATTTACTCTTGTCTGTCCAGTCTGTTTAGTTTGAAAAATGTAGAAACCAATACTCCATGGGCGTAGCCAGGGGGGGAGGGGGTGGTTGGGGGTTCAAACCCCAAAGAGAGCATGTAAGATGTGCAGTTTAGGAACCCTTGTGTGTCACTTTTAAATTGGCGCATTTCTGTTATTGTATTTTCTTCAACCCCCCCCCCCCCCCCCCCCCTCGCAACTAAACCCTGGCTACGCCCGTGCTATAGTCTACATCAAAAAAGAAGCTACGCACTGAGATCTTCCGAGCTAAAAGAGAACACTGGCGAGAACTGTGCAATAGAATAACTAATGTTTGGGCTGATGTCTATGCAATTGCTACGCGTGAACTTAAAGTGAGACACCCTACAACTGCACCAGATGGAGCAGGTGTTGGAAGTAGTAAAGGTGCTCTTTCCAACGCACGAGAAGTTATAGTGGGAACCACCGGAAGCTAGTGAAGTAATGGAATTCTCTAGAGAAGAACTAATTAGAGCCAATAAGCGACTTCGAAATTGCAGATCACAACATTCCTCTAGAAATCATTAAAATTGTGTTAAGCAGCCAACCAGATTTTACCCTAGAAGCAATGAATGCAATAATGGCAACCGGTAGTTTCCCAGAAAATTGGAAAGAAGGCAAATTTGTTCTGCTAAGGAAAAAAGAAAAACCCATACACTCAATAAAGGAAACAATCTTTCAGACAGGCAATATGGGTTTAGAGAAGGAAGGTCGACACGAACCTGCTTCCTACCGACCCATATGTCTACTGGACATCGCAGGCAAGTTACTTGAACAGCTATTGCTCGCCAGAATCAAGTCAGAACTCGATAAAAGAAACAATCTTTCAGACAGACAATATAGGTTTAGAGAAGGAAGGTCGACACGAGCCTGCTTCCTACCGATGCATATGTCTATTGGACGTCGCAGGCAAGCGATAAAGGAAACAATCTTTCAGACAGGCAATATGGGTTTAAAAAGGAAGGTCGACACGAGCTTGCTTCCTACCGATCCATATGTCTATTCTACGTCGCAGACAAGCTACTTGAACAGCTATTGCTCGCCAGAATCAAGTCAGAACTGGATAAAAGAAACAATCCTTTAGACAGGCAATATGGGTTTAGGGAAGGAAGGTCGACAGTAGATGCTGTGATGAGGGTCATCAGAATAGCGGAAGAAGCCTCAGCTGGAACCAAAAGAACACGGAGGATTAGTGCGTTGATTACTCTGGACGTCCAAAACGCAATCAATTCGACAGCATGGAGAAATATAATGGAGGAACTAACTAACAGAAGTTTCCCCCCATACCTGTTGCGTCTACTTCGCAGTTATTTTTCAGAAAAGTCAAGGTAAAAAAGTCAACTATGAAAAGGTCTATTGTCAAAGCAAATCTCAGAAATATGCTTCCCTCCGTACAAAGGAAAATGGAAATTAGAGTGAGCAGTGCATACAGAGCGATCTCGAGGGACGCCGTGCTAGTTATCGCCGGTATTCCCCCCATCGAGTGCCCAATACAAGAGAGAGTTGATCTGTGCGCGAGACGAAACCGGACAAACAGGGCAAAATCCAGCAGAGAGGCAAAGGACTATATGTTTGAAACATGGCAAAATAACTGGACCGCGTCTGAATCAGGAGCCTGGACTGATACGTAACATGAAAGTATGGGCAACTCGCCAGCACGGAGATGGCAATTACCATCTGACCCAAGCTATCAAGAGCTTTTCAAGGAGTACCTGCATAGAATCGGCAGGGCCCCGGACGACCTCTGCGCAAGAGAGTACCCAGGATGTGAAGTAGCTCATATTTGTTTCGAGGATTATGAAATGAATTATGCATTATGAAATTAAGTATCCATCTGTTGTACAATTTCAGGACTGCTTCGCCATGCTCTTTGCACCCGAAGACGTCAGGGTGAGGTTTTAATAATATTATAGATATTTCTGTGCCACGAGGTGGGTTCTCTAGGGAGGGCAGCTGCCCCCCCCCTGGACAGAGGTTGACCCAAAAAGTTCAGGAGCGGCTATCACTAGAGCACGGAAAACCAAATCAGGCGAACTATTATTGGAGTTGAAAGACGGCAAAGCCCAAGGACTAAAAGAAGAATTAGAAAAAAAATGTCCGATGGTCCAAGTACGTGTCATGTCCGCAGACGTAATATTGCACATTAAAGACCTGGATGCAATTACTACACCTGAAGAGATAATACAGGCAATAAGAGAACAACCCGGTGGCGAAAACGGTGAAATTAAGGTGAGAAATCTAAGACCTGCCTACGGAGATAGCCAAATAGCAACTGTCGCAGTCCCAAAGTCTCTAGCTGCTACTCTGGTGGAAACAAGAAGCGTGAGAACAGGGATGGTTCAGTGCCGAACTCAGGAGCGTATAAACGTCACCAAATGCTACAGATGCTGGCAAGCGGGACATTTTGCCAGGGAATGCAATGGACCGGACAGGCAAAAGTTGTGTCTTAGATGCGCGCGTGATGGACATACTGCACAGGACTGCAAAGAAAACGAGTTTTGTCCCATATGCAATGTGGAGGGTCACAGAGCACACTCGGGAGCGTGCCCGGCTTTTAGAAAGGCGCTGACGGAGGCTAGGCGCAGAAAAAATTAACAGAAATGACCTTACAGTTCCTGCAAATAAACGCGATGCGCAGTCGAGCTGCTCAAGACCTAATGAAGGCCACAGCTCATGAAATGAAAGTGGATATCATCTTAATCAGTGAACCGAACAAAAAGTCAGTCAAGGGAGATTGGTTCGCCGATCAAAGGAAGGATTCAGCTATTATGCTAAATAATCCAAATATACCCGTTAGAAACTATGGAAGTGGGATAGGATTTGTGTGGATCGAGCTCGACGAAATAATCGTAGTCAGCTGCTATCTATCACCAAACCACAGCCTACAAAAACTAGAGCTATCGCTGGCCGCGCTTAGCCAGGAAATAAGGAGCAAAACAAAACCTACGGTAGTGGGGGGGGCGGACTTCAATGCAAAATCCCCATAATGGGGATGCTCAACTACTGATAAGCGAGAAGACATTGCTGGACTGGGTGGCAGAGCTAGACCTGTACGTATGCAATGTTGGAAATTCACCCACTTTCGAACGCAGGAGTAGCTCCTCCATATTGGACATTACTCTTACTTTGGGGAAACGGGTAGGGAACATTAGAAACTGGCAGGTACTCACGCGGGAAACGTTAAGTGACCACAAGTACATATTCTTTCAAATAACTGTAGATTATTGAAAGACTAGACCCAGAAGAACTAATCTCAGCCTTGGAGAGAATATGTAATGCCACTCTTGTCCCGAGGAAAAAATACAGGAAAGGAAAACAAGTATATTGGTGGAGCGATAAAATCGCTGAAATGAGAGATTCGTGTATTGGCGCAAGACGTACCTACCAGCAGAAACTTGTATTCCACATCGAAAAAGGCGCTACGTGCTGAGATCTATCAAGCCAAAAGGGAACACTGGCGACAACTTTGCAATAAAATTGACACAAATGTGTGGGGTGACGCGTATTCGATTGCTACACGGGAGCTCAAGGTAAGGCACCCGAACGTACAACTAACGATGGAACAGATGATGGAAGTGGTGAAGGTCCTCTTTGCAACTCACGAAAAGCTAGAATGGGAACTACGGGAAGTAAGCGAAGTATTGGAATTCTCTAGGGAAGAACTACTTAGCGCCACTAAACGACTTAGAAACGGCAGAACACCAGGCCCAGATAACCTTCCTCCAGAAATTATCAAAATTTTCAAATCCAAACTTCATTTTAGAAACAATGAACAGAATTCTAAGAAGCGGAATTTTCCCAGAAAAGTGGAAAAAGGCCAACCTGGTGCTCCTAAGAAAGGGAGAAAAACCTATACAAGAGCCTGCCTCCTATCGCGCCATTTGCTTACTGGATGTCGCAGGAAAGCTCCTTGGACAGATGTTGCTTGATAGAATCAAGACAGAGCTTGATAAAGGCAAACAGCTCTCGGACAGACTATATGGGTTCCGGGAAGGAAGGTCGACGGTAGATGCTATCATGAGAGTTGTTGGAATGGCAGAAAATGCCTCAGCTGGTACGCGGACAACACGGAAGATTAGCGCATTTATAACCCTCGATGTGAAAAACGCATTCAACTCGGTTGCATGGCGAAATATCATGGAAGAACTGACAAGGAGGAACTTTGCCCCATACCTGTTGAGATTACTTCGCAGATATCTATCCAACAGGAGAATATTATTCGAAGTTGGCACTGAAATCGCTGATTACGAAGTGTACAATGGTGTTCCACAGGGCTCACTCCTGGGTACTATATTGTGGAATATCATGTACGACGGCGTGTTGAGGCTAATTTTGCCGGACAGAGTGCAAATAATAGGATTCGCCGACGACCTAGCCATTGTTACAATAGGGAAGACAGAGGAAGAGATAAGTCGCGCAAACATGGCCATGTGTGGATGAATGGCTAGAAAAAAAAAAGATTAAAATTAGCTCCTCAAAAAAACAGAAGCTGTACTGATAATAGGCAACAGAACCGTTGGACCTATTACTTTTAAAATTAAAGAGGTAGAAATCACTCCCAAAGAAGCAATTACATACCTGGGAGTAACCATTGACAGAAAGCTCTCCTTCGAGGAGCACGTCAAAAGAATTACGGCAAAGGCCCTTAAAACCACCTCAGCTATGGAAAAACTAATGCCCAATACTAGTGGACCAAAAAGTAGTAAAAGAAGGCTACTCTGCTCGGTGGTCCAAACAACTATGCTCTACGGAGCTCCGGTCTGGGCAAGAGCCGTTACTAAAATAAACATTAAAAACATGCTCGCTTCTGTACAAAGAAAAATGGCCATTGAGAGTATGCAGCGCACACAGAACAATATCTAGGGACGCCGTACTAGTCATCGCTGGAGTTGCACCGATAGAATATCAAATACAGGTAAGAGTGGAATTGTACAAGACCAGAAACTCCACAAACAGAGAACACTACAGAAGAAGCGCAAAGGACCAAATGTTTGCACTATGGCAAAAGCACTGGAGCTCATCTGAAAAAGGACCCTGGAAGAGACTTCTAATACCCTGTGTGAAATTATGGGCAACATGGAGATGTGTCCTATCACCTAACACAGGCTCTCAGCGGTCACGGATGTTTCCGGAAATACTCGCATAGGATCGGCAGGGCCTCCGACGACTATTGTTTGTACTGTGGGAACGCATACACCGCACAACATACCATTTTCGAATGCGAAAGGTGGACCCCAGAAAGAGAAAAGTGGATGAAACAGACAAATTCGACGCTCGCAGTACATACACTAGTGGACGTAATGCTTAAATCAGCACAATACTGGTCATATACGGAAAATATGATCAGAGAGATTATTACACAAGAAGAACTCGACGAACAACGACGAAAAATAAACAATAATTAAGTTCCAGCACCCCTAAACACTCATAGCAAATGTATGGATGTATGGATAAAAAATATAAAATCATATCGTACGACAACGACATCTTGAGGTTATGATTGAAGAGGTACCAAGATGCTGGTGATTTCAGGAGGGCCACTTGTCAAGTTAACTGAAAGTGCTTGCTACGTCCTCAAAGAAAAAAAAAAGTCTGTCTAGTCTGTCTAGTTTGTTTAGTCTGTCTAGTTTATCTAGTCTGTCTAGTCTGTCTAGTCAGTCTAGTCAGTCTAGTCTGTCTAGTCTATCTAGTCTGTCTAGTCTGTCTAGTCTGTCTAGTCTGTCTAGTCTGTCTAGTCTGTCTAGTCTGTCTAGTCTGTCTAGTCTGTCTAGTCTGTCTAGTCTGTCTAGTCTGTCTAGTCTGTCTAGTCTGTCTAGTCTGTCTAGTCTGTCTAGTCTGTCTAGTCTGTCTAGTCTGTCTTTTTTTTTTTTTTTTGAACTTGACTTGACAAGTGGTCCCCCTGGAATTCTCCCTATATCCCTCGGAATCGCAAAAGCATTTCTTCAAGGGAGGGCTGTTCTAATATTTCGTTCTCACTAGTTGTTTATTCCTTCTTCTTTCTTCCTCTTCCTTTTTATCAATAATTTTCTTCATACCCTTTTCTACAACCTTCAAGTCTTTATCACTCCTCAGCATGATTGCCATCATGTTCGTGTTGGTTAACGTCTCTCCTATGCGTACCTCCATCTCAAGTCTTTCGCTTGTCCATCGGGGGCAGTAGAAAGCGGTATGTTCCACTGTGTCTGCCTCCCCACAGTAGGTGCAGTCTTCCGATTCCTGTAGATGGAACCGTTTGAGGTAGGCTGCAAAACAGCCATGGCCACCCAGAATTTGTGTGATGTGGTATCCCACCTCTCCATGTTTCCTGTTTGTCCACTTTATTATATCCGGGATCAGTTTTTTGGTCCACTCGCCCTTATCTTGCAGTTCATTCCATTTCTCCTGCCATTTCGTTTTAGTTTCTTCTTTTATTTGTGCCGTGGTTTGTCCATTTTGTTTTTTATGCATACGGCATCTTTCGTCCACCAGTAGTTCTATTGGCGGTACTCCGGCGATCACTTGAAGTGCTGCAGTTAACGTGGTGCGGTATGCGCTACATATTCTTATTACTGTTTTCCTTTGAACACTCCATTATGTTTCTATATTTAGCACATTTCATGGTTTCGCACCAGATTGGCGCCCCATACAGCATTATCGAGTACACTACCGATGCAAGTATTTTCCTTTTACTGCTTCTTGCACCCCCCACGTTAGGCATTATCCGGGACAGTTTGGTCGATAACTCTTCCGCCTTTTTTGCGATGTTTTCGACATGTTTGGTCATTCTCATATTGTGGTCAAAATAGATTCCTAGATACTTGAGAACTTGTGCTAATCTAAAAAATGGTGCTAATCATTATTCCGTCGATCTGTATGGTTATCTCCTTTAACTTCCTCCGACCCACTAGCAGTACGCATTCCGTTTTCTGGGGGGTTAACTGGAGCTTTTTCTTCTTCATTTCCTTTTGGATTTCAAGGATTGCGGCATTTATTTTACCTTCTAGTGATGTCCGTGTTCGCCCGCAGGCAACTACAGCTAGGTCATCCGCATATCCTACAAGGGTCACTCCCTGCGGCACTTCCACGTTTATTACGCTGTCGTAGTGAACGTTCCACAGCAGTGGACCGAGTATGGACCCCTGTGGTACACCGCATGTCACCTCGGTTGAGTGTTTATGTCCTATCAGCATTGTTCTGTTGGTGAAGTAACTGCATATCAATTCTATTAGGTATGTGGAAATGTTTCTTGCTCTAAGGTCATCTACGATACCCTTCCAAGACGCGCAATTGAAGGCGTTTTGTACGTCTAGCGTAACCATTGCGCAAAAATCCTTTTTCGTCTCTCTTGCCTTGTTTTTAATTATTTGCATTGCATCAATGGTGGAGCGCCCCTTTCTAAATCCGAACTGCATGCCGGCTAAACCTCCTGTTTGCTCGAGCTCTTCATTTAGTCTTCGGTAGATTAATTGTTCCAGCAGTTTGCCGGCAGTATTTAGCATGCTTAAGGGACGGTAGCTTTGCACCCCATTTTTTAGGTTTTTCCAGCAGAACTAGTCTCGATTCCTTCCATATTTTTGGAAACTCTCTTCTGCTCAATAGTCTGTTATATACGTCCAGGCAGTATTGCGGTTGTCTGAGAGCTGTCAACTTGATTAGTTCCGCCGGGATGCAGTCCGGTCCGGGTGCTTTTCCCAATTTCAATTTGCTTGCTGCTACTTTTAGTTCATCTACGGTGAAATATGTGGGCTCAGCTTTCGGCAGACCAGCCAGTTCCTTTTCCCATTGCAGTATGGGGTTTTTCGGGAATAGTTTGTTGGCTTCCTCCACCATCTGCTCTTCTGTAAGGAAGGTCTTTGGTGCCACATTCATTTTTTTGCATACTATTCTATAGCCCTCTCCCCATATATTGTCGTCTATCTCGTCGCAGACCTTCTTCCATGCTTTCTTCTTAGCATCTAGTATGGCCTGCTTAAGAGAGTTTCTGTGCTCATGGTATTCGCTTAGATATTTTTTCCTTTGTTCTATGGTTGCGTTTGGATTTGCATTTGTTCTTGTGGTTTTCCTTCTTCTAGCTATACATTCCTTTCTTAGTTTTGCTATTTCAGTGTTCCACCAATACACTTGTTGTTTCTTTATATGCTGGCTTGACTTTTTTGGTAGTGTTCGGTCGCACGTAATTTTAATTTGTTTAATATATCCTTCTGGAGTTATGATTTCTTGTTTTCCCTTTTGGTCTTCAATATTTTGGTCTAGTTCTGTGCTAAAAAGTCCTAAGGCGTCAGGTTTAATTTTCCAGCCTAGTGGTTTATGTTGCTGTTTAATTTCCATATTGGTCCTTCCTATCTTAACTTCGTAACAAATATATTGATGGTCGCTCAAGTTTTCAAGTTTCAGTACTCTCCAGTTCGTTATTTTCCCGCTTATGTTTGCAGTGCTGAAGGTAATGTCTATATAAGACGTCCCTGTATTCAGTAGCTGTAGGTCATCTGCGGCTAACCATTCGGATAATATTTTTCCCCTTCTGTCCTCTGTTCCAGATCCCCATAGCCTGGATTTTGCGTTAAAGTAGCCACCTACCAAAATTTTCTTGGTGTTTCCATTTAGGAACATGCTTTCGCGTATTCCGTTAAGTATTGCTACATACTCGTCGTCACTTATGTTTGGTGAGCAATAGCAACTGTATATTATGATGCCTAGAGTCTCTACCCAGACATATCCTTTTCCGCTTGCGCTTCTGGTGATCTTGGTGTCTCTGAAGCCTCTTATTGCGGCACTTTTTTCATTGCTGTGGAACCAGGGTCCTTTATTGACATCCTTGATGTTAGATTCCGATATTAGTACCAGATCCAGTTGTAGTGTCGTGGCGGTCTTATATAATAGGTCATGTGCCGGGCCACATCTATTCAGGTTGGTTTGCAGGATCTTAAGGGTCATTTTGGAGTGGTCGCATATCCTTCTGGTTTTCCGCATTTGACACCTTTTTTTGGATCCTGTTCTCTCTTTTGGAGTTTGGTTTCTGAGTTTAATTACTTCATTTTTATATTTGCCGCATTCCATGGTGGCAGCTCGATGACCTTCTTCCTCGCATTCGTAGCAGTATGGAGCGTTCTCGCAGTTTACTGCCAGATGTACTTTCTTACTACATTTATAGCACCGGTCTTTCATATCCTTTTTCTCCGCAGTGCAGTCCTTCATTTCGTGCCCATGTCCTAAGCATTTGTAACATTTGATTGGGGACAGGATTTCGCTTATTCTGCATCTTTGCCAGCCGATTTTAATTCTTCCAGTCTTAATGATCTCCTCGGCCTTCTTCTTGTATAGACTTACTGTTGCTACCATGGTGTCTCCTTTTTTTGTGGCTCTTAGGGTGTTGATCTTTATATCATTCCTCTGGGTTTCTATACCCGTTGTATCTGCTATCGCTTCCTTGATCTCTTCTTCTGTTGTCTCCTCTAGTATATCCCTGATTATGATAACTTTCCTAGATGGCTCCATTTCTTTGGCTGTGGCTATGTCTTTTAGAGTTTCGAGAGCTTTTTCTTTAAACAGAGTTGCTGCTCCTTATTTTTTCTCTTTGACCGTAATCCTGTAGTTTCCACTTTTAGTCTTCTTGATTTCTTGAACCTGCACTCCAACTTCCTCTACATCTATTTCTTGTCTCATCGTTTTCAAGACACTGGCGAAGGTGCTTCCGCTAGAAGTTGTGGGCGTTATTTCTATCGTTTTTTTAATTTGTTTGGCCCTTCTATGATTTGGTTTAATCCATCCTCCGTTTCCTCCTGCGTTTTCTGTATAGGGCTTGTTTTGATCATCTCCCGCTGGACCTTGCGTGTTTCTTTTGTATATATATACTTTGGTTCTTGTGTTGTGAAAGATAGCTTCTATCATTTTTTGGAATCTTAGTGTGGTCAGACTGGCGAGGTGGTGGATTGCAATCCCATCACAATTGCCTGTTTCCTCCTTTAATTTTTTGAGCTTATCCCATAAGTCCTCTTCTGTTCCGTCGTGCGTCATTTTAATAATTTTCCTGTGTATCACTTCCTCGTGATCTTTTGACCTGATTTTCGTTACTTGTTCCAAGATTTCAAAGTCACCGTTTAGTTCCCCTATTTCAGGATATTTTTCTCGATAGATTCTTTGGATGCCCTTCTCCATCTTACTGTCATTGGGATCCACGATTACTATCTTTACCGATCCGTCTTCCCTGTTGAGTGGATTCCCCACAATTACCTCGGTGTTGCTAAACAGTTCCGCCCTCCATTCCTTCACATCTGCAGAGTGCCATTTTTCTAGAGTGTCTACGCCCTCCAGGGTTTCTAAAGAGTTTACAGCAGGTACCATCGATGTTGAGTGGGGGTCGTGTCTACAGGTCTCGGTGGTCTGTGTACCAGCACAGCATGTCCGTGTAGGTTCCAGTTGGTCGCTGTCCACTTGTATGTCTACATCATAGGTAGGAATTTCAATATTTTCCCACCTATGGGCTTCAAACCATTCCTGTGCGGGGCCTTTGCTGATTTTTTCGGTTTGCCTTTTCATCTTTTCCACCAGAGTCTTAATCTCCCTCTTCGTGCTAGGGCTTTCATCAACGAGTTTAGCGAGCTGAGCTGCGTGCATTGTGATCATTTGAATAGTTTCAATAATGTTAGATGCAGTTGGGCACTCCTTCTTTTTCATGGCATCTAATGAGTCGGTGGCATCGAAAGACGTGTCTGCTACTTTCCTTTTTTTCTTTTTGGCGGTGCCCATTGAATTACAGCGCTGTCTTTGACTACTGCTGGTATTCAGCCTGCTGTGCGGCAGTCTATTACTCTCCAGGAAACCGTCAAGAGTTGTCGCTCGTTTGACGCTGTCTGCAGTTTGTCTTACTGTTCCAGTAATGGTATCTTGCACTTCGGCCTGGTTCCCTACCAGAAGTGCTGGGCGGTCGTTGGATAACGGTCGGGGGGAGCCCGCTCGCACACTCCCTGTACCGACCGGCACTGAGGTATCCCTCCTCTGCACCGTAAACGAATTTTCCTTGTCTGAGCTCATTTCATAATTAAGGGCTATCCGACCTAGACCCGCGCCAATAAGTCTAGGGAACTTTTTTTTGTTAAAGAGGATTTTCCCCTCTGTGCGTATCTATCTTGGTCTGGTCCTTCTCCCTTGACCTGTCTGACTTGGGTGACCCTTCTGGTAGCTACGCTACCGTCAGCAAAGCTCTCAGGATCATTAGGACACGCAAGCTCCCCCACCCGGCATAATGCCTTCGTCAAGGTGTAGATACTTCAAGGGAGAGTCTGTCTAGTCTGTCTAGTCTGTCTAGTCTGTCTAGTCTGTCTAGTCTGTCTAGTCTGTCTAGTCTGTCTAGTCTGTCTAGTCTGTCTAGTCTGTCTAGTCTGTCTAGTCTGTCTAGTCTGTCTAGTCTGTCTAGTCTGTCTAGTCTGTCTAGTCTGTCTAGTCTGTCTAGTCTGTCTAGTCTGTCTAGTCTGTCTAGTCTGTCTAGTCTGTCTAGTCTGTCTAGTCTGTCTAGTCTGTCTAGTCTGTCTAGTCTATCTAGTCTGTCTAGTCTGTCTAGTATGTCTAGTCTGTCTAGTCTGTATAGTCTGTATAGTCTATCTAGTCTGTCTAGTTTTGTCTGTCTAGTCTTGTCTGTCTAGTCTCGCCTATCTAGTCTTGTCCATCTAGTCTTCACCATCTACACAAATGTTTAGTTAGTTTTAACTAAAACTTATTTATATTATTTATTTCTTATAGATTGGACGTACTGGAGCTGCGTGAACAAGAAAATAAAATTTCTGGAGATTTTTGTAAAAGTTCAGCAGCAATTCATTCATAATAAAGAACATTAATAATATTATATATTAGCTAATTTATTGCCTAACTTACTTGGTGTTTTCATTGTCGACTGTATCTGTGACGATCAGCACCACCCCGACGAGCACAAGCCCTCCACCTGTCCACCACAACAGAGAAGTCACCTCCCCGAAAAACAAGAAACCGGCGACAGCCTGCAACATTAATGCCTCATAATAACTTCATAATTGGACACCTCAGCTCAAGCTGCAACAATTTTGTTTTGGCTAAATCTGAGTTTGGTGCATGTAAGCCGTGGCAGAAATTAGAACTAACGTAAAAAGACAATGTTTTACCGATTTTTTAGTTTTTACTGATTTTTAAGTTTTAACCTAGGTTAGGTAAAGGTTAATATTAAATCCAGGTCATATATCACGCGGTAGCGTTTCTTCTCGCTCCAAAATAATCAAAACTAATTCAAATAATTTAGCTTGCGACTCGCACGCCCTCTTACATGCACAATACTCCGATTTTATCCAAGGTTTTCCCTTACCGAGAGCAAGTAATTCGTCGAAGCGCTTATTACGGTGGCCGGCAGCGAAGAACTCGAATCCCTCATAGCTTTTATATAAAACGACCAAACGCCCAGGTTTGTCAACACCATCAACACAAAGAACACCACTCGCATCAGAAAATAATCCTAAAATATTACAAGAGTTGTTAGCTACCATATATTCGAGTTATTATTACCATTACATATAAGAGTTGTTATAAGACGAGTATTTACGAGTAATTATTACCATTACATAAGAGTTGTTATTACCATAAATGTATTGTGCTCTGTTGCAAAAACCATTTTCATTTAATAAAACTTGACACTGTCAATTTCAATTGTTTTTTCGACGTCTGCTTCGAATTTTATACATTGAGTGTGCCATCCGAACGGAGTTGCCAACTAACGAATTCAAATATGTAACCAACGTAACAAAATAATTCTCAATCATTTGTATATATGTCAAGGTAAAAGTACAAAATCGGCAAATATAAACATTTACTGATATATATATATATATATATATATATATATATATATATATATATATATATATATATATATATATAAATATATATATATATATATATATATATATATATATATATATATATATATATATATATATATAACAAAATATAACAAATAATGTTATAAAAAATGTTATAAGGATTTTCGATAGAACTCTAAGAGTTCTACCAGGAACTGCAAACAGAACTATTGCGCGATTATTTTCTCCTTGCTTCGCCGCATCGGTGAAGTCTAATTTTCCGCATATCTTTCGAATTTTTAACTTTGAAGAAAAATGTTATAAGAATTTTCGATAGAAAGGGGCGCGGCAGAACGGAGGACTAAAGCTGCGGATGCACAACGTGCGGACGGATATGCGCAGTTAAGGCATAGAAGACGACAAGAAGAAGCAGTTAAACACGGAAAATCTGCCTCTTCAGGAGGCATAAAAACGCGGAATTTAACCTTTTCCAAAACCCACGTGATGCGGACCCCCAGGTGAAATCCGGGAAACGCCACATGTCAATCGACTCAGAATTGATCGAAATTTGTGATTCCGCCGTGATCTGGCGATTCAGGCCGAACGCTTCCCCACACGGATCCCAAATGTTTGCTTTACAAAATTTACGTCTTTTACGGTGGTCACGGCGAAGATGGCCAGGAAAAATGAAATTCACGCAAGGATTCCAGTAGAAAATTTCTAGACGCGTGCTCCGACACCACTCTCGTCGCTGCGCAACTTTTGTGGACGACGTTCTTCACATTTTCCTGCGAATCCGGGTCCTCCGACTTAAACACCGCCTCCAGCGGCCCCCTCGCTCTGTCATAGTCGGTGCATCAAATTCTTGAAGCCAAAGTATAGACGAACGAACCCACGTATGGCGATTTTCGATGAGACTTCCGAATCGCGTAGTTTAGTTTAGGCGACCAAAAATGACGATTTTTGCAAGAAAAAGTGAGTTTTTCGCCCTTCCCAAAAATTTTAAGCAAAATTATCGAAAATTGAGGTGAGAGTCGGACGTGTGGCGACGTTCCGGACACACCGACATCGGAACCACGTCCGTGCGACGAAAACTGTCCGAGTTGTGGCTGAAATAGTGGAAAAATTAAAAAAATCGCCCAGCCACCCCCGGAGACGGCAGATGGGTGAAATTATTTTTAGAAAATACTTGAATCTTTTTCAAATCAGTTGTGTTAGATTTTGAGTCGTTAAACAGTTTGTAAATATATTTTTTTTTAATTAAAAAAACCATGTTTTTTGGCCCCTAATTTTTTCAGTGTCTTTTGATCAATAGGTGACTTATCTATGTGAAAGGGGTTGCATAACTACCGGAATTTTTATAAATATTGGCGCTGTGTGTTATTCCTTATAATTGACATGGCAGTGAAAGGGTTAATGAATTAGTTGATGTTACCTGTAATGTAGGCAACCCCGAGATCTTGCCGAACATACTGGCTACAGTGGCACAACCACCAGAGAGCATAGCATAGCATTTGCTTTTAATTCCAACGTTCATCTCGAAATGCTATATGGTATCTAAAAGCAGGTATTTTATTGTTAAGTTACTGGCGTGAATACGTTTTAATTTTCGGTTGAAAACATTGAAATTGTTGGTTGTAATAGGAAATGAAACTCACGTGGACTGGAGCGGATGTAGTTCTACCAGTTGGTTGAAGTGTTGTGCCTCCCCCACTTTCTGGATTTGTAGCTTTGGGGGTTGAATAAAATGTAGGGTTTGAACGTCGTTTGGGTGGGATTTGGTGCGAGAGAACGTTGGTGGAAGTTGGAGGGAGAGACGTGGTTTCGTGTTGTGTTTTGAGTTGCGCGAGTCGGTAACGGTTTCGGGCGAGCGGTCGAGCTCGAACAGGTAAATCAAGCTTACCTAGTAAAGAGAGAATGTAAACTAAAATGCAGTGGACCTTATCCGGGAACCGTTCGGTGCAAGATTCCGCAGTGCAAACCGTCGCCGTGTTCGCGTAAAAAACCGACGAGGATAAAAAATACGGTTTTTGTTTTGTTAAATGTGTTCGAAAATGTTTAGTGTTAAGTTGATCTGTGATAGTTTTTCGTGATTGATCTTCAGTTAAACGGAGTTTGTAAGTGGAAAGTCTTGGGAAAAAATGCGGTTAACCTGTTTAAAGAGGTGAGTCTGTTTATAACAATCAACTTTTAATTACACACAACGCTGATTTCTTAATAACTTTTTTGTTGTTGATAAGTTCACACCGAATTCTACAGGTAGTTTTTGTAAAATCCTCGCTGTGTTCTAGAAGCGGTTACATATCGAGACAAAGTCCACACAACTCTCGACAATTATTTAACACCATTTACTTTGCTGCGATATTTTCATTAAAGTAAATATTTGTGAAAAATTACTTACAATAAATGTAACATTGACACGTTTAATCCATTTTCTATGCTGACATGATGATGAATAAATTGTAGATATATTTTCGCGATAACAATATTTTCGCATTTGTATGTGTGCTTTTGTAATTTTAGATAAAATTGCATGAACATTTATTTATCCATTTTATAATCTCATTCATTCTCTTTGGGGTTTATCTACATAACAGATTGTTTTAAGCACAAACATATTTCAAAATGTTTAAATAGTTTTGCTGCAAATATATAATTCAATTATTTAAAGACTAGACAGATAAGAGTAGACAGATAGCTCTAGACAGGCAAAACTAGATGGACAAGACTAGACAGATAAGACTAGACAAGCAAGACTAAACGGACAAGACTAGACAGATAAGACTAGACAAGCAAGACTAGAAGACTAGACAGACAAGACTACCTAATACAAGAATTGGCAGACAAGACTAGACAGACAAGACTAGACACAGAAGACTAAATATGCAAGAATATACAGACAAGATTGGACATACAAGACTAGACATACAAGATTAGACAGACAAGACTAGACACAGAAGACTAAATAGGCAAGACTAGACAGACAAGATTAGACATACAAGACTAGACATACAAGACTAGACAGACAAGACTAGACACAGAAGACTAAATATGCAAGAATATACAGACAAGATTAGACATACAAGACTAGACAGACAAGACTAAACAGACAAGACTAGACAGACAAGACTAGACAGACAAGACTAGACAGACTAGACAGAGACTAGACAGACTAGACAGACTAGACAGACTAGACAGACTAGACAGACTAGACAGACTAGACAGACTAGACAGACTAGACAGACTAGACAGACTAGACAGACTAGACAGACTAGACAGACTAGACAGACTAGACAGACTAGACAGAGACTAGACAGACTAGACAGACTAGACAGACTAGACAGACTAGACAGACTAGACAGACTAGACAGACTAGACAGACTAGACAGACTAGACAGACTAGACAGACTAGACAGACTAGACAGACTAGACAGACTAGACAGACTAGACAGACTAGACAGACTAGACAGACTAGACAGACTAGACAGACTAGACAGACTAGACAGACTAGACAGACTAGACAGACTAGACAGACTAGACAGACTAGACAGACTAGACAGACTAGACAGACTAGACAGACTAGACAGACTAGACAGACTAGACAGACTAGACAGACTAGACAGACAAGACTAGACAGACAAGACTAGACAGACAAGACTAGACAGACAAGACTAGACAGACAAGACTAGACAGACAAGACTAGACAGACAAGACTAGACAGACAAGACTAGACAGACAAGACTAGACAGACAAGACTAGACAGACAAGACTAGACAGACAAGACTAGACAGACAAGACTAGACAGACAAGACTAGACAGGCAAGACTAGACAGACAAGACTAGACAGACAAGACTAGACAGACAAGACTAGACAGACAAGACTTTTTTTTTTTTTTTATTTGAAATAAAAACCCTGGACACCCTGGGACCGCTTATAGCATTACATTCAGGGTGTCAGATGTCAAAACATTTAAGAAAAAAATACATGCTTGTTGGTTCGTTCAGTCCAAGGTGGGGTGTGGAGGTACGATTCGGTTGTGTCCCTCTTTTTCCAGGTCCGTTCGTCAGCTTCTTTTTCTGATAAGATTTTGTTAATCATTCTGTTGATGATGTCCCAATCTTCTTGGGATTGTAGCATCTGTTGGATTGTATTTCTTGGGTTGAGGTTCGGTATTGCTGCTTCCCCGCGTTCTTTGTCCCATCTCGGGCAATCGTAGGCTGTGTGGGTTACGCTGTCTTCTTGTCCGCAATACACGCAGTCTGAATCCGGTGCCCTTCCAATGTTGTGTAGAAATTCCTTGAAACACCCGTGACCCGTTAGCAGCTGGGTTAAGTGATAATTTAGTTCTCCATGTTGTCGTCGATACCAGGTCTCTATGTTGGGGATTAGTATCCTTGTCCACTCGCCTTTGGTTGTCGTGTTCCAAGCTTCCTGCCATTCCCTAATCAGCTCTTCATTTGCATTGTTTCTTGTTGATATGTCTTTGTCGGCATCATATAGGTATTTTCTCTGTTTGATCTGGAGTTCAATTGGCGGAATGCCCGCGATTACTAGGGCAGCATCTCTTGATACGGTTCTATAAGCGCCGCATACCCGTAGCGCTAGCTTTCTCTGGTAGGCTGCTAGTTTTTCGATGTTGCTTCTGTTTACGGCCTCGGCCCAGATTGGAGCACCGTATAACATTGCAGACAGGGCAACTGTGCTGAGCAGCCTACGTTTGCTGCTCCTCGGACCTCCCACATTGGGCATGAGTTTTTCGAGTGCAGACGTGGTTTTCATTGCCCGCTCTGCAGCCATTTTAAAGTGTTCTCTGAACGAGAGACTCTTGTCGATAATTACCCCTAGGTATTTGATGTGGGGTTTAGGTTTAATTTCGGTATCCAACACTTTGAATGATACCTGAGCCAGTTTCCTGTATCCGGTCAGCAGAATTGCTTCGGTCTTTTCCGGTGCTATATGCAGTGCTTTTGATTCCATCCAGCAGATAATTTGTTCTATCGCCTGATTGGCCCTTTGCATGACTCCTTTTTCCGTTTTTCCGACGATGGTTAGTGCGAGGTCGTCGGCGAAGCCTATCAGCTTGGTTCCTTCAGGAAGTTTCAGCCGAAGTACCCCATCGTAAAGTATATTCCACAGGGTAGGTCCTATTACGGAGCCCTGTGGTACATCGCTAGTGACCTTATAGGGTAGCGTTTCGTGCTCGGCTTGCAGTAGGACACTGCGGTCCTCGAAGTAGTTGCGAACCATTCGTAGAAGGTAGGGAGATATTTTTCTTCTCGTTAACTCGTCCAGGATGTGTTGCCAGACTGCCGAGTTGAACGCGTTCCGGATATCTATCGTTACTAGTGCACATATTTTCCTGGTTCTTTTGGTGCCTGCTTTGGCCTTTTTTGCGATGTTCACAACGTGATTTATGGCATCTATGGTTGATCTGCCCTCACGGAAGCCGAATTGACTATCCGAGAGGTTTATGCCGTTCTTAAGTTCTTTTTTAAGGCGGCTTAGGAGTAGTTGTTCCAGCAGTTTCCCAGCTGCGTCTAGTACACATATTGGTCGGTAGGAAGAAGGTTCTCCTATTGGCTTGTTGCCTTTCAGTATGAGGACTAGCTTTGCCTGTTTCCATCTATTTGGAAACGTGCCAGTGCGTAAGTTTTCGTTTAGAATTTCAAGCACGAGTTCTGGAGAGGTTTTTGCCATTAGCTTGATGGCTTCTGGAGGCAGGCCATCTGGTCCTGGCGCTCTGTTGTTTTTTAGGCGCTTGGCTGCCGCGTTTAGCTCTTCCTCAGTGAATAGCGGAATTTCTGTTACTTGCGGTTGTTCCCAGGTTAGTATAGAATGGGTAGGAAATAGCTCTTTGGCAATCTCGAGGGTTTTGCTCATTGAAAGTTGTTGGTTGATCTGGCGGATGCGCAGGTTCCTCGTAACTATTTTGTAGGCATCCCCCCAGGTGTCTTCTTCGATGCTTTTGCACAGCTTTTCCCAATGTGTTTTTTTTGGAAAGGTTTATTTCTCTGCGTAATTCCTTTTTTGCGTCGTGGTATGAGCGTTTCATCTCCTCTAGGCTTTCATCGTGTTTTGTCTTTCGGACGCAGCGAAGGTACCTTCTTCTTATAGATATACACGTTTTCCTTTTGGTTGCTATGGCTTCGGTCCACCAATAGACGCTTTTCTTCCTGTTGTTCTTGTTCCTTCCGGCTATGGGTGCTTCGCATGCTTTGGTTACTGCTGCTATTAGTGTTTCAACTGTGTTGACTTGAGCCTTGTTTAGCGATTTAGTTAGGTATTCGGCGACTTTTTCTTCGTTGTTTTTTGTGATTTTGATAATTTTCGTATTTTGTCGGTTGTTCATCTTGCTTTTAGGATGTTCTTCCATATAGATTTCAATATAGCGGTGGTCGCTAAGCGATTCTGTGTCGAGAACCTTCCATACCGGAATTAGATGTGCAATATCGCATGAGGCAAAAGTGAGATCTATAATGGAACTCGATTTTCCCCTCTCGAATGTAGCCTTGTTTCCCTTATTTTGCAGGTAGAGGTCCAGTTCTGCGGCCCATTCCATTATGATGTCACCCCTACGGTCCATGTTTGTGCAGCCCCAGTACGGCGACTTGGCGTTAAAGTCTCCTCCGATTATTTTTCCCTTTTTCTGACTTCGTATGTGCCGGCTGAGTAAATTAAGTGAGGTTGAGAGCTTATTGATTTCATCATTGGGAGAAAAATAGCAGCTATATATGATGCATTTTTGGAGTTCTATCCATGTATATCCAGGTCCACTACCTGTGTCTACGACGCTTAGTTTTGGGTTGATAATTCTTATGGCTGTGTCACTACTTGGGTCGGTGTACCAGTTTGAGTCACTTACAAGTTTTTTGTTAGGTTCACTTATCAGTAGTATGTCTGTTTGTTGTTCTGTAGCGGTAGCATGTAGAATGTCGTGTGCTGCCCGGCAGCACACTCATCAGGTTAATTTGCAGGATTTTCAAGGTCATTTTTTTGGACTTGGGTGCCATCTCGTTCGCTTCGCCTCCGCGAGAGCTGGAAATCCGAGCGCGTTCCGGGATCGTTCTGGTTTCCCGCATTTGGTGTCTCTTTTATTGTTGTGTTGATATCTTTTTCTTCAGCTGTAGGTACCGTGGCTTGGACTTTCGGGCCCGCTTGCGGGTTCTTTCTTGCTGCCTTTAGCTTGTTCACTTCGGCTCTGTATATTTCGCAGCTCATTTTGCCCGCTTGGTGCCCCTCCTTTAGACACACGTAGCATTTTTCGTTGTTGGTGCATTCTCGCGAAGTGTGACCCTTTTGTGTGCATTTCATACAGTGCCCTGTCATGTCTTTTCTTGGCTGCGTGCATTCTTTTTTGCGGTGTCCATAGCCCAGGCAATTGAAGCATTTGGTGGGCTCTACTACTTCATGGACTCGGCAAGAGGCCCATCCTACTCTTAGTTTTCTTATCTGGCCAAATTGGCGGGCTGAGCTGATGTCCATACTGACGACTGCGACTAGTGAAAAGCCGTCCCTGCTATTTTTCAGGCTATGAACTTTAGCATAGTGTTGCATCTTGGGTCCTTCTACTGCGTTCTTTATTGCATTCTCCACTTCCTCCATGGTCGTTGTTTCCTCTATGTCTCTGATTATAAAGGTTTGCATGCGTTGCTTTGTTTCAAGGGCTGAGACGGTACCATGTAGGTTCTCTGTTACCTGTTTTTTGAAGACGTCGATTGCGCCCTCCTTTCTCGCTCTTACAGTCAGTTTCACGTTTCCATTTGCTGTTCTTCTCACGGCATTTACGCTTATGCCAATTGCGTTAGTGTCGATCGCCATCTTCATCCTCGCGACAGCGTCAGCGGGGGTGCAGCCTGACCCTTCCTTCAGTTTTATTGTTATGTTCTTAGTTTGTTGATTCCGGGCGTCGACTGCTGTCGTTTCAACTTGGTGGTTTCTGTTCGTAATTTGAGTGTAGGTCTTTTTGGATGTTTGAATTTGAATTGTGTGACCACTATTCAGGAAAATGCATTCTATCATTTTCCTTAGCGAGCCAGAGTATATTGCATTGGTGGGTACAATCACGATTTTTTTGTTTGTAGAATTATCTACGGTCGCTTTCAGTTTCTTGAGGGAGTCAAAGCGATGCTTGCAGGTCATGTTCTTGCGGATGTTATCCCATTCGTCTTTTATGCCTTCGAGGTTTAAGGTGTAAGTGTAGTGCTCCCTATTGTTGGTTGATAGGTCCTCACCATCGGTACACACACAGGTGGTGCTCTTCAGGAGTGTTAAGGATCCGTAGGTTTTCCCATGGTGTATTGCGTCTCTCAGCTGCCTCCTGTTTTCAAGGAGCCTTTTTATTAGAGGATTGTCTTCGTCAGTTTGCATATCTAGGAGATAAACTTGATCGTACTCTTCGTCGGGTGTAGGGGTGTTTCCGTGTGACACTATTGTGGTGGCATAGGCAGATTCCTTCCATTCCTTCTTTTCCACAATCATAAATTCATCGAAGGTTTTTATTTTGGGTACCTCTGGCAGCGTTTCCCCAGCAATTCGTTCCTGTGTAATGTTGGGATCGCCCTTATTGCAGCTAGGAGTCTGTGTGCTGGCACAGCATGTACGTTTGGGTTCCAGCTGATCGGTTTCAACTTGTATGTCTGCGTCGTAAGTTGGTATTTCAATTTTTTCCCACTTATGGGCTTCAAACCATTCTTGGGCTGAGTCTCTGTTGACTTTTTCGACTTGTCTTTTCAGCTTGTCTATCAGAGTCTTAATCTCCCTCTTTGTGCTTGGGCTTTCTTCGACGACCTTGACGAGCTGGGCTGTGTGCAGTACTATCGAGTGTACAGCTTCTATGATATTGAAGGCAGTCGGGCACTCCTTCTTTTTTATTGCCTCTATTGAGTCCCTGTCAGATTCGATTGACGTGTCTGCCACTTTCCTTTTTTTCATTAGAGAATCGCTCATAGAGTAGCATCGCTGTCTTTGGCTAGTAGTGTTCAGTCTACTGTGCGGCAGTCTAAAGTTGTCCGTTTCTCTATCTCTACTTCTGTCTGGACTTCCAGTAGTGAATACTTGCGCTCCGGCCTGGTCGCCTACCAAGAGTGCTTTGTCTTTCGCGAAAGGTGCCCCCCCCCGTATTCCGTGGAGCAGCGTCTGAGTAATCAGACGACCGGATTCCCTCCTGTGGAGGACCGGCCCGGGGATATCTACTTTTCCTATCACTTTCCATCGCTCCGTGAGGAGATTTGCCAGATGATGGGGCTGCCACCTGAGACCTACTGGCTGGCCTATGTCCGGTGTAATGCTGGTTCGTCGTACGCGTTTTTTATTCCTGGAGGTTGTCTCCTCCTGGCTCTATTTGGTCCACGGTGGCTATTTTATTTCGCCACTACCCGCTGGTAAACCAGTGAGAGCTTTCCCCCATCCGCCACCCGGGGGACGCGCCCAGTAGGAGTTAGACAGACAAGACTAGACAGACAAGACTAGACAGACAAGACTAGACAAACAGGACTAGACAAGATTGGTTAGAAAAGACTAGACAGTTATAACAATACTAGATGAAGGAGAATAAACAGTTGTCTGTCTATATGGACTATGTAGGGATTGTTAATTGTGTGCAATTATAAAGTCCCTTATCTGTCAAGCCCATGAGTTCACGCCTAAGTTGCAGCGTAGCTAAACCGCGCTCAATTCTATTTGATAAATTAGTTAATAACTTTAAAGTATTTCGATCCCAAATTATAATAACTCAGGGTTTCTGCCGAACTGTCTAAACTAGTTTTATATCTGTCCTAATTCAATCTTACATGCTTGGTTTTGTATCTAGTCCAGTTCATTTAATATTTGTTTATTTGATCTCAGTAGTTCCACATACGTTCGAATTCCGTGTCTTCTATTACTTACCATTCTATTATTAAATCCAGTCTTGTCTTATTATGGCGTTTGATACTTCCACGGATCATTTGTGATTTTTAAGCAATAACCCGCTTTGAACCGTTGAACTTCGTCTGCTCCTACATGCGAACCTTTGTTCAAATGCAACTGTTAATTCATTGGATCTAAAATAATTCTTCAGTTTCCTATTATTATCAGGAAGCGGCAAAGAGCACGCTCTATCTCTTCCTAATATTAATATTCCACGACCTAAAACGCGATTATCCTTCATCGTCATATTGTAAATATATTTTAAATTTAATTTTTTAATTACCACTGTTTTATGTAATAGACCTTTTAATATTTAAAATTTATTGTGCTCATATGTGTCAATTTACGCCACGTTTTCGAGCACTAATACCAGTGAAAATAACAAAATATGCCCGAAACTTTCATATTCCCGCGTTTTAAATATGGCGGACGCGCATGCGCTTAAGGAGGTTCGAGCGTAACTAATGAGTCAAAATAGTGCTTGAATTTTTCTATATTTTCAATTATCCTAATAGTTGTTAAAATTCAATATTTTTATTTATAATAACATAACAAATTTTAAAATTGGTAATTATTATTTATTTAATAAAATAAAGTTATTAAATGACTTAGTTATTTTTGACTTATAAGGTGACATAAAAAGATCTGGCAACATCAGTGTTATAAGTCGACTGGTTGTAAAGGATCAGAATTTTATTAGCCCAAGATGTTGGCCGAAAACCTCGAATTACCAAAAGACCAATAATTATAGATATTCTATGTAAAAAGCGGGAGTGTATTCTATCAAATAGTTCCACAAAAGTTCAAAATGTTTCCATGTTTTTCTTTTCTCTCACAATCAGCTGTTATCGCGACGTTGCCAAACCATCTGTCATGTGAATTACTGTTGATAAACAAGATTCAAAACAAAAAAATTTAACTTTAATTATTTAAATAATTACATCGGGAACATCACATTGCTTTAATGTTATCGTGTTTTAATATTACATAAGTTTATTGTATATAGTTTTTTATTCCTTAAAGTTGGGAAATTAATATCGAAAAAAATAAATAAAGACGCGACGGAAGCTTATAACGAAAGTGTATATGATTCGAAAAAACATCATTTTTGATTTTTTTTTCCGGATAAACTAAACGGAGGATCACTTTTAAATTTTGAGAGGACATAAATAAGTATTAATCTTCATGTATAAAAAGTTTCTAAGCTTAAACTTGAAAAAAATATTTAACTTGGGATTCGCTCGAACCTCCTTAACTTACTGTAAAAGGGTCTATTATATAGGGTCTTTCAACTGTCACGCGTCAACTTTGACATTTAATTGTACTTCGGTTTTGAAACGTTGTGTTGTTATTCAGCTACGTTTGTATATTGCTCCCAAAATTTATTCATGCAAAGGTACACTGTATAATCTATTAGAACTTATTTTTTGTGAATAATTGCACTTTAAATTCGGTAAATCAAGGCAGAAATTCGTCATTTCGAAGTTCAATTTCGTTGCGATTAGCACGTTCGTTTACTTTGTCTGTAAGTTATTGTTTTCAATAGCGGACGAAATTGCGTTTTGAAATGACGAAATTGAAGCTTGAAAACGACCATTTCCAACTTCAACAAAGTTTCTGAAAACGACATTACTTAATATATATCAATATAAGGCAATAAACTTAATATTCCATTTCTTTCGAAATAAATCTAAATATTTACATAAATAATCTTCCAACAAAATTAAGCTTTTTTGCAGGATCAAATGAGATTTTCTTTTTCTTGCATAAGCGACCAATATTTTCGAGCTCATTCACTCATCTCAGGCCGTTCTTTAATTCCGGCTAAAACCAGGTCAAGATTTGAATAAGACACTTTCTTTTCAAAGACTCCCTGCAAAACATTAAAGTCCGCATTTCATAAGCGAAATGAATAATTCGTTTTGCTTTAAAATCTCATTCGGAGAGCACTGCAGACGTGTGAGCGAATCCTGCAGGATTAAGCGCAAACCAACTTTTTTACTTAATTAGAAAGGATTTTGTACTTTTTACCACCCCCCATTTGTTTGTCGTAAAAGTTTTAAGCCGCAATTCAAATCTAATTAAGGAAACGCATTTACTTAATATCCTTTGATAATTTGCTTAAATATTTGATGGATAAAACAGATTACAGTAAGAGCAATTAAAGAGTACAGCAATAAGGAATACAAAAATAAGAAGAACCTTATTAAATACAAATATTAGTAATATGTTTATAATACATATTAGTATTGAACCATACACTTATGAAGAATACTACAGAGCCTTTTATGGCTCGTGCGCACTAGGCAGCCAAGTAGCGCTGCGGCGGTGGAAACATTTGAGCAGCCAATCGACCTATAAAGTTATACTTAAATAAATCTTTAAAGTTTAAGAACACAAAATACGTCTGGCTGCATGTAGACTGACGGCAGCCACATACATTTGCTACACTTGCACTGGTTACGCGCAGCCAATGGCCTGCTGTTCAATCAGGCGTGTAACAATGGCTGCCACAGCCAGGAATTCGTGACTTCCTAGTGTGCGAGTTCTCATACGCCGTCATGTTAGTCTGGCTGCTGGCAGCCAGGATGCCTTGGGAGGCCTTAGAAATAAATTATATAGTTTAATATTTATATTATATTAGGTCGAATTGAAAAATTCAATATGTTTTAACCACAGTTATAACGTGAGTCCCAAAAGTCTTGGGATCTAACATTCCACATGCGCATGTTTTGGGAACAGACAAGACTAGACAGACAAGACTAGACAGACAAGACTAGACAGACAAGACTAGACAGACAAGACTAGACAGACAAGACTAGACAGACAAGACTAGACAGACAAGACTAGACAGACAAGACTAGACAGACAAGACTAGACAGACAAGACTAGACAGACAAGACTAGACAGACAAGACTAGACAGACAAGACTAGACAGACAAGACTAGACAGACAAGACTAGACAGACAAGACTAGACAGACAAGACTAGACAGACAAGACTAGACAGACAAGACTAGACAGACAAGACTAGACAGACAAGACTAGACAGACAAGACTAGACAGACAAGACTAGACAGACAAGACTAGACAGACAAGACTAGACAGACAAGACTACACAGACAAGACTAGACAGACAAGACTAGACAGACAAGACTAGACAGACAAGACTAGACAGACAAGACTAGACAGACAAGACTAGACAGACAAGACTAGACAGACAAGACTAGACAGACAAGACTAGACAGACAAGACTAGACAGACAAGACTAGACAGACAAGACTAGACAGACAAGACTAGACAGACAAGACTAGACAGACAAGACTAGACAGACAAGACTAGACAGACAAGACTAGACAGACAAGACTAGACAGACAAGACTAGACAGACAAGACTAGACAGACAAGACTAGACAGACAAGACTAGACAGACAAGACTAGACAGACAAGACTAGACAGACTAGACAGACAAGACTAGACAGACAAGACTAGACAGACAAGACTAGACAGACAAGACTAGACAGACAAGACTAGACAGACAAGACTAGACAGACAAGACTAGACAGACAAGACTAGACAGACAAGACTAGACAGACAAGACTAGACAGATAAGACTAGACAGACAAGACTAGACAGACAAGACTAGACAGACAAGACTAGACAGACAAGACTAGACAGACAAGACTAGACAGACAAGACTAGACAGACAAGACTAGACAGACAAGACTAGACAGACAAGACTAGACAGACAAGACTTGACAGACAAGACTAAACAGACAAGACTAGACAGACAAGACTAGACAGACAAGACTAGACAGACAAGACTAGACAGACAAGACTAGACAGACAAGACTAGACAGACAAGACTAGACAGACAAGACTAGACAGACAAGACTAGACAGACAAGACTAGACAGACAAGACTAGACAGACAAGACTAGACAGACAAGACTAGACAGACAAGACTAGACAGACAAGACTAGACAGACAAGACTAGACAGACAAGACTAGACAGACAAGACTAGACAGACAAGACTAGACAGACAAGACTAGACAGACAAGACTAGACAGACAAGACTAGACAGACAAGACTAGACAGACAAGACTAGACAGACAAGACTAGACAGACAAGACTAGACAGACAAGACTAGACAGACAAGACTAGACAGACAAGACTAGACAGACAAGACTAGACAGACAAGACTAGACAGACAAGACTAGACAGACAAGACTAGACAGACAAGACTAGACAGACAAGACTACACAGACAAGACTAGACAGACAAGACTAGACAGACAAGACTAGAAAGACTAGACAGACAAGACTACAAAGACTAGACAGACAAGACTAGACAGACAAGACTATACAGAAAAAACTAGACAGACAAGACTAGACAGACAAGACTAGACAGACAAGACTAGAAAGACTAGACAGACAAGACTAGAAAGACTAGACAGACAAGACTACAAAGACTAGACAGACAAGACTAGACAGACAAGACTATGCAGAAAAAACTAGACAGACAAGACTAGACAGAAAAGACTAGACAGACAAGACTAGACAGACAAGACTAGAAAGACTAGACAGACAAGACTACAAAGACTAGACAGACAAGACTAGACAGACAAGACTAGAAAGACTAGACAGACAAGACTACAAAGACTAGACAGACAAGACTAGACAGACAAGACTATACAGAAAAGACTAGACAGACAAGACTAGACAGAAAAGACTAGACAGACAAGACTAGACAGATAAGGTTAGACAGACAAAACTAGACAGACAAGAATAGACAGACAAGAATAGACAGATAAGACTAGACGGATAAGACTACTTTCCACGCCGAAGACCATGAGTTATACCAGCGTGCGCTCGTTCGTGCAGATCTCCACCTACCACCCCACGGTAGAACTAGACCCACAGCTCCTCTGCGCCGGTACCCTCCTCATCCGAGGGTGGGTTATCACCACGAGCAAATACATCGCCGACTACCGGCTCTGATCCCGCATTCCCAAGAAGATCATCTTCGTGGTGCAAAAGCCGCTGCGAGTTCTGCATACTCATATGCATCCACCACCATCCCTAGAACGGCATCGCTTTGAAGCTGATCAAGTCGTTCCGTTCGGTATACGCCGCCCGACTGTCCGAAGTCTGCAATAGCAACTCCATCATCCACCTCTGCATGGACATGTTCGAACAAGATCAGCAATACGAAGCTGATGGTGCAGAATGACTGTGCTAATTTGGACCATCTCTGCGTGGAGGACGAAGAGGACGAGGATATTTGGTGGCGAACGAATATCATTTCACCACTTCAACATAACCTGGAGTTAGTTTTCAGGGTGGAGAGGGTGGCGAATATGATGGTGGCCCGTGGCGAGCGGATTTATATTTAGATCGAATACATTTTCGCGATCATCGGCACCGGGGCCCGATGTACCCTCCACACGGGTGGGTTTTGCTTGCTTCTAGTCTGGGTCCAATGCAGGGTTGGATTGGAACAAGAATTAGTGTTGAATATATTAAGATTATTGCAATCAGAATAACACAACGCAAGATGGAAAGATCGATGCTCGGTGTGTCACTTCGTGATTACGTTAGAAATGAGGACTTGCGGGCGAGAACAGGAGTCACGGATGTTATATACCAGGTGGCTAAGCTCAAGTGGAGCTGGGCTGGACATGTGGCCCGCATGGCAGATGGGCGATGGACAAAAAATGGGCGAGGTCTCGAGTGGAGACCAAGAGCTGACAAGAGAAACAGGGGAAGACCTCCCACGCGATGGACGGACGATATCAAAAGAATAACCACAAACTGGATGCAAAGCGCTCAAAATAGAGGACAGTGGGCAGAAATGGGGGAGGCCTATATCGAGCAGTGGATGCAAAAAGGCTGATTGATGATGATGATGATTGCAATCAGACAAGACTAGACAGATCTCATAGTGTCACCAATTTCTGTTACATATCTTCCTAGTTAAAAAGATCCGCAGTCTAGACGGACAAAGCAAGCCACAATAATGGACGTACCAGATAGGAGCAGATTACATATGTATAGTCATTCTTGCCTGCCTAGATCAGGGATGGCGAACCTTTTTGAATAGTGGATCAATTTTTTTTCTTTATATTTTTCGTACTAGCTAGTGGGTCACCATGTCTGTGGCATCATTTGGAAAAGAGGAGGGAGGACCAAGACTACTTTTTTGTTCTCTTTTACAAAATTCGAATAAAATCATTTATTTCATCTCCCTATGGCTCTTTGCGACCACTACCACATCATTCACAAACGCCAGACTCCATACTTTCTACCTATCACACACCCTCCCGATTGCTTCCTCTTAAACATTATATACATTGTATATCGTATTCAAAATTGCTGCATACAACTTGTACCCTGTATTGAATAGAGTTATTCCCCGGTAGTTTTGTACTTTGCTTTTCTCTCCTCTTTTGTAAATCGGACATATTAACTTTTCCAAAGTCTGCTGGGAGTCCCTCCCCTCTCCACACCCGATTGATTAGCTCCACCAGCTTCTCTATCACTCTCTTCGTCCCATACATCCACACTTCGTTCTGCATAGCATATCTTTTTTCTTTTTCAGCTTCTTCGCCTGCTTCTCTACCTCTTCTAATGTGATTTCTGTACCCTCTGGAGCTGCCTACGTCTTCTCCATAGCCTGGTTAGATGAAACCAGGCTTCATCAGTGAAAAAAATTAAATTTAACACTTCGTCGTTCATATTTTCATTGAACCACCGACAGTAGGTCAGACTTTTATTATGTTCGAGTGTTAAAACTTCTTGGTATATTTGCAACTTATATGGTTTCATGTGAAGATCTTGACGAATAATCCTGTGAGTGGTAGTACGACTTGAAGTCAACTGTTGAGCTAGTCTCCTAATTGAAGTGGTAGGACTGCATTTCTGATGTTTATAATATTCTCATTATTAATACGAGACCCTCCACTTCTTGATTTGTTGATAATGTTACCAGTACTTCGAAAGCAATCAACTGATCGTAACACCTGCCTTCTAAACTGATTCCTATTAAATACAACCACAGGAAAACGTTGCCTAAATTCTTCAATGCACGGGTCGATACTGTATTCCCATTCACCATTTTCCAGGCGTCTACCATTACGAAAATAACTTTCGACAATAAAAGTTTTCTGCTCTTTTGTAAACATTTTTAAATTAAACATATTAAGTAAGACCGGTGAATTAACATAAATCGGCGAATTAATGTGTGTATTCGTGAAAATGGACAACACATTCAACATCTGTTGTAATGTTTGTTCTTCTTTGTTAATTTTATAACTCACAACACTATAAAATAGATCAGGGTTAAATTTATGGGAAGGCGTTTTATTTATAACTAATGAAATTGTTAAACTTAATAAAACAATGCGACAGAACCTTAAAACAATAGCGTCGGTCAATCGGGCGACTGCCCGGGGCCCACGGGCCTGGGGGGCCCCCACAGAGCCACCTTATTTTAATCAACAATACAGACGATTTGAAACCGTTTGCAAACGTCAAAGATGCGCGATAATAAAGGAGGAGGTAACTTTTAAAACGCATTATTTAACTTTAAGTTTTATTTTTCTGTTTTAATAGCCTTGTAGTAAGTTTCAGATATAGATTTCTTAATATTGTGCCATTGTTAACCATTCTACAGCAATTTCATGTTGGTTCATTAAAAAATAAAATATTCGAATTAATAACGTAAGGGCAAGGATTTGCAGAAAAACAGGTTTTGGTCAAATACTGCGTTATGAAAGTTAGTATATATTTAATATGCATTCAGAATACGCAGAAATCTGAACAAACTGCTTCTGCGAACAGACCTTGTATATATACCTCGAAGAAGAAATAAATTTACTTGATGATCCAGGTTTGTGGCCTACGCATCTTTCAGATAAGGAACGACTTTTTTAATAAGAAATATTCCCAAGCAAATTGTTGATTATGAATTTCCAATTGATTCAGAATACCGAAAATTCAATGTTCAGTTTTACATGAAAATATTTCTAGATATTGATTGTAATATTCTGCAAAGGAAAACAAAGTTATGTGTTATTATTGTGTTTTATTTAATTCAAGTGCAAGATCACCTTTATGCAATGAAGGTACTTCCGACTGGAAGCATTTATCAACAAGAGTAAAAGAACATAAGGATCCTGAAGGACAACGGAAATCACAAATTTAAATATTGACATTAAAAAATGGATTAATTAAAGAGCAAATAATTGACTGTATTCAACAGAGACAAATAAACGCGGAAATACAACATTGGCGCGAAGTTTTGACAACTATTGTACACTGTAAGTATACAATATTTGGCCAAACATAACGATGCATTTCGTGGAAGAAGTTGTACAATATTTACTGAAAGCAATGAACAATTTTTAGGTTTAGTTGAAATGGTCGCAAAATTTGATGTTCGAATGAGAGAAGAATAAATTAAAAGAATAAAAAATAAGGAAATTCATGATTACTATTTGGGATCTGAAATTCAAAAAGAACTAATTAATTTGTTGGCGCAAAAAGTAAAAGAAACTATAATCAAAAAAATAGTAAATATTATTCAGTGCAATTAGATTGGACTGCAGCCATTGGACATGTGGAACTATTAACTTTTATAATCCGAAATGTTCAATTGCCTTATCGAAATTATGGAATATTTTATTAGTTTTACACCAATTTATACAAGAATTACGGGTTTAGATTTAACTGAAGTGTTAGAAACTGAATTAGCCAATTTGGGTATTCTTCTTCAAGATTGTAGAGGACAGACTTATGACAATGGGGCGAACATGGTTGCTAAAAAAACAAGGAGTCCAAGCAAGAATTTTGTCAGGAAATCCATTGGCATTTTTGTGTCATGTGCATACTTTAAATTTATTATTAGAGGACATGGCTTCGAATGTTCGAATGGCAATAACATTTTTTGGTGTAATTCAAAGGTTCTACACAACTTCTTCTAGCTCAGCTGCACGAAGGAACATTTTAAAGAAACATCTAGACACTATATACTTAATAAAGACGGAACACACCTTGAAAATATATTCAGCATTTCCGGAGCTCTACAATATTATTGAGTCTTTTTAGGACTACCAAAATAAATCTCATGTGAAATTTGCCAGCCAAAGCAAAGCTGCACTGATGGGAGCACATAAATCTCTAAACGCGTCTGCAGATGGCTATTCACATAAGTTGATAAAATATATGATCTTAAAACAAAGTTATTTTTCTGTTTCTCGTTTAGTGCCACGAAAGTGGACTTTGTGCCACGAAAATGGAAAGAGACCCAATAAATGGCAACCTAGCGTTGTTTTCAATAGAAAATAAATTATGCGAGCACTTAAATTTAAGAGAGATAATGAATAAATTTGCTGAAATTAAAGCAAGGAAAATAAAGTTCAATTAATGTTGTTTTTCGTTTAAATTCGTTTCTTTATTGTATGTATTAAAAATTAAAGAAATTATTTGTTTATTCACTTTTTAGGGTTCCGTACCGAAAACGGAACCCTTATAGGACCACTTTGTTGTCCGTCTGTCTGTCTGTCTGTCTGTCTGTCAAGACCATTTTTCTCAGGAACGGGTAGAGGTAACAAGTTGAAATTTGTATCAAATACTCGGGTCTGCGGTCTCTTTCAGCTGTGAAAAAATCAAACTTGTAACTCAACGCGATCAAAAGATATGACCGTTGATGTCACATATTTTGCGATTTCACAAGGGAATCAAAATCTATAGGGTACTTCGCGTTGACCTAGAATTATGAAATTTGGCAATAAGCGGTGTCTTAGAGCACATGTAAAGGAAAAATCTGAAAACCGTAAATATGTAGTTTAATTACTATTTTTAATTTACTATTAGAAACTTGTGAAAATACACTCATGTGTTGCGTGGTATTGTCAGGCAGCAGAAGCATATGGGTTGCATACAGTTAGGTCCTCCTCGGTTAGGTCCGAAGGTTAAAAAGTATCTGTTTATTCTGAATTTGTTTATATTCGTTATGCATTTCATCACGTACGCTCTGTATACATAACATATACAGGCTATATATTATGTCTAAATTTTGCTTGTTTATAACCGACATGCGACATACTCAAGTCCCGTAACATCCTGTATATATTATATTTCGTCTAGTTTTTCTGTATAATCTACATATACTTAAATCACGTACGCCCAATATTTTTTGGTAGTCAATTGCCCAAAAGTAGTCAATTGAACAACTGAATGTTAAGAGTATCGAAATAGATCTAGAAATAGTTAATATATTACTTTATATTAGATCTAGAAATAGTTAGATCTTAATATAAGTTAGTGAATAAGTGTAAAACTAAAATAAAGTTTTCTTTTTATAAGTTTAAAAATATTCGCGTTATTTAAAAAAAATACCCTGTATACCTTTATACATGGTATATAGGTATACAGGCAAAATTGAGCAGTAAAAACAAATAGTGAAGTTGCAGAACCCCTAAACACTCATGGTGAATGGGGGATGTATGGTAATAAAATATAGGGTAGAATTCCATCGTACGACAGCGACATCTTGAGGTTATGCTTGCAGCGGTACTAAGATGGTCGTGATTTCAGGAGGGCCACTTGTCAAGTTAAATGAATGTGCTTGCTACGTCCTCCACAAAAAAAAGATACCTTACTTACAAGTTTCTTCGGAACCCTCGGTGCGCGAGTCACAACTCGCACTTGGCCGGTTTTTTTTATTTACTGGGGCCCCCACCTCGATATTTATGCTCGGGGCCTCAAAATCCAAACGACGGCGCTGCCTCAAAACCACTGACAGCTACTGAAAAATGCCATTTTATAATTTGTTTAATATTATGTGTGAATTAAGAAATGACCTACTTCTTCAAATTCATGGCAAGAGTGGATTCCAAGACTTTTGGGACTCACGTTATTAATGACAATGGAATTAGATTTGGTACTAGTGATAAGAGAAATGACTAGAGAGAAAGCGCAATGTGATTTATTTCACATGTAAATGTTACTTTTGACATATAAAATGTCATTTTTTGACAGATACACGTATTTTTGACATGGCGAACGTTATTTGCTGACATGAATGTTATATTTGGCAGAAAAGCGTCATTTTTTTTGACAGATAAACGTAATTTTTAAGCAGACAGACAAGGCTAGAGAAACAATGGAGTAGGTTAGACAAATAAGATTAGATAGGCAAGACTATGCAAACAAAGACACTTGAGTCTGTTGATAAGATTTATAGTAACGAATGTGTCTTTCTAAACTAAACATGTCAAGTGTAACATGTAAGTGGAGAAGACGAGTAAAGTTTGTGTCCTGTAGAGTAGATAAATGTGTATAAAAGCTATTAAATATTCAACGAGAGTTTGCATGACTTTCGACCGAAGTTAAGGATGTTCCCATCTGGAACTAAGAGGATCGGGAGAATACTGTTAGATTATTCGAAATACTTTCTAATGTTTAATTTTTTTTTTTAAATTTTCTGAAAATGAGAAACAGAAATATATTATATAATATATTCATTTTATACTTAATAAAGTCGGAACACAGCCTGATTATATAAATAGATTCAACCTTTCCGGAGCTCTATAATATTGCTGATTCTTTTTGGTCTACCAATAGTTTTTGGTAATTTCACATGAGATTTCTTTCGTAGTCCTAAAAAGACTCAACAATATTATAGAGCTGCGGAAAGGTTGAATATATTTATACATATCCGACTTTATTAAGTTTATACGATTATCTACAATGTAGTGTGGTTTTATCAATAGTATGTTTATTTGGAACTTACATACTAACGCCATCGCAGCTACATATTTGAGCAGAATGGATGGTTAGATTAGATTATGATATATTAGAGCAGATAAATATCGCGCGGTAGCGCGACCTCTCGCTGCGGTGGCGTTAGTACGTAAGTACTATTTATTTTATTTATTTAATTTATTCTTCTTCATAAATATGCATACAACAGATGTTTGATACAAAATATGTAGAAATATTTGTACATACATACGCTTGTATATATACACATTCTCACATAAAATAGAGAACAAAAGGGTCGTTTAGGCATTATAGGATTGTAATGCCCAGTCTTCCACGAGCCCTAGTATCAGAAGGCAGTTCGATTGGTATTCATCAAACGAAATTAAACCTTACTAATACTATGTTAATTATTCCGCGTCTGTGCAATTAACTTCAAGATTAGATTCAAATCGAAGTCGAACGCAAACATGAAAGTTAATGTATTACAAATCCATTAACGTATATTTTCGTTCGCCCCATTCAAAACGATTCTCGTTTACGCTTGTTGCTGACATTTCTCATTAGAATCGCTTTTTGCATTAATTCGCGCTGCGGAAACAAATTAACAGTCTCTTCAGAAATTGCAATTATTGAACAACTTGTCAACTACACAAACCAATTTCAATGCAGCTAGATTTCCCTTCAATACATAGCCTTATGTATTGATTGTTCAGCCGTGTTTATTTGTTCTAGAATCTTACTTTTCCTGACTTTAAACTCAAAATCTATTTATTTCCTTACTCAAGCACCATAACTAAAACAAATATGACGATCGCAGTGTAATACAAATTCAAATATAATAAATGACAATATAAATAGGTTGATTGCGACTTATTATTTTATAGTGTTGTGAATTATAAGAAGAACAAACATTAGAACAGATGTTGAATGTGTTGTCAATTTGCACGAATACACACATTAATTCGCCGTTTTATGTTATTTCTACCGGTCTTACTTAATATATTTAATTAAAAAATGTTTACAAAAGAGCAGAAAACTTTTATTGTCAAAAGTTATTTTCGTAACGCCTGGAAATGGTGAATGGGAATACAGTATCGACCTGTGCATTGAACAATTTAGGCAATGTTTTCCTATGGCTGTATTTAATTGGAATCAGTTTAGAAGGTAGGTATTACGATCAGTTGATTGCTTTCGAACTACTGGTAACATTAACAACAAATCAAGAAGTGGGAAGGCCTGTTTTAATAATGAGAATATTATAAACAACATCAGAAATGCAGTCCAAGACGAACCTACCACTTCAATTATGAAACTAGCTCAACAGTTGAATTTAAGTCGAACTACCACTCACAGGATTATTCGTCAAGATCTTCACATGAAACCATATAAGTTGCAAATGTACCAAGAACTTTTACAACTCGGTTATAATAAAAGATTGGTCTACTGTCAGTGGTTCAATGAAAATATGAACGACGAAGTGTTAAATTTAACTTTTTTCACCGATCAAGCCTGGTTTCATCTAAACCAGCGATTCTCAAAGTGGGCGATATCGCCCCCCAGTGGGCGTTGACATCTTTTTGGGGGTCGCTAGGTAGCCCGGAAGCGATATAGGGGCAGTAGGAAAAATTGCTACTTTTTAAAAACATTTTGGCTCGTCGTCAATTTTGTCAATAGAACTTTTCATAGTTTTTTGCGCACATGTGTCCATTTCCGCCATGTTTTTCGGGCACTTTTTGACGTATAAACAGTTAAAGTAAAGAAATGTACCCGAAACTTTCATATTCCTTTTAAACATGGCGGACGCGCATGCGCTTAACTAACCGTAAAGGTCTATTCCCAAATCTGATGGAAATTCAAGAAAGTTAAGAAATATCTTATGAACATATTCTAATATTCACAAATCATTTGTAGCTGTTACATAATGACATGAGAAAGAGATTGAAGGATTTGTTTGATTTGGAAGTTCCTGATAAGATAATAACACCATTTTCATGTTATGAAAACGTAGGCTCGGTTTTGGAAGAAAGTTAGTCAGGTTGCAGAATGATATCTTAATATGAAGAATTTTGTTTTTTTGACCACTAACTCTCTTTGTGGACATTCGCGAAGAACTTGTTAATAGCTTTTCCAACATTAAACTTAGTCGAGTTAAGAAATAGACTGGATATTTTTTAACTTAAAAAAAATGTTTAAAGCTCACGAACATTGAACCTCAATTAGATAAATGGATATCGTAACTTCAATCTTATCCTTCAGATTTGGGAGGTGTTATTAACTTTGGCATATCACAGGTGGGCGATGAGACAAATAAGTTTGAGAAACACTGATCTAAACGAATACATTAATTCCCAAAACATGTGCATGTGGATTGTTGACACCCCACCATTTTTTAGAGAGACCCCACTGCATCCAATCAAAGTTAGCGTGTGTCGAATAATCTAACAGGATTCTCCCGAACCTCTTAGTTCCAGATGGGAACATCCTTAACTTCGGTCGAAAGTCATTCAAACTCTCGTTGAATATTTAATAGCTCCTTTTATACACATTTATCTACTCTACACGACTCAAACTTTACTCGTCTTCTCCACTTACATTTTACACTTGACATGTTTAGTTTGGAAAGACACATTCGTTACTATAAATCTTATCAAGAGACTCAAGTGTCTTTGTTTGTATACTCTTGCCTATCTAATCTTATTTGTCTAACCTACTCAATTGTTTCTCTAGTCTTGTCTGTCTGCTCAAAAATTATGTTTATCTGTCAAAAAATAATGACGCTTTTCTGTCAAAAATATTAATACATTCATGTCAGCAAATGACGTTCGCCTCTCAAAAATACGTGTATCTGTAAAAAATGACGTTTTATATGTCAAAAGTGACATTTACATGTGAAATAAATCACATTGCGCTTTCTCTGTAGTCATTTCTCTTATCACTAGTACCAAATCTAATTCCATTGTCATTAATAACGTGAGTCCCAAAAGTCTAGGATATCTCTTGCCATGAATTTAAAGTAGGTCATTTCTTAATTCACACACATAAAATCAAATTTCATTTTTAAGTAGCTGCGAGTGGTCTTGAGGTTATGTCGCATTGTTTTTAGTGTTAAGTTCAACAATTTCATTAGTGATAAATAAAACACCTTCTCATAAACTGATATCTTCACTGCATATCGGTTTCTCCCAGATCCATGCCAGGTGGATTTGGAATAGGGCACGGACAATTTCCTCCATCAAGTCAGGGTGTTGATATCATCGGTCCACCAGTACACTTTCTTTTTCTTGCAGTTCTTTTCGAGTTCTTCTTCGCTGGTAGACATTCCTTGCATGTGTTGGTAAGGTTAGCGATTATCCGTGCTGGCGTGTCAGTGAGTCGGTTCTTTGTCTGTCGTGCAAGGGCATCTACAACTTTTTCCGCATTCATATTCTTTGTTGACCATCTCCTGTGGTATCTGCTTCCAGCTGAATTGCGTCCCGGTTTGTCATGGACTTCATAATAGATATAGTCGTGGTCGCTAAGTGTTTCCCGTTCAAGTACTTCCCACTTCTTGATCCTGCCGACTAGAGAGACGGTAGCAAGCGTAAGATCAATTATCGAGCTCGACTCCCACCTCTGAAATGTTGGTTGTTCGGTTTATTACGCCCAAGTCTAGTACCGAGATCCATTCCGCGACAATGTTCCCCCTTTTATCATTTTTTTCTGCTTCCCCAGAGCATTGAATTATCATTGAAATCTCCTGCGATTATTACAGCCTTGCTGGTTTGTCCACTTATGCTATTTCCCAGTTCGCATAGTGAGGCTTCGAGCCGTGTAGGAGTATCATTGGGTGAGTAATAGCAGCTGTATATTACCACTTCCTTGAGTGCTACCCCGGCAAAACCAGGGCTAGTGTCACTTTTTCTTTGGTGTTATATATTTTTATGGCTACGTCACAGTTTTGAACTTTGTGCCAGTCTCTTCCCGAAACTTTTTTCTTGTTCGGTTTTGCTAATGATGGCGATCATAATATCTTCAGCTGTTTTGCAGCGCAATTGAATTGACTTGCAGTATTTTAGCTATTTCTGGTTCGTTGGGAATAGACTCCGAAAGCGCTTTCTTGAAAGCTGGGCACGCTCCAGTGTCAGCTCTATGCCCGATGGTCTGACAGATAAGGCAATATGCTTGTCTGGGCCCTTGCAGTTGCTGGCCGTGTGGCCAGTCAGCCAACATCTGCGGCACTTTACGATCTGGTTTGTTTCAGTGACCCTGCAGTACGTGAGTCCTACTCTAATCCTGCGGGCTGCTACCAGGTCGGCAGCTCCTTTTTTTGAAACAATGACTCGCCATTTGGTTTTCGCTATACGCCGGTCGGAGATTTGTGACATTTATCGCAGCCTCTGGGTCGCCTAGTTCCTTCCTTATTGCATTAGCCAGTTCTATTCTAGTTGGGATTAGGTCCAGGTCTCTGATATGGAGTAAGTACTACAGTATTCGTCTTAAACCGGACTTTGGCTAGTGGGCATTTCTTTTGAAGTTCCTCCTGAAGTTCCTTGGCCTTGCCGGGTTTGACTTCTAGGGGTTGGTCCCCTGCATTTGTCTTTCTCACCTTTTCAATGGCAGTATAGGCTGTCTAGGCCGTCTACGTCATAAGGGCCATCTACGCCGTATAGGTAGTGTATGCCGTATAGGTCGTCTACGCCATATAGGCCGTCTAGTCTGTCTAGACCGTATAGACCGCCTACGCCGTATAGGCCAACTAGGCTAGTCTACGCCGTCTAGGCCGTATAGGACGTCAAGGTCGTCTGCGCCGTCTAGATCGTCTATGCCGCATAGGCCGTCTAGGCCGCCCAGGCCGTATAGGCGGTACAGGCCGTCTAGGCCATTTAGGCCGTAATGGCTATATAGGCCGTCTAGGCCGTATAGGCCGTCTACGCCGTATAGGCGGTCTAGGCTGTCTACTTCGCCTAGGCCGTCTACGTCGCCTAGGCCGTCTACGTCGCCTAGGCCGTCTACGCCGCCTAGGCCGTATAGTCCGTCAAGTCCGTCTAAGCCGTCTATGCCGCATAGGCCGTCTATGCTGCATAGGCCGTCTCGGCCGTCCAGACCGTCTAGGCCGTATAGGCTGTATAGGCCGTCTAGGCCGCCTACGCCGTATAGGCTGTCTAGACCATATAGGCCGCCTACGCCGTATAGGCCGTATAGGCCGCCTGGGCCGTCTACGCCGTATAGGCGGTCTACGCGGTCTAGACCGTATAGGCCGTCTACGCCGTATACGCCGTATACGCCGCATAGGACGTTAAGGCCGCCTAGGCCGTCCAGGTCGTCTAGGCCGTATAGGTAGTCTATGCCGTATAGGCCGTCTACGCCATATAGGCCGTCTAGTCTGTCTAGACCGTATAGACCGCCTACGCCGTATAGGCCAACTAGGCTAGTCTACGCCGTCTAGGCCGTATAGGACGTCAAGGTCGTCTGCGCCGTCTAGATCGTCTATGCCACATAGGCCGTCTAGGCCGCCCAGGCCGTATAGGCGGTACAGGCCGTCTAGGCCATTAAGGCCGTAAAGGCTATATAGGCCGTATAGGCCGTCTACGCCGTATAGGCGGTCTAGGCTGTCTACTTCGCCTAGGCCGTCTACGTCGCCTAGGCCGTCTACGCCGCCTAGGCCGTATAGTCCGTCAAGACCGTCTAGGCCATCTATGCCGCATAGGCCGTCTATGCCGCATAGGCCGTCTAGGCCGTCCAGACCGTCCAGACCGTCTAGGCCCTATAGGCCGTATAGGCTGTATAGACCGTCTAGGCCGCCTACGCCGTATAGGCTGTCTAGACCATATAGGCCGCCTACGCCGTATAGACCGTATAGGCCACCTGGGCCGTCTACGCCGTATAGGCGGTCTACGCCGTCTAGACCGTATAGGCCGTCTACGCCGTATACGCCGTATAGGACGTTAAGGCCGTCTAGGCCGTCCAGGTCGTCTAGGCCGTATAGGTAGTCTATGCCGTATAGGCCGTCTACGCCATATAGGCCGTCTAGTCTGTCTAGACCGTATAGACCGCCTACGCCGTATAGGCCAACTAGGCTAGTCTACGCCGTCTAGGCCGTATAGGACGTCAAGGTCGTCTGCGCCGTCTAGATCGTCTATGCCGCATAGGCCGTCTAGGCCGTATAGGCGGTACAGGCCGTCTAGGCCATTTAGGCCGTAAAGGCTATATAGGCCGTCTAGGCCGTATAGGCCGTCTACGCCGTATAGGCGGTCTAGGCTGTCTACTTTGCCTAGGCCGTCTACGTCGCCTAGGCCGTCTACGCCGCCTAGGCCGTATAGTCCGTCAAGGCCGTCTATGCCGCATAGGCCGTCTATGCCGCATAGGCCGTCTAGGCCGTCCAGACCGTCTTGGCCCTATAGGCCGTATAGGCTGTATAGGCCGTCTAGGCCGTCTAGACCGTATAGGCCGCCTACGCCGTATAGGCCGTATAGGCCGCCTGCGCCGTCTACGCCGTATAGGCGGTCTACGCCGTCTAGACCGTATAGGCCGTCTACGCCGTATACGCCGTATAGGACGTTAAGGCCGTCTAGGCCGTCCAGGTCGTCTAGGCCGTATAGGCCGTACAGGCCGTATAGACTGTATAGGCCGTCTACGCCGTATAGGTCGTATAAGCCGTATAAGCCGTATAGGCCTTCTTGGCCGTATAGGCGGTCTACGCCGCCTAGGCCGTATAGCCGTATACATGATCGTACACTGATTTATTTTATAGTGTTGTGAATTATAAAATTAAAACATTACAACAGATGTTGAATGTGTTGTCAATTTTCACGAATACACACATTAATTCGCCGTTTTATGTTATTTCTACTGGTCTTACTTGATATATTTAATTTAAAAATGTTTACAAAAGAGCAGAAAACTTTTATTGTCGAAAGTTATTTTCGTAATGGTAGATGTCTGGAAAATGGTGACTGGGAATACAGTATCGACCTGTGCATTGAAGAATTTAAGCTACGTTTTCCTGTGGCTGTATTTATTATGAATCAGTTTAGAAGGCAGGTATTACGATCAGTGGATTGCTTTCGAACTACTGGTAACATTAACAACAAATCAAGAAGTGGAAGGCCTGTATTAATAATGAGAATATTATATCATCATCAGAAAAGCAGTCCAAGACGAACCTACCACTTCAATTAGGAGACTAGCTCAACAGTTGAATTTAAGTCGTACTACCGCTCACAGGATTATTCGTCAAGATCTTCACATGAAACCATATAATTTGCAAATGTACCAAGAACTTTTACAACTCGGTTATAATAAAAGATTGGTCTACTGTCAGTGGTTCAATGAAAATATGAATGACGAAGCGTTAAATTAGTTAAAGCCTGGTTTCATCTAAACGAATACATTAATTCCCAAAACATGCTTGGAGTGTTGAAAACCCACATTTATTTAGAGAGACCCCACTGCATCCAATCAAAGATAGTGTGTGGTTAGCAATGTCAAGACGCAGAATTGGCGCTCCAATATTTTTCGATGGTAATTTAAACGCTGCCACTTCTAGAGCCACAACAATTTAATAACGAACTTCATGATGATGAGCTCCAAAATAGCTTCTTCCAACAAGATTCTGCTAGACTGCACATTGCCCGTGAAACATTAAATTATCTTCATGAATTCTTCGACGACAAGCTAATTAGCAAAAACCGATTTCCATCACGTTCTTGTAATCGTACTCCTCTGGACTTTTTTCGTTTTCGATATTAAAAAAATTCAGCAGTCCAGTGCTTACAGTAGAAGATCTGCGATACAATGTAACAAGAAAATGCGAAGAGGTAGACAACGCAGTATTACAAAATGTGTTTGATAATATAAAACGGAGAATTAATTTGTGTATTCGTAAAAATGGACAACACATTCAACAGCTGTTGTAATGTTTGTTCTTGTTGGTTAATTTTATAATTCACAACACTATAAAATAAATCAGTTTTAAATCTATGAGAAGGCGTTTTATTTATAACTTTATGAAATTGTTGAACTTAACACTAAAAACAATGCGACATAACCTCAAGATCACTGACAGCTACTTAAAAATGACATTTGATAATTTGTTTAATTTTATGTGTGTCAATTAACCCCTTGACATACGAATAAAATGCGCGTTGGCGTGTCCATATACATGTGATCTTATGACATATACGTGACGTCTTAGAGACGTCATTGTATGTCAAGGGGTTAAGAAATGACCTACTTCTTCAAATTCATGGCAAAAGTGGATTTCAAGACTTTTGGAACTCACGTTATAACACAAATACTATTTGTGTAATGGAGCGAATCCCATATTCCAGTATCAACATTTGACATCCTAATGTTATTACCGATGATTTATGTATTTCGTAATGGGACAGAAAGATTATTGTTGAGCAACAATCGACTGGGAACGAGATAAAAGCTCCGATGGAATGGAAATAATCCGTTGAAGCTTTGCAGCAAGCTCGGCTGGGTAATGTTTTTTTAATGCACGTCGAGTTCGAGACATCGAATCCAAATTGAGTATTATTACTAGATGCGTTGCGCTTTATGAGACTGCCGATTGGAGACGGATGTAAACGTGTTAATAACGCGTCAACATTGTTCTGCCTTCTGCTGCAGGCCTTTGTCTTCGGGGTGAGAGAAGTTATTTGGAATTTAGGTGAATTTGTTTTGTACGAAAACTACTTTAACCCCTCGACATACAATGACGTCTCCAAGACGTCATGTATATCTGATAAGATCACATGTGTATGGATACGTCAACGTCATTTTATTCGTATTCTCAAGAGGTTAAACATATATTTAAGAATTTGTTTATGTGTTGAATGATGAATTTCCGTAAAGAAAACATTTTTTTTTCTATTTCCCATTTTTTTTGCGAATTTTTCAAATATTTACAGTCATCGTTGAGTTTTGTTTAAAAAAAAATGACATTACTATTGATAGCTATTGACAACTATTCACTACTATTGACAACCATTGACAATTATTGACTGCTATTGACAACGATTTACTACTATTGACAACTATTGACTACTATTAACTACTATTGACAACTATTGATATTGTTATTGTGATATCACAATGTTGTGACTAGACACAAATATTGATTGCTATTGACAACTATTGACTACTATTGACAACTATTGATATTGTTATTGTGATATTACAATGTTGTGACTAGACACAAATATTGACAAGTATTGACAACTATTGATATTGTTATTGTGATATCACAATGTTGTGACTAGACACAAATATTGATTGCTATTGACAACTATTGACTACTATTGACAACTATTGATATTGTTATTGTGATATTACAATGTTGTGACTAGACACAAATATTGACAAGTATTGACAACTATTGATATTGTTATTGTGATATCACAATGTTGTGACTAGACACAAATATTGACTACTATTGACAACTATTGATATTGTTATTGTGATATCACAATGTTGTGACTAGACACAAATATTGATTGCTATTGACAACTATTGACTACTATTGACAACTATTGATATTGTTATTGTGATATTACAATGTTGTGACTAGACACAAATATTGACAAGTATTGACAACTATTGATATTGTTATTGTGATATCACAATGTTGTGACTAGACATAAATATTGACTACTATTGACAACTATTGATATTGTTATTGTGATATCACAATGTTGTGACTAGACACAAATATTGATTGCTATTGACAACTATTGACTACTATTGACAACTATTGATATTGTTATTGTGATATTACAATGTTGTGACTAGACACAAATATTGACAAGTATTGACAACTATTGATATTGTTATTGTGATATCACAATGTTGTGACTAGACACAAATATTGATTGCTATTGACAACTATTGACTACTATTGACAACTATTGATATTGTTATTGTGATATTACAATGTTGTGACTAGACACAAATATTGACAAGTATTGACAACTATTGATATTGTTATTGTGATATCACAATGTTGTGACTAGACACAAATATTGACTACTATTGACAACTATTGATATTGTTATTGTGATATCACAATGTTGTGACTAGACACAAATATTGATTGCTATTGACAACTATTGACTACTATTGACAACTATTGATATTGTTATTGTGATATTACAATGTTGTGACTAGACACAAATATTGACAAGTATTGACAACTATTGATATTGTTATTGTGATATCACAATGTTGTGACTAGACATAAATATTGACTACTATTGACAACTATTGATATTGTTATTGTGATATCACAATGTTGTGACTAGACACAAATATTGATTGCTATTGACAACTATTGACTACTATTGACAACTATTGATATTGTTATTGTGATATTACAATGTTGTGACTAGACACAAATATTGACAAGTATTGACAACTATTGATATTGTTATTGTGATATCACAATGTTGTGACTAGACACAAATATTGATTGCTATTGACAACTATTGACTACTATTGACAACTATTGATATTGTTATTGTGATATTACAATGTTGTGACTAGACACAAATATTGACAAGTATTGACAACTATTGATATTGTTATTGTGATATCACAATGTTGTGACTAGACACAAATATTGACTACTATTGACAGTATTGATAACTATTGATATTGTTATTGTGATATCATAATGTTGTGACTAGACACAAATATTGACTACTATTGACAACTATTGATATTGTTATTGTGATATCACAATGTTGTGACTAGATACAAATATTGACTACTAGTAACAACTATTGACTACTATTGACAACTATTAACTACTATTGACAACTATTGACAGTATTGACAACTATTGATATTGTTATTGTGATATCATAATGTTGTGACAAGACAAAAAATATTGACTACTATTGACAACTATAGATATTGTTCTTTTGATATCATAATGTTGTGACTAGACACAAATATTGACTACTATTGACAACTATTGATATTGTTATTGTGATATCACAATGTTGTGACTACACTCAAATATTGACTACTATTGACAACTATTGACTACTACTGACAACTATTAACAAGTATTGACAACTATTGATATTGTTATTGTGATATCACAATGTTGTAACTAGACAAATATTGACAAGTATTGACAACTATTGATATTGTTATTGTGATATCACAATGTTGTGACTAGACACAAATATTGACTACTATTGACAACGATTGATATTGTTATTGTGATATCACAATGTTGTGACTAGACTCAAGTATTGACTACTATTGACAACAATTGACTACTATTGACAACTATTGACAAGTATTGACAACTATTGATATTGTTATTGTGATATCATAATGTTGTGACTAGACACAAATATTGACTACTATTGACAACTATTGATATTGTTATTGTGATATCACAATATTGTGACTAGACACAAATATTGACTACTATTGACAACTATTGACTACTATTAACAACTATTAACTACTATTGACAACTATTGACAGTATTGACAACTATTGATATTGTTATTGTGATATCATAATGTTGTCACTAATCACAAATATTGACTACTATTGACAACTATTGATATTGTTATTGTGATATCACAATGTTGTGACTAGACACAAATATTGACTACTATTGACAACTATTGACTACTATTGACAACTATTGACAAGTATTGACAACTATTGATATTGTTATTGTGATATCACAATGTTTTGACTAGACACAAATATTGACAAGTATTGACAACTATTGATATTTTTATTGTGATATCACAATATTGTGACTAGAAACAAATATTGACTACTATTGACAACTATTGACTACTATTGATAACTATTGACTACTAATGACAACTATTGACTATTAGTGACAACTATTGACTGATATTGACAACGATTGATTACTATTGACAATTATTGACTACTATTGATAACTATTGATACTGTTATTGTAGCATAATCAATTATAAATTATTTTTGTTGGGTTTTTATGGGAAATATTCTGTGGTATTGAAATCTTGGTCGTCGTTATGATTTTGCCGTCCAAGATAAATGAACGCAAGGAAAGAAATTGAAGTTTCAAACGATAATAATGTAGTGTTAAGACAACTTGACAAGAATTTGTGTTTAAACGCCTTGAACTGACTTTTTCGTATTGATCGCTTGTCGAATCCTTTCGGAAACTCTTAATTCAGTTTCCTTGTGCGTATAGTTCACACCGGTTTGAACTCGCACAAAGAAAATCGGCTTGAAGTTCGTGCTTTATTTTCTCCGAAAAAAAACATTAGCTTTTACGATGGAGAATGTGCAGAATTGTGAAGCAATTTGTTAAGAACAAAGCTTTTGTGGAATTATATCTGAGATTACTATGTTTGTACATGCTTTAACCCCTTAACATACAATGACGTCTTTAAGACGTCATGTATATGTGATAAGATCACATGTATATGGACACGTCAACGCGCATTTTATTCGTACGTGAAGGGGTTTAATAGAAATTGCGGTTTTAATTTGCAAAAATTTGTTTTCATAAACTGGCATTTTCATTCAAAAGTTTTAAATAATTCTCTTTGCCGGAAACTTTTCTATTAATCGCACACAAAGGTAACGTAATATTTAAATTTTGTCAACGTTGAAAAGTTCCGAGCAAGGAGAGGAGCGGAACAAAAACCTACAAATTAAGTATTCAAACGGAGTTTCGAACAAAATTCGTTTCATTCTTCTTACAGCCCTTATTTACATTTTATTTCCGTAAAATTAGATCTAAACACGCATTTCTTTAATAGAACGCAGATAAAGAAATTCTCTTAAATTATTTCGAGGAATATAATTATTTCGAAGAAATTCTTTGAAAAATTATTTGGTACTTACGTATTAACGCCACCACCGCTATATATTGGATCGAGAGTTCGCGCTGCCACGCGTATGTTGCTTGAGTTATCTGTCCGCTTCGCAGCGGACAACCTAATCAAATCGGGGTTAAAAAATAAAGTATTTTGTGTTTTAAAAATGCTATAATTTTAATTAAAATGTTTTATTTTATGATTTATCATAAAAATTGTAGGTGTAGATTGACGGCATTTATATTTTTACTGGCTACATTTAACTACATATTTTTTTTTTTTTTTTTTTGGTTACATTTAAAAATGTTAGCGGTGGTGGCGTTAATACGTAAGTACCAATTATTTTGTTTATAACTAACATCCATATTGCATATGGAAATAATGAAACACAGATACGACAGATAAATCTAGACATATTAATAGACAAGACTAGACAGTCAAGACTTAACAGACAAGACTATCTAGTTTATTTAAATAATGTATAAAGATTGAATTTCCTATGTAACCATGTATTGAAAGTTGGAAGGTCAATTACACCTTCTTGCACACAAAGCTGATTAAATTTGGCAATGAGTATATTTGTTAGAGCGATGTTGTGAAAGAATTGTAGGAGCAAGCGAAACAGATCTGATGAACTAAAAAAGATGTTGTTAATCCGCTTCTCAGTTTATTATTGTTTTAGTTGTTGTATACGATGCCTAAGTCCTTGGTGCTCTTTCACTTGCAACTTATTATGTTCATTCTTTGTAATTATTTCGTTTTTCGCAAGAAAATTGTTGAGGATAATCGTAAACGTTTCAATTAGAGAGAAATTTTTTGTATTTAATAATTGTTTGTAGAAATGTTTGTCCCATTGTTTGATGCGCCCACGCGTATAGTTTGCGAATTATAAATAAATGTTACAAGCAGGAATAATTTAAAAAAGATAAAAATGTGTCGTAAACATTTACAATGCAAATTAAGTCAGAAAGAGTCTAGCTTTTCTGTGTAGTCAAGTCTTGTCTGCATAAGGCCTAGGCCGCACGGCTAAACCACCGCTGTTTTTAATAGCTTGATTTTGTGACTCAATTGTAAGTTAATACAAGCGGCCTCACTTGCGGTTTTTTCCCGCGACTGATTTTTCCCATAGCCTACTATGTGTTTCTCAAACGGTTTCGCGGTTATAGCGGTTACATCTCGTGGGAAAAAAACGTCTAGTGTGATCTGCTTACTTCGGGTTATCTAGATGCAGTTTCTTCCTTCCACTATCTATCGGAAGAAGTTATTCGCCTCGTAAATATGCTGTAATTAGTTTGCGCAAAGTTCAACTTGAAAAGACAGCGATGGGTCGCCAGGTGTTGTCGGGTGACTGCTCCTAGCGCCAGGTCTGATGCATCCGTCGGCAGTAATTCAGCGTTTTCAGTTGTGTGGCAACAGGGCTGCGTTTGCTAACTCGGTTTTGCATTTAAAAAATGCGGCGACTGCCTCGAGTGTCCACTGTATGGGCCGTTTGTCATCCTTTCCGTTAGTCACTTTCTACAGGAGATTTATCCGCAACGCTGCACAGTTACAAGTACCATTGACTAGGATAGAATTTCTAAAAAATAGCGGAAAGAATGACGAAACTTTATGCTTCAAAGAACACCTAACTAAGCTGCCTCAAAACTCAAAATAAGAAATAACATCATACAAAAACTGTGGGGCACTTCGTGGGGATCCTCCGCTACCACGCTTCGTTGTTCCGCCTTAAGGTAGACTTCCGAGCAGAGCGGCTCTACTGACGCAGCGATACTGACGCGGCGACATAGCGATAGTATTAAGCACTATGGAAACGTATGAGGCACAATTCGAGCGCAGCGACACTGACGCTGAGCGCATCAGTGTCGCTGCGCTCGAATGGCGCCTCATAAGTTTCCATAGTACAAAATACTATCGCCCCGTCAGTATAGCTGCGTTAGTGACGCCAGAGCCGCTTTGTTCGGAAGTCCACCTTTAGAGCTCGTTTACTCTACGACGGAATACTGTGTTCCGGCCTGACTAAACAGTCCACACGTTAAAATGGTCGACGTTCAACTGAACCATGAGATGCGTTTAATCGCGGACACAATTAGATCTACACCAAGTCACTGGCTACCAGTACTAAGCAATATTCCACCTCCAGCGATAAGCAGATAAGGCCCATACAGTGGACACCCGAAGCAGACGCCGCATTTTTAAAATGCAAAACCGAGTTGGCAAACGCAGCCCTGTTAACGCATTCGCCAGCTGTTTTCTTTGGAACCATATGCAATGGGCTGGCCCAAGGGCTGCTTGAGGGTCGACACCATCCCTATTCCATCATAAACCGAAATTCGGAATTGGCGATCTTCAATTTATCGGGTGACAAACTTCGACGATTTTGGGCAATTGGAGGACCGGTTGTGATGATGGCGTTTTTACTTGTCGTTTCTATGCTAGGTGGAATGGGGTGTTTCAATTTAGGAAAACGTGCCAGTATATATCGATAAATTGGTCACGGTTTTTATGTTAGTGGAGGCACATTTTCGTACAGAAGCGAAAGCAGCCAAGTTTGCACATAGATGAGTCGGCGTTGCTTCAAGAAGTTGTAATGACTTATAAAATCAGCCTCGATGATAGGACGTGCTATATTGGCGATGACAAACATCAATTTGAACTACATTCCGAGTCCTAGGTCGAGGGATAATAACCTCTCGCCGTAAGTCTCGATAGGGCTGTCGTTAGCTGCAAACAGGGTTTTACAGAAGAGTTCGAAGTTGACTGCTGCGAGCTCCGACCCTTCGCAGCAGTCGCGCCAGTGTCTAAAGATGTTTCTAGAACTGCTCCTCCCCACCAGTCGGTAGGCAGCTTTAGGTTCAAGAGTCGTGTTCCCTCAGCAGACGAAGAGACCTCAAGAGGACAGATTTCTTCATCCGGCCTACCAAAATTACCACGGAGTTTCTGCATTCCGGATGATGAACACCGATAATTAGGACAAACAGCATGACAACATGGCCGGAGCTCGAAAAGGAGGTCATGATATTTAGTACTTTTTTCCTCCTCTTTCAGGACTATGTTCTGGTTCGCTGTAGCGGAAAACTCGAAAACTCTATTTATCGAGGAGGACAATGACAAACATCCATTTGAACGACTTTCCGAGTCCTAGGTCGAGGGATAATAACCGCTTGTTGGCGCGAATAAGCCTGACCGTCGGTAATGGATAGTTCCAAAAAATTTGTCATCTCGCGTTCCCGACAACGGATTCAATATCTCCTGGCTAGTAGGGCGCCGAGTCTATCTCACACGAGTGCCTAAGATGGTAATAGAGCACTTGCTGTGCCGCGTTATGCCGATGGATGTAGATTGTAGATATGGTGGTGACGACTTGTACTGCGACCTTTATAGATCTATTGTACCCTACCCTCCTCCTCCAAGTGTTGGTGTACTTACCCATTTAGAGCGCCTCCTCTAATCCTGATTCCTTTAGGAATCTCAGGATCTGGGTGGGATTCAAGGCCTGCAGCTCCTCTGTGTTCAAGCAGTGAGCCCCAAGGTACATCTGTCTCTTGCGGCGTAATGCTCCGCAGTCTTTGAACAGATGTATGGGGGTTTCCTCTGCTGAGCCACAGAATCTGCATCCATCATCCTCCTCTAGGCCTAGGGCCTTGAGATGTTTCCTAAGTCTGCAGTGTCCCGTCAGGGCTCCTGTCAGAATTCTGAGCTAATTCCTGCTTAGTTTCAGGCAAGCTTTAGTTCTCTTCTGGTTAAAAGATCCCAGCATCACTTTGGATTGCCTTAGCCCTGGAAGTTCTTTCCACGTTTTCATCCATTTTCCTCTTATTTCTTCATCTAAACTTTTGCGGATGGTGTTCACGCTCATACCACAAAAGGGTTCCGGACCTATAAAGGGGCTACTGGATCCCTTGTTTGCTAGGTGATCGGCTTCTTCGTTTCCGTCTATACCAGTGTGTCCTGGTACCCAGTATAGCGTTACTTTATTATCCCTGCCAAGCTTGTTCAGCTTCCCCACACAGTCCCATACCAGTTTGGATCTGATGGTGTATGAGCTAATGGCTTTGATGGCTGCTTGGCTATCTGACAGGATAGCAATTCGTTTTTTGCGGTACTTCCTGTCGAGGTTAAACTGTGCACATCTTTCGATTGCGTGTACCTCTGCTTGTAAGATACTTGGTGATGTTCCCATGGATTCGGAGTATCTGGTACGAGGTCCAAACACTCCTGCACCAGTGCCTTCCTTTGTCTTCGAACCATCTGTATACCACTTGATGGCATTTTGCTCTATGTGGTATGCTGAGGATTCGTCGCTCCAATCGGCTTTACTACTACACATTGCTGTGTAGTTTTTCTCGAAGTGGTATTTGCATACCATTTCGTCTTTTGGAACTTCCAGCCAGGGGATCTTGGCAGCGAAGCTGTTTCTGCCCCTGCCCATTCCTTCCTTGCTAAACCTTACGATCGCCGATCTGGCGGCGCTCTCCACCACAAGGTGCAGCGGAGTCAGATCCAGCAGCAGCTCCAATGCTGCTGTCGGACACGACCCTATCGCCCCCGTGATGCAGACACACGCCAGTCTTTGAATCTTCTCAAGCTGTTTCCTCATAGAGGCCAGCTTGATTCTACTTCCCCACGCAACCGCCCCATAAGTGATTGCAGGTCTCACTATCATGGTGCACATCCATCGCAGGATAGTGGGGTTACAACCCCACGTTTTTCCTGCCAGATTTCTGCACACCATTAGGGCGCGTTTGGCTTTACCTACCACTGCCTCAGCGTGTCTATTCCATAGGAGTTTGCTATCTAGTGTGATACCCAGATACCTTATCTCCTGTTGGTATTCTACTGCCTTTCTATCTATGAGTATGGGATGTAGGCAGTTTAGTTTTCTCCTTCTAGTAAATGGTATCACCGTGGTTTTGCTCGGGTTGAGTCTCTATCCCACTGTTTGACACCATCTACTAGTTACTTTGAGGCCTCTCTGAACAATTTCACAGAGCGTTCCCTCAAATTTTCCTCTGGCCATTATGACTATGTCATCGGCGTAACCTTGACATTTGATGTCTAGGTTGTTTAGCCTAACCAGTAGTTCATCAACTACCTCCAGGCTCCACATTAGCGGTGATAGTACACCTCCCTGTGGGCACCCTCGAGTTGTGGAAATCTTAATGGTATCTCTTCCCACTTGTGTCTCCGCCACTCTAGTTCTCAGCATTTCTCCCATCCACTTTGAGATAGTGCTGTCGATACTCCTTCTCTCGAGGGCCGCCTTGACAGCCTCGTGTGAGGTGTTGTCAAAAGCTCCCTCTATATCCAAGAAGGCACATATCGCTACTTCCTTTGTCTCTAGTGCTGCTTCTATTTCATTTGTCAGCTGATACAGGGCGGTTTCTGTGGATTTCCCTGCTCTGTAAGCATGCTGACTCTTGTGTAGTGGTGTACCTACCAGCACCATAGTCCTGAGGTAATTATCAATCACCTTCTCCATTGTCTTTAACATAAAAGATGTTAGACTAATGGGTCTAAATGACTTCGGTTGAGTGGTGTCTTTCTTTCCCACCTTCGGTATAAATACCAACTTAGCCCTTCTCCATAGCTCCGGTATATATCCGAGCGCTAAACTACTTCTAAAAATATTTAGAAGATTCGGCATTAGTTCTCTCTCTCCCTTTTGTAGGAAGGCAGGAACTAGTCCGTCCACACCTGGGGCCTTAAAAGGCTGGAAAGTGCCGATAGCCCATCTGATTCGGTTTTCCGTACAGATGGACGCTGCCCTCTTCCAGTCGGCCCGACTTGGTTTCCGTGGTTGTATCAAGCCCTCGGTCTCCCTGTATCTTCTGCATCCCGGAAAATGGGTTTCTAGTAGGAGGAGAGCTCTTTGCTCTTCATCCTCCGTAAAGGTCCCATCCGGTTTCTTGAGAGTGGTTGTCATTTCCACTCTATCCTTCGCTAGTGCTTTATGCAGTCTAGCTGCCACCGGCGTGGATTCTATGTTTTCACAGAAGGTCCTAAAGTTTTCCCTTTTTGCCCTTCTGATCTCTTTATTGTAGGTGGTAAGCACCTCAGAGTATTGTAGCCAATTTCCGTATTGCTTGGCTTTGTTGAAAAGCCTACGTACTTTTGCTCTTAATGTAGACAAATTTTTGTGCCACCATTTTTCGTCCTTATGCTCCTTCACGGTTTTTACCGGGCAGCTGGATTCAAATGCCGTGGTGATTGCTACATTTATTTCTCCTACAGCCTGCTCCAGCACGGTGTAGTGTTTGATACCACCCAGCACTGTCACCTGCTCTAGGTTTTCTTTTAGTTGTGAACTAAACATAGGAGACACAGTTTGTCTGGGGTTTCGAATGGGGGTACTTTCCTCACTCGCTCCTTCCAGCTCAAACTCTATGATCCTATGATCTGACATTGAGGGGTCACTTGAAACCCTCCACTTTTTAATTAGTTTACTTACGTTAGCGCTACCTACCGTAATATCCAGTACCTCATTTCTGGCCTTAGTGACAAAAGTTGGTGTGTTCCCGACGTTGTACACAATTAAGTTCTCTTTAATGAGGTATTCTAAAAGGTACTCACCTCTCTTATTAGTGTCCGTGCTGCCCCACATCTCGTTGTGGGCGTTCGCGTCACATCCCAAGATGAGTGGCAGCCTTCTCCTAATACAGTGTTCCACCAGCTTTTGTACTTCAATGGGTGGTATGCTGTTACCATCGCCAGGGAAGTATGCTGATGCGATCACTACTTCGCGGTGGAGACCCTCGATCTTGATGAGGGCCTGAATCGGTACTAAATCCCGCGTTAAAAATTCTGGAAGATATAAGTAATTTATGCCATTTCTTACCATAATGCAAGTTCTAGGGGAGACCTCACGACTGTCTCATACCAACTTACATTCCCTGTTGCTAAGGCCTCTGATCTTACCTGCGTAGGTCCAGGGTTCTTGAAGCAGCGCTAGCCCTAAGTGCTGCTTGGTGAACATCCTAGCCATCACAGCTGAAGTTGCTTTGGCATGATGGATGTTCACTTGGGCTATTTTGGTGCGCCTGCTGGTCATTCTTGTTTTGTGACAGAAGGCGGCAAGTCCTCCTCTGTCCCTACAAGAACATCTACCTCTGCCTCTGTAGACATGGCTGGACTGCTCATGTCTACGAGTGTGAGGTCAAGGTCGTCTTCCCGGGAATCCGGGCTGACTTCCTTGTTCTCTGTGTCGGTTAGGTCCCGTACACATGGATTATGCCGTTGGATGTACGCCGAGACAACTTAGAAAATATTTAATTTAACGAAAAATATTTGAATGTTGTTTCCACAAAGATAAAATTGTCATAAAAATTAACACTTTGTGACTGATAACAGTTGCCTTATCATTTTTACGAAATTTTATTGTTTATCGCGACAATTGTTCTTATCGTCTCGTTTCGAGTGCGATTTGCATAAGATTACAATTCGCTCAAGGTTCGTAACAAATCCAAATCATTTTTTGCATGCAAACTTGTCCCAATTTTTTGGATCATTTCTCATTTAACACAAAACATTCACCAACAAATCACAATAAAACAAGTTTCTAGAGAATAAGTTTCTCAAAAATTAAAACTAATTAAAATTTAGATCGTCTTACAATTAGACTACAAAAGAAACTTTCTCTTTTGCTCATTAACACAGATTTTACTCTTTAGATAATTTTAACAGATAAGGCAACACATTCTTTGACTACAAACACGGTTTGAAATCTCGATTTATTTTTCGTCATCGCCTCTTTATCCTCACACCGGACTGGACCCGCGTTAGCATTACTTATGTGTGGTGTGTGTACTATCCTGCTCGGGCTCTTCTCCTCTAGCTACCTATTATTCCGTCCATGCGTCACATGTCTAGCCGTCTATGCTGAGCCCCAGCGCCACTGTAACCTCCTTCCTCTACTTCTTGGTCGTGGCTTCATAGCTGAAGACTGCAATTCCTCTGCGTTCAAGCAGTGGGCTCCAAGGAACATTGATGTATGGGGGTCTTTGAACAGATGCATGGTGATATGCATTCTCTGCTGAGTCACAGAATATGCATCTGTCATCTTCCTCTAGGCCAGTCGTTCTCAAACTGGGTGCCGCGAGTGTATGTCTGGGGTGCCGCAGCAATAATCAAGAAAAGTAAAACAAAATTTGAAAGAAAATTACATGAGGAGGTAAACGAATTTGAGTTCCTACTTTTAATGCAAAATTATGGACAATTGGCTAAAATCTGGGTCTTCAAAAAGGATAAAGTGATGAACTTACTGCACTGATACAGTTACAACCAGCATCGTTGGAGGAGACGAAATATCCAAGCAGACACCTGCGAATCTAAATCATTCAAGTTCGTCTGCCTCAGTTCGCGAAAACGTAACTCACGGTCCAAAGATAATCCGATGAACAATAAGGAAACATGATCCTAGCTACCTCACATTGTTTGGCTGCGGATACCCGCCATTATCCGCATATTCAAAGATACAGAGGTCACAATGGGCAGACCATATCACAAGAATGGATGAGGAAGGACTGCCAAAACTGGACCTCCAAGGAAAAATAGTAGGGACCGAGGGGCAGACCACGGAAACAATAGAAGAAGATGCCAGAGGGTTGCAAAGGATTAGAGGCTGGAAGACGGTAGCAATGGAGAGAAGCGCCTGGAGCCCAACCTTGGGCTGTAGCTATAGAAGGAGGACGATTTGAACTAAAAAATGCACTAGTAGTTACATTTACATAAGAGCATTTTATTCAAAACTTCATTGGTGTCGATTGGCTCTTTAAATTGGGATACCTTTACATCTTTGAAAAAAAATAAATGAAACCGCCACTTCTCTCAATATTGCATTCTCAACATACGTTTTTTTTTTTTTTTTTTTTTGTAAAAGTTTGGTTCGATGTGAATACCGGGTTTGCCGACCCTTCGAACACGTCGGCCTATTGGCCTATTGTATTCTATCACATTCACACTTAGGCCCAGAAACCTGTTGTTATTGTAAATTGCGCTAATAGCCATTTTACACATTTGTCTTCTGGAACAAATGCGGCCGGCGCTGGGGATAGAACTCGGACCTCTATACCTGTCAGTTAGCGCTCTAACATGAGGCCACGAGCGTCACCACTACACCACTCGCGCCGGCTAACATACGCTTACATTAAACGGTTACATTCGCATAAATTTCGCGCATAAATTCGCAAATGTCAACGTGAAAACGAAAATTTTGGAAAAATTAAATTGAATTTGAATGTTTCCGGAATTTTTCGAATTTTTAGGCACGTCGTCGAAGAGACTAAACCGCCCAGACAACTCGCCACACATACACCATCATCAGATCTTAGTGGAAACAGTCTACACCGAAACTAATGGAACAGCCTAGACATAAGCTACTGGAAGAGTTTAGGCAAATATTAGTGGAAGAGTCTAGGCAAAAACTAATGGAAGAGTCTATTTGCCTAGTCAAGCGTTTCTCAAAGTGGGCGATATCGCCCCCCAGTGGGCGATGACGTCGTCTTGGGGGTCGCTACAATTCTAGCCAATTTCCGTATTGCTTGGCTTTGTTGAAAAGCCTACGTACTTTTGCTCTTAATGTAGACAAATTTTTGTTCCACCATTTTTCGTCCACGGATGCTCCTTCACGGTTTTTACCGGGCAGCTGGATTCAAATGCCGTGGTGATTGCTACATTTATTTCTCCTACAGCCTGCTCCAGCACGGTGTAGTGTTTGATACTACCCCGCACTGTCACCTGCTCTAGGTTTTCTTTTAGTTGGGAACTAAACATAGGCCACACAGTTTGTCTGGGGTTTCGAATGGGGGTGTTTTCCTCACTCGCTCCTTCCAGCTCAAACTCTATGATCCTATGATCTGACATTGAGGGCTCACTTGAAACCCTTCACTTTTAATTAGTTTACTTACGTTAGCGCTACCTACCGTAATGTCCAGTACCTCATTTCTGACTTTAGTGACAAATGTTGGTGTGTTCCCAACGTTGTACACAATTAAGTTCTCTTTAATGAGGTATTCTAAAAGGTACTCACCCCTCTTATTAGTGTCCGTGCTGTCCCACATCTCACTGTGTGCGTTCGCGTCACATCCCAGGATGGGTGGCAGCCTTCTCCTAATACAGTGTTCCACCAGCTTTTGTACTTCAATGGGTGGTATGCTGTTACCATCGCCAGGGAAGTATGCTGATGCGATCACTACTTCGCGGTGGAGACCCTCGATCTTGATGAGGGCCTGAATCGGTACTAAATCCCGCGTTAAAAATTCTGAAAGACATAAGTAATTTATGCCATTTCTTACCATAATGCAGGTTCTAGGGGAGACCTCACGGCTGTCCCATACCAACTTACATTCCCTGTTGCTAAGGCCTCTGATCTTACCTCCGTAGGTCCAGGGTTCTTGAAGCAGCGCTAGCCCTAGGTGCTGCTTGGTGAACATCCTAGCCATCACAGCTGAAGCTGCTTTGGCATGATGGATGTTCACTTGGGCTATTTTGGTGCGCCTGCTGGTCATTCTTGTTTTGGTACAGGAGGGGGTAAGTCCTCCTCTGTCCCTACAAGAACATCTACCTCTGCCTCTGTAGACATGGCTGGACTGCTCATGTTTACAAGTGTGAGGTCAAGGTCGTCTTCCCGGGAATCCGGGCTGACTTCCTTGTTCTCTGTGTCGGTTAGGTCCCGTACACATGGATTATTTTTACTTTTGGAATTCATATAAATCCCACGAGTCGCAAGGGAACTAAAGGTCCACCACATCAGAGCCCCGCTTGATAGTGGTAAGGCTGGATACCCTCTGAGGTCGCCAGGTATCAAAGGGGCTCCGTAAGCGATGGCCGGTTGCCCTTGGCCATCAACCAGTCCCTTTGGCACGGGTCGCATGACACCTTGGGATTAAGGGTTTGGAAGTTCTTGGTTGTTCGCCCTCCGCCGAACGCCCCGACCGGAGTTGTTCCCGTCGTGACGTCCAACGGTATGTTGCGAAACTAAGCCCTCACACCGCGACAAGGTGACTTCTACGTGAGGGAAAGTATGTTACCTGGAAATGAATCATTACTGCTAGGATATGTTCGGTTTGTACATGATGAACAAATGAAAGAGGAATTATTATTCGCAAGATATTTAGAGAAAGATACCAAAGGGTTAAAAATCAAAATTTCGAGTAATTGAGCAATATTTTAATGACAACTTAATAACCTTTAAAATATTCCACTTAATAACCTTTTTGCTTGTGCGACTGATCGAGCTAAAGCTATGGTCGGCTCTAATATAGGTTTTTTGGGATTACATTCTTTAAATGATCGGCTATTTCGTAAGTTGTGCGAGAAAAATGAAGATAACTACATACGTTTATTACTCCATACTGAAGTTCGAAGGCTTTCAAATGGCAAAACTTTTCAACATTTCATGAACTTCATAGTTCATCAAGAGATTCAAAGATTTGTTTGATTTGGAAGTTCCTGATTGGATAACGCCATTTTCAAGTTATGAAAACGCAGGCACGGTTTTGGAAAAAGAATTAGTCGAGTTGCAGAATGATATCGAGTTAAAAGCAACATTTAAAAAGTCATAAGAAGAGTTTTGATTGCAGAAATAATCATTAAACACTATCCATTTTTGTGGAAAGTCGGAAAGTTAATTAAAGAAATTTATTAATAACTTTTCCAACTTCATATTTAGTCGAACGAGGGTTTAGTGCTGTTTGTCAGTTTGTGACAAAGCAAAGAAATATACTGGATATTGTGAAACTTGGCGATTTGCGTTTGTTCCTCACGAACATTGAACCTCAATTAGATAAATTGATAACGCAACATTTATTTAGATTTGGGGGGCGGTATTAACTTTAGCACATCAAAGGTGGGCGATGAGATAAATAAGTTTGAGAAACACTGGCCTAGTCGAACAGCCTAGACAGAAAGTAGTAAAACAGCCTAGACACAAACTATTGGAACAGTCTAGACCAGGGCTTCTTAAACTATGGGTCGCGACCCCAAATGGGGTCGCTTACCGAAATCTTGGGGACGCGAGATTTTAATGTATAATATTTAAATTTTTTTGTGAGAGTGAAGATCGATCGAAGATCTCGTAAAGCAGTGCGAACTATGTCCGCTGTCAAACCGTCAATACCTGGCGCCTTCCTTCCGTTCATGAATCTGAGTACGCGGTTTATTTCCGGAAGCGTGAAGGGCCTGTCGTCAGGTCCCCGGTACCGGTTCTTGATGTTATTCTAATTTCGCGGTGAGACTCTGTATCTTCGTTGATGTCATCTTCTGGGAAGAACTAATTGAGGAGTTCGCGGGTGGTGTCACGAAGGTCGAGATGATTGTTCTTGATTTGGAGGCTAGTTGGATAGCTCGCGGGCATCTTGTAGACTGTGCCCCAAGGAGATCTTTATTAGCCGATCTAGTGCAGAACTCTTGTCATTTCCTTTCCTTGGTCTTGAGGATTTGGATTTTGTATTGGCGACGTTTAGTGTCATAATCTGCGCGTCTTTGCGTACGATTTTCGCCTGAGCTTTGTTGATATTGCCTGCGGAGTTTGTTATTTACTTTCCGTAATTTAGTGATTTCCGGGGAACTTTTTCCGAACCGGAATCGTGTCGTGTGCTGCATCGATTAATGACTTATTTATTTATGGGGAGCGATTTCTTGTCGGAGTTGAGCTTGGAGATGAACTTGTGCTCGGTGATCGTGGAAGGAGCTCCTTCCACGATCACCGCGCACATGTTCATTAACTTCAACAAGCTCAACTCCGACAAGAACTCGCAGCCCTCCGCCGAAGACTCCCCCGAAGATTTGTCCATCAAGAAAAACCTCGAGCATACCTCCAAGCTGAACAACAACGACAATACTTAAAACAACCTCAACAACAACGACCTCTTCCCCTACCTCCAGAAAAACAAGTACAACAAGAACTCCTTCGCCGAAAGCATGACCGACCTCAAGACCAACATCTTCAAAGACGTCTAGAAAATGAACGACTTCTACGACAAGAACCTCACAAACCCGGACAACATTTACTCGATGATCAACCACAAATTCTGAACTGCCTGGTACATAAATTCAGTTTTCAATTTAAATTTTCCGCCGTATTTAAACGTCCCAGCCAAGAATGATAACAGCAGCCTTTTTAATAATTTACTCAACAAGAAGGACGAGGGCAAGGGGACCAATTTCAAGACGTTGATTAAGAACGAGATGAGGAGTGATAGGAAGCAGAGGGGTAGGGAAACCCCAGTCAGGTACCAACTGTTAAATCTAGTTAGGAATTTGTCTTTTTTTTCTGTTGTTTTTCAGATGAAATTTTGAATAAATTGAGGTTTTTGGTGTTTTTTTTTTGCAGTTGGTAACGTTTTTTAATCAAATTTTGACGTTTAATTTAGACAAATTATACGAAAAAACTTTTCTATGGTTAGTTAAGCGCATGCGCATCAGCAATGTTTAAAAGGCGGGAATATGAAAGTTTCGGGCACATTTTGTTATTTTCAATGGTTATACGTCAAGAAAATTCGGGCACTTTTTTGACGCACATATCGAAAATTGACGCATGCGCTAAAAAAAAATTCAACTATGAAAATGTCTATTTTAGACAATTGTCATTCTTATTGATTGATCTTGTCAAATATTGTTGAGAAACTTTAAAAAGTTCGTCGTTTTCGTCAAACCGTCTTAAAACTTTGTTGACATTTTTTTTTAACATATTATTGACAAACCTGCTAGGAGTGATAAGAAACAAAGGGGTTGGGAAACCCCAGTCAGGTACCAACTGTTACATCTAGTTAGGATTAAATGTTAGCCATGCAACAGTTAGGCAAGTGGTTGGAGGAGAAACAGCTGAAGCTGGCAGCTGAAAAGACGGAGGCAGGTAAGAGATAAATTGTGGAGGTTATATTCAAGGTCAGAGACTCTGCCATTAAACCAAAGAGTTCAATTGATTATCTAGGCGTACTGATTGATAAGAATATGGTATTTAGGGAGTCATAAAAGCTGCTGGAAAGGCCCAAATATCCCTGTCTGCGCTGGAACGGCTTCTGCCTAATGTAGGAGGACCACGAAGCAGCAAGAGAAAACTGCTATGCTCGGTGGCCCACTCTGCAATGCTCTTCGCGTCCCCCGTATGTGCGAGGGCTATGAGCGTAGATATCAACAAACGCAAGCTTGGAGCGATCCAAAGAATGCTGACAACCAGAACCAGCACTGCCTATAGAACTGTCTCCAGAGAAGCGGTCCTGGTCATAGCTGGCATAGCACCAATAGAGCTGTTAGTAGAGGAGAGATCAAACATATAAACATATAAACTCAAAACAGCAAAGATGAGGAGATAAGCAAAGCAAGGTCGGAACTATTCCGGGCGTGACAAATTGATTGGGAAGCCTGTGAAAAGGGACAATGGACAAAGTTGCTTATAAAGGACGTGGAAGAATGGGTAGAGAGGAAGTATGGAGAGCTAACTCAAGTCCTCAACGGACATAGCTGTTTCCGGGATTACCTTTACAAGATTGGCAGAACTCCCAACAGCTTGTGTGAATATTGCGGAGAAGAGGACAGCGTGGCGCACTCCATTGACGACTGTAATAGCTGGGACGCAATGAGGAATGATTTTCCAAACGATATAGAGCCACGGAACACAATAGAGTTCATGTTAAAATCGGCAAGCAATAGACCTTTTTGCGGTTAGTTAAACGCATGCGCGGCCGTCTAGTTTAAAAGGCAGGCACATTTTGTTATTTTCACTGGTTATACGTCAAAAAAGTGCCCGAAAAAATGGCCAAAATTGACGCATGCATATAAAAAATGTTTAACCATGAAATGGTCTATTGGAACAGCATCAACAAAGCCGAGAAGTCGACAGAAAGCTGAGAAAATACGCGGAACCCAAACATGAAGTAATAGCCGGACGACAGCAGTAAGTTGCGACAACCCAACGGCGTTTTCTGAAATTAGAGGAAGGAGATGTAACCTAGGCGCAGGATGAGGGAGGACCCTCATTATGAGGGAGGATAATTCCGACACTTGATCGGGCGTTCGACAATTATCTAATTTTGTGAATACATTGTCAGCGTAAGTTCGAAATTTCTCGGCAAAGAGAGACCTCTGCAAAGAGAGGATCTGCTCTTTTAGTGCAGAATCCGCGGACGGATTCTGGAGCGTGGTTTTTGATGCCAATCGACCAGCATATTTATTTATGATCGGATAGGCTGTTCTCGCTTGGCAAGTGTGTGTTTGCGCACAGCCTGTCACTTGCGAGCGTAATGTCTATGACACTATTCCCGTTTGGACCCGTGAATGTAGGTTCCTCTCCGCGATTGAGTACGTTTAAATTGTTTTCAGATATGAAGTCTTCAAACAATCGCCCGCGACTGTTTTGGATTTTGCTGCCCCATGTGGGCGATTTACTATTGATGTCTCCTGCCAACAAAATTTCGCCTTTAGACCTCAACTGTACCACCGCGGACCTTAAAAACACGAAATTTTTCGGGGGGTCACAGCTGATCAATACTGATCGTAGCGGCGCGGGGGTCACCGGTGACCGGCGAGCCAAATAGATTTCAATGCGTTTAGAATTTTGATTGGCGCCACAGGCAAGTCATGTAGAAATATGTGTTGTGGAAATAAGTCATATTAATTCAGCTCATTTGGATTTAAAACATTGCAAATTTAAATGCAAAATAATTAATTTATACTGGAAAACAACTTAATTTGCTATTTTCATTTGTTGGTGCGACCTGAATTTTGCTACTCTTGTAATCTTTGTGATATCTGTGAACACATTTTGAGTCTTTATGGAAATGCATCTGCTTTTCACATTACCTTACTTATGTAGTCACATTCTAGGTCTGACGGCTGGTTTTTCCTTCCTGCAAGATTTCGCTCCCACATTTTCCCAGCCCAATAAAAACCGACTCGCGACATCAATCCACGCGAATTATCTCGCATTGTTGCGGTGAATGCATCACGTAAATAAAATTACATTTTCATTAGTTTAAGTGAACATCGAAACCCTTTTAACATAAATAATCCCTGCACTTTTTTTTAAACTATTATTCATTTCGACCCACGTATTAGGGGCGCTAGTCCAGCAAACCGAAGCGTTTTACACTCCCGCCGGCCGGCCTGTTCACTCGCTTTATTAGGCCACATTTTATGCCCCAAATTCTTTTATTAAACTTCTCATCCCCTTCATTAATACATTTCTAGCAAATTGCCTTAAAGTCGATATCGATCCTAATCTCATACTATAATTACGCAATAATATATTACGTACCGAGAGTTGCAAGAAGCATAAACACACATACGTGTGTTCGCGCCGATTTTAATAAATCTGTATTTTCAATTCAACATTTGAATCGATTTCGGCACCGATTAACAGAAAGGGAAAGGTGTATCGATCTGGGCCGAAACCGCGCGATTTACTTATCAATTTCGTCGCGAATTTATATATTTGCGGGCAGTACGCTTTGAGTGTGCGAAGCGTGTAGAACGAAATCGAAGCGTGAAGCTAAGGGCTGAAGCGGCATCCAACGTCTGGAAGACAACAAGTTCAAGGGAATCCCTCCACTTACTATCCCGACTATCGACGATCACACGTGGCGGAGACGCGAGCAGCCCTAACAGGTAAGTGATTAGACCAGCCCTGTATTTTGATTGAAAATTTTGATTTTCGTGAGACACGGTCCAAACAACGTGCGAGCGGAACGGTTACGCACGACACATGTAGCGGAGAGTGCGTAATTCCGCGAGTACGTAATTACCTTACAACTCGAGTTATGTACTATACCTTATCTACGATCACACTAATTTGTTTCTGTTTAATAAGAAAAATGTGTTTGATATAACAAATTTATTTCTTATTAGGTTATGTTTATTTAATTAGCATTATTTAACATTATAATAAACAAATACTTGTATTTCCATATATAACTGTTATTCGACATTATTTAACTTGAAAGGAATTAAAATAAATACATTCTTAATGGTTACATACCTTACTATTTAGTACTTATTTGGAATAAAGTGGAATAAGAGTGCTCCTAGATATAGGCAGCCAAATGTACGCAATGTCAATTTCCGTTTTGGTTAGTTTGAATTTTGGCACGGGGGGCGCTGAGCACGTAATAGCAGCTGTCAACCAATCAACGAATCGTAAACCAAACGCACGTGTGTGTTATCAATCATAACTTATCATTAATCGCGGAATGTTACATACGTGGGTATTATGATGTATTTACATTGTCCACGAACTGTACAATAATGGGCATTTACAAAAGTGGTCGTAGATTTTTACATTATCCCTTCAAGATTCAATAGATCGATAGAAGTGAAGTACTTGAACGAAGTGTCAGTAATGCGTCAGCGAAGTGTCGTTAAAGTGTCAAGGACGTGTCTTTTTGAACGCTGAAACTTTAAACTCTAGTCTTGTCTGTGTCTAATGTCGTTGAAGTGTTTGAACGAAGTATCGATAATGCGTCGACGAAGTGTCATTGACACTGACATGTCGCTGAACTGATTCGTGCAACTGAAGTACTCAGTGAACTGTCGTTGAAGTATTGACATTTGTGCCGGCAGACACCTCGTTTGTATCGGAAAGACTTTTTCAAGACACTTTCATTTCCTCAAAGGTGTGTCTGATCTTGTCAGTGTTTTGTCTTGTCCGAAACTAATACAGACAAGGGAGAGTCTGTCTAGTCTTACTAGGTCCCTATCAAAGTCTTACTAATACAATCATTGAAAGTAATTGCTTCATTGGAACTAGACATCTAATATAGACAACGTAACGGCGAGTCTATCTAAACTAACTAGTCCCCTATTAAATCCTTACTGCATTTTTTCTCTTTATTCCTCCTCGATTTCCTTCTTGCTACGAGTGTCCTTTTTGGAGTCAATATATAATTGTACTAATTCTTGTGGTATACCAAAGCTTCGATACCATATAAACGTGGTCTGTTAGAAAAGTATCCGACCTTTAGCCGGTAAAAAAAAACTAGCATACCTGGAGCCTTGGAAACCTAATCACCCTCAAAGTTGTCTCAGTGTGACTCCACACACTTCTCCCAGCGGTGCCGCCATTGTTGGAAGCATTCCGGAAAAGCCTCTTTCGGAATCGACTTTAGCTCGGCTGTCGTTGCAGCCATAATGTACTCTCTTGTCTGAAATCGCGTTCCTTTCAATGGACTCTTGACTTTGGGAATAGCCAGAAGTCGCAGGGGGGCATATCAGGAGAGCCTTTCGATCCAGAGGAGTCAAAAAATTGTGAACCAAGTGCCAAGAATGTGCTGGAGCATTGTCGTGATGGAGTCGCCAATTTCCCGATGACCACAACTCCAGTCGCTTGCGCCGCACAGCACCACGTATGCGACGTAGGACATCCCTCATTTCACTTGTCGTCATTTTACTTGCATTGAAAAACCGACGAGAGCACTACACACTACAAACACTGCTCGACAGCAACTGACGCTATCTACAGGCGGGAAAAAATTCACGCATGCGCACAAAGGTTCAAGGTCGGCTCATGCAAGCGCGCTTGATTCAAATCCATCAGGTTTTCAAAATAAAACATAAGGTCGGATACTTTTCTAACGGACCACGTACACCATATTCTAAATCTACATCTACTGTACCATATAAACTATCTGTTTGGACCGTGTCTCACGAAAATTAAATTCTTTTCTAATTCAAATTATGATGGTTCCGTCACTTACCTTTAGGGTTGCTCGCGTCTCCGCTCCGTGTGGACCGTCCTTCCGTCGCCTATTTCAAGGGAGGAAAATGGGAAAACAATAAATAGATTTGGGGAGGGATACTCTTAACATGTGTCAGTCCGGACGTTGAATGCCGCTGCAGCCCTTCGGCTCGTGATCACACCACCCTGGTTAAATTTGAAACGATAAACTTAAATGCGTGCACGTGTCGGTCGAACTTGGTTCGCACTTCGATTTTGGTCTTCACGCTTCTCACACTCGAAGCGTACTACCGCAAATATATAAATTCGCGACGTAAATTAATAGGTAAATCGCGCGCGATTTCGGCACATCTGTCTCCTACTTTTAATCGATTCAAATTTTGAATTAAAATATAGATTTATTAAAATTGCCGCGAACACTATTTGAAAACGGCAAGATGGAAAGCATTCTCAACAACAAACGCGCGAGCGCTGGAGCACCTCAAGTGCGATCTCAACAGCACCAACTCCGATTGCGCGTTGGAAGACGAGGGACACGAGAGCACATGCTGAAGGACGACGCCTGTAACCCCGACCTGCACATGAGCTTCGGCGACCAAATCAAGCATGATCTCGTCGCCGAAGCTCATGTGCAACTCGAGGTTGCTGGCGTCGTCCTTCAGCGTGTGCTCCTCGATGGCCAGCACCGTGTCCCTTTTTCGTCTTCCAACTCGCAATCGGAGTTGGTGCTGTTGAGATCGCACTTGAGCTGCTCCAGCGCTAGCGATGCTTTCCATCTTGCCGTTTTTAGCCTTCAATCTCCAAGAAACATAACTAAAGTGATATGAATTATGTAGTTTATATGGTACAGTAGATGTAGTTTTAGTATATGGTGTATATAGATTGTATGGTGGCTTTGGTATACTACAGGGATATATAATTGGTCTCTACAAATTACTAGATACAGCCAAGTCGAGATTGCATAGACAAAGCTAACAAGGTTGACTAGACAGATAAGACTAGACAGACAAGATTATACAGACGAGACTAAACAGACTAGACTAGACAGACAAAAAAGTTTAGATTTAGAACGGGTTTCGATCCATTGCTGGATGGCTGGCAGTGTGACTATGTTCTTCTAGACGGTCTCTATGTTTGGATATTTGGCGGTGAGGTCTGTGCCGGTCATGTAATTGAGGTAATCGAGCAAAGCAACAAGATATATATCTGCCCAAGTCAAACGTTTGCAGGCCAAACATCCATTATTTTCTTCAGCGGTTTTATCCAATCGTACCATGTAATAAGGAATGCTCTAGTTCATCAAGGACTCTCCTTGAACATAGGGATATTGAGCTTCGACAAAATCATTGAATTGAATTGTATAAATTGAAATCATTGACTGTATCGAGCAACGAGACTCGAAATTATCTCTTCCTTTGAGTTTGATCTGTTTGATGAGGAAACTAGCCATGGAATTGTTTTGATGGTTCTCCTTGCCGTTAACTGTTAATACCGATACTTAATATAAGGCAGGAGGAGAAGTTGGAGGTCGGCCTTGAGGATTTGGCAATCTATTACAAGAAAAACCACCTAAAGCGGAATGCCTGCAAGCCTCAGGTCTGCGCCTTCCATGTGAAAAACTAAGAAGCACGACGGGAGCTCGAGATATATTCAGCACTGTCCGACGCCTGGGCGTGACCCTGGACCGTACTCTGTCCTTCAGACAACACTGCATCAATACTAAAGGCAAAGTTAGTGCGCGTAATAACATATTGCGAAAACTCACAGGCACAGCATGAGGAGCTCAACCAGGAAGAGCTCTTCGGCGCTCTGTGTGTCCACTGCGGAATACGCCGCACCGGTTTGGGCAGCTTCAGCTCACGCGAAACATGTGGACGTCGATATCAACGAGACAGCAAGAATCGTTACAGGCTGCCTAAAGCCAGCTTTGTACCCACTTATTGGCATGGCACCCCCATCTGTGCGAAGAGCCGTCGCCACGGATGCTGAAAGGACGAAACAGGAAACCGATGCTCGCCATCCTCTGCACCAACACGGGCCAGCCGGTCGACGCCTAAGATCAAGGAAGAGCTTCATGGCAAGATCACACACACTCGAGGGGTCCATAGAAAATAACCGTATCACTAGGTGGACCCAACAGCTAACTACTCGGGAACCGCCAAGAGAAGAAAAAGCCTCCCTTTCGCGGTATGGAAATCCCTAAATCGGCTCAGGACAGGAGTGGCACGGTGCAAGTCTGAGAACGACGATGTGCTGTGTGCGTATGGTCAGCCCCAGGATATGAGCCACATACTGGGCTGCCCACAACTGGAAGAAGGATGCACGCACGAAGACTTAATTTTATGTAACGACAAGGCTATTGCAGCCGCTATTTTTTTGGAAAGATGTCGTATGAGCCGGACACGGAAAGTAAGTACCGGTATTTGTCCGAAAGGCATGTTTGGTTTGATTTGGGGGCACTGTTCTTGTTGGAAGCGCTCATCTTCGAATTCGATTCCGTCGTATTTGAGGAGGTATCTGCATGGCTCTGCTTACACCATGACGCGGAAGTAGGTGATTTTGTATTCTGCAGCTTCTTCTAACGAGAATATGTTGATTATCTTCTAGGCAGACAAGACTACACAGCCAGGACTTTTTTTGAACGGGACTTGACAAGTTAACCAATGGTGCTTGCCACCATTGGTTAACTTGCCCCTCTGAACTCCGCAAGCATCTTGTCTCCTCGAGCAACTCTTCGTCGTTGTATTAGTTTCGCCTTACATCCCCCTTCCACGTCTAGTGATTAGGGGTTCAGGTGCTGTCAAGTTTCTTGTTGCTCTCGACTTGGAGTCGTTTCCTCTCGCCCTGCTTTTTCAAGGTCATGATGTTTGTGACCGTATTTGTTGTTTTTCTCCAGATGTTCTCCGACCTGATCATATGGTCGGTTAGGCCTCTCGTTTTCTTTTTTCAACGTTTCTGGTATCCATCTATGAAATTCGAAGATGGTGTGTCGAACGCTAGTAGTTCAAGGTATTCACAGCCAGGACTAGAAAGGTCAGACTAAATAGATCCATGATAAATCCAGATTATGTCCATGATAAGCCTAGAGACTTGATAAATGAGATTAAACAGGCAATGTTTGTCTAGACCGGAAACATAAATTTATTTTTTCCGTAGTTTTCTGCATGTTTTACGATTCGGAATATAAAAGGTTTCGAGCTGTGAAACGAAACATAATTTCATGCCGGGAGTTATTTTTTGCCGGTGGTTTAACGACACCCTCGGCCGCCGTTGCTTTGTGTCCAGACGTTTCCCGTGCTCGTACCGAATGTAATTTGAATTTGATTACGTTTTTATATTTTCCATCCGCTGTTGCTCGCACCAAAGGCCAATCGAGTGTTGCTTTTTATAAACAAATGCTTGACCCTCAGCCTTAAAGCCTTAAAATGTAATTAGTGAGTAGTGAAGTGATTTTTTTTAATTATTACATCGTGTATTTGATTCATATACGTTGCTTTCAAATTTATTCATTTATTTATTCAGGTGCTCATTTAATAATAATACTTGTTTACTTGTTTTACAAGCAATGTTGTTTGTTATCGTGGAATGCTTGTCGAAGAATTCGCGCGACACAAATTAGCAATTCGTTTATTTGTCGGCGATAATTTGTTTGCGAACGCATTTCTAGATAAGACAAATCACGCCAATTGAAACAATTCACATTCTACAGAAACTGACAAATTCCAAATCAATGTTTCAATTAATTACTAACAAAACATTCTATTAATAGTTGTTTATGATACAAGTGTGTGAAGAAAGGCTTTTGTGCATGAGTTGCGAAGTTTAAACTTCGCAACTCATTCACAAAAGCCCTTTTTCACACACGTGTATAATATAATATTTTATCTATGAAGCTTGTTAAAATACTGTAATAATTGTTTCGAAACAATAATATTATAATAACGTAACGATAATATTGTAAAAATCATAATTCTAAATCAAAACATACTTCAAAGCACTGACACAATAAGGTTAGAATGTTCAGCGCCTCCGTGGCAAAAATTACTAACTAGTTAAAACGCACAGTAAGTTTAATTTAAGTCGCAATGAGTGCACAAAAGCTCTTCTTCACACACGTGTGGCATACATTATTTTATCTACGGAGCATGTCAAAATACTGTAATAATTGTTTCTTAAAAATTGTAATTTTGACAGACAACAAGCAAACTTCAAATCACTGACACAATAAGGTTAGAACGTTCAGCGCCTCCGTGGCAAAAATTACTAACTAGTAAAACGCACAGTAAGTTTAATCGCAATGAGTGCACAAAAGCCCTTCTTCACACACGTGTGGCATACATTATTTTATCTACGGAGCATGTTAAAATGCTGTAAAAATTGTTTCTTAAAAATTGTAATTTTGACAGACAGCAAACTTCAAAGCACTGACACAATAAGGTTAGAATGTTCAGCGCCTCCGTGGCAAAAATTACTAACTAGTTAAAACGCACAGTAAGTTTAATTTAAGTCGCAATGAGTGCACAAAAGCCCTTCTTCACACACGTGTGGCATACATTATTTTATCTACGGAGCATGTTAAAATGCTGTAATAATTGTTTCTTAAAAATTGTAATTTTGACAGACAGCAAACTTCAAAGCACTGACACAACAAGGTTAGAATGTTCAGCGCCTCCGTGGCAAAAATTACTAACTAGTTAAAACGCACAGTAAGTTTAATTTAAGTCGCAATGAGTGCACAAAAGCCCTTCTTCACACACGTGTGGCACACATTATTTTATCTACGGAGCATGTCAAAATACTGTAATAATTGTTTCTTAAAAATTGTAATTTTGACAGACAACAAGCAAACTTCAAATCACTGACACAATAAGGTTAGAACGTTCAGCGCCTCCGTGGCAAAAATTACTAACTAGTAAAACGCACAGTAAGTTTAATCGCAATGAGTGCACATAAGCCCTTCTACACACACGTGTGGCATACATTATTTTATCTACGGAGCATGTTAAAATGCTGTAATAATTGTTTCTTAAAAATTGTAATTTTGACAGACAACAAGCAAACTTCAAATCAATGACACAATAAGGTTAGAACGTTCAGCGCCTCCGTGGCAAAAATTACTAACTAGTAAAACGCACAGTAAGTTTAATCGCAATGAGTGCACAAAAGCCCTTCTTCACACACGTGTGGCATACATTATTTTATCTACGGAGCTTGTTAAAATGCTGTAATAATTGTTTCTTAAAAAATGTAATTTTGACAGACAGCAAACTTCAAAGCACTGACACAATAAGGTTAGAACGTTCAGCGTCTGCGTGGCAAAAATTACTAACTAGTAAAAACGCGCAGTAACGGGAACACTATTTGGGTGTTGTCGATGTAATCTAGGTTAACCTATATTTAATCTAGATTAGGTTAAGTTATATAAGAGCCAGAGTGAGGCAAAGGATACCTGATTCAAAATTAATTCAATTTTAATAAACGTCAGACAATTTATTTTCACTACGTCTATATTTTTTGTTTTGTTTTCTTGCCATAGTAGCAACAAACAGAAATCGTTTGATAATGAAACTCCATTTGATTTACATTGCACTTTTACGCACGATTTGGACACTTTTACACACAATTCGAATAATAGCATCCTTCACATACAACAATGTATTTATTAATGTGTTAATTTTCGTCAGTAAATAAACATTATTAAAATCTAAAATCTTTTATTAAATTTAATTTATTGAAGTGCTTATAATCCTCGCACTTAGACTAAATGTAGATTTTAGATTTCGGTGCTGATTTGTACTACCGCTATTTTACTCCACCATCCTCCTCTAATCGTTGGTATACTTACCCATTTAGCGCACCTCCTCCAGTATTGGATGGGTTATGATACAAGTGGGTTATGATACAAGTACCAGTCTTGGGTGGGTTTCAAAGATTGCAGTTCCTCTTCGTTCAAGCAGTACTTTTGTCCCTGAGCGGATGTAAAGGGGTTTCCTCTGCTGAGTTGAAGAACCTGCAACTGTCGTCTTCTCCTAGTCCAAGGATCTTGATGTGTTTTCTAAGTCTACAGGAAGTCTACAGGACATGTTCCTCTGCTTGGAAGATACTTAGGTAAATTCTCATGGTTTCGAAGTATTTGGTACGAGGTCCAAACACTCCAGTACCTTCGTACCCTCGAACCATCTGTACACCACTTGATATCACTTTGCTTAGTATGGTATACAGATGATTCGTCGCTCCAATCGACTGCACTACTACACATTGTAGTTTTTCTCAAATTTCCCATTTCGTCTTTTAGAACTTCCAGTCTGGCGATCAGTCTGCTCCCGATTATTTTACCTTTACCTATTCCTTCCTTGTTGAATCTTACAATCGCCGATCTGGCGGCCAAGGTACAACGGAGTTAGACTCAGCAGCAGTTCCATTGCTGCTGTCGGGCATGATCTCAATTCCAGTCTTTCTCAAAATGCTTCTTCATAGATACCGGCTTCGTTCTTTCCCGTAAGTGATCGAAAGTCTCACTATTAAGGTCGATTCCCATATGCGCGACACTCAGCTACGCGACAAATTGCCTGTCAAATAATGATTACATTGTTTTAAATGGGCACGTCGCGTAACTGTCACGTAGCCATTGTAAGAACGTGCCCATTTAAAACAATGTAATCATTATTTGACAAGCGATGTCGCGCAGATGAGTGTCGCGCATATGAGAATCGGCCTTTATGGTGTACATCCATCGCAGGATTGTGCACGTTTTCCCTGCATTAGAGCGCTTTTAGTCATTCCTACCACTTCCTCAGCGGATCTGTTCCATTGAAGATTGCTATATATTTGCACTTAGACTATGTGGTGTACCAGTGGTGACCATCCTTTTGCATAACAAGCGCCAATTTTTTGATCCACGAAGTTCAGATGCGCCATATACCTCGACTATTTCTTACGTTCATGGTTAGGAGTTGATAAACTTACGGATAGAATCTGCTGTGCTTAGGATATGAAAAGGAATAACTTATTTACTCTTGTACTTCTTCGTCACGTGCCATCTCCATTCAGAAGGTTGGCTGTCATCATTGCAAAATAGGAAGTAGGGCATCTCCATTCAGGAGGTTGGCTGTCATCATTGCTATTAGGGTTTCACACGAGAGTCTCGTTTCTGATCTCGTTCCGGACAGCCGTCACATTTTCTTCATAAATTTGAACCCGAGCAACTCGAACTTGCCCGAGCCCAGAACGAGCATAACATTTTCTTCATAAATTTGAACCCGAGCAACGCGAGATCAGAAACGAGAGTCTCGTGTGAAGCCATAATAGCAATGATGAGAGCCAACCTCCTGAATGGAGATCCTATTTTGATTTTGGAAACTGGAGCCTTAATAGGTCAGATGACGTGACATTTAACCATGTTTGCAAATTCCTTAGGCAGGACATTCTTCTCGCTCCGAAAGATCTGATTTTTCCTTGAATTATGAGACGCGCAATCTCTTATTTTAGAGATATCGCAATTCTCTTTCATTCTCCATTCTTCTCAGAACCTCCACGTTAGTCGTATGTTCTGTCCATGAAACTCTCAAAATCTTATAGTAAGCCCACATCTTGAAGGCTTCTAGTTTCCTCTCGCTACACACGTTGAGGGTCCAAGCTTTTTGAGCATCCGAGTTCTCAGGTCGAGGCTCAGGTCGCGATTACAGAGGAGCCGTTTAATCATCACGAAGCGGATGCGTTTTCTCGATGCGGATCTTTATTTCTGAACAGTAATCCACGGAGCGATACTTGGAGGGAATGGGTGGGGACCGAATACCAAAGAAAGTATATAATGGGCGAATGGAAGAGGACGACCAAGACAGCGATGGATAGACAACATTGAAGAGGACGCCAAACAAATATTCAAAGTTCGTAATTGGAAAACAGCAGCAAGGCAACGAGACGACTGGAGGCAGAAAATACGGAAGGCCCAGATCCAAATGGGACTGTAGCGCCACGAAGAAGAAGAAGAAGAATCCACGGGGTAGTCGACGGTTGTACCGAGGTAGTCATACCTCCCGACTCTTTGCAGCATTTCGCCTTCCACATAGAGATGTTCATTGGACACTTCAGTTTTGGTATATTTTGGTCTTCTTCAAAGACTTAATTTGGTCTAACGCCAGTTTAATGAAGCGTCAATCTTCAAAAGTCTTAGCAAACCACAAGTAAACCACCAATTTTCAGTAATGAAATTCCGTTGCACCTTGTCGTGGAGAGGATCGCCAGATTGACGATTGTAAGGTTCAGCAAGAAAGGAATAGGCAGAGGTAAAATAATCGGGAGCAGAGGCTGGAACAGCCTTGCTGGCAAGATCCCCTGGCTGGAAGCACCAAAAGACGAAATGGTATGCAAATACCATTTCGAGAAAAACTACACAGCATTGTGTAGTAGTAAAGCCGATTGGAGCGTCGTATCCTCAGCATGCCACTTAGATCAAAATGCTATCAAGTGGTATACAGATGGTTCGAAGGCAAAGGAAGGTACTGCTGCAGGAGTGTTTGGACCTCGTACCAAATACTTCGAATCGATAGGAACATTCCCAAGTTTCTTCCAAGCAGAGGTACCCGCAATCGAAAGATTTGCATTTGGCCTTAATGGCTGCTTGGCTGTGTGACAGGATAGCAATTCGTTTTTTGCGATAATTCCTGTCGAGGTGAAATTGTGCGCATCTTTCGACATCATGCTCCTCTGCTTGGAAGATACTTGGGTAGATTCCCACGGGTTCGAAGTACTTGGTACGATCCAAATACTCCTGCATCAGTTTCTTCCTTCATCTTAGAACCATATGATGTTGTCAATGATGCTATCAAGATGATGCTATCAAGTGGTATGATGTATACCACTTGATAGCACTTTGCTGAATGTGGTATACTGAGGATTCGAGGAGTCGATTTCACTACTGCACATTGTAGGTTCTTACTTCCAACCAGGGGATCTTGGCGGCGAGGCAGTTCCGGCCTCTGCTCCTGATTATTTTACCTCTGCCTATTCATTCCTTGCTGAACCTCACAATCGCCGATCAGATAGTCAAGGTGCAACGAAATCATGCCCGACAGCAGCAATGGAGCTGCTGCTGTCAGGCACTGCCTTCTTCTAAATTAGTTTAGAGTCAATTTTGTCTAGCTAGCAAACTACTAATAATTGTCTAAATATTTGTCTTCGGATAATTGTCTAAATAGCTACGAGATAACTCGTAGACAGCTACGAGATAACTTGTAGGCAGCTACGTGATATCTCTTAGGCAGCTACGAGATAACTCGTACGCAGCTACGATATAACTCGTAGGCAGCTACGAGATAACTCGTGACGTGTTAAAATCTCTAAAAATGCATTTATTTTGCAGAGTTCAAGAAATAATGTTTATAATTTTTTTTTCTTTTTAGCTAATTTTTTTGCTAAATATGTGTTAGCTAAATTTATAACAAATTTACATAAAAAAACAACTATATTCTTATAATACCGAGAAGTATGTTCGGAAAAGTAAAAATAAAAACGTGTCAAACCGCAAAAGTTTAAATATAGAAAGAGAAAAAACGTTTCTAAACATCGAATTTAATGAAATATCCAAACACGAGAGTACATTGACGCAATACATCTTTAAATCGCACGAAAACATGTTTTTTCATAAACCATAAAAATAAAATGTCATGTAGTAAAAAGCACGTGAGAAACTCACGGAATTATGGCTTTAAAATAGGAAACTTGGATAGTTTTCATTTTTATCTCCGCGTTGTTGCGTTCGCAGGGGAATTAATAACGTAGGAAATGGGAAAATGCGACAAAGTCTCTCATAAAGCATTTCCCTAATGGCCAAATTCCATTTATGGTTTTTTTTTTTAGTTGAGCTTGTGTAATTGGGTTTGTAATCAAACGAATGGAACAGCAATAACCGTAATTACTATTTAATCGGGAATTAGTTCAATATGTTTGGAACAGTTCAAAAATTGAAAGCCAATTTGAATCAACATTATTCACATTTTTAATTATACAAATTAGGCGAAAGTATTCATGTGTACAGTTTAATTGAATTACATTAAGCCAAATTTAGAAAACCGCTGTCTTATAAAGGGTCCGCCAATTAGCGCGCTCGATCTTTAACAGCTGATGGCGGCCATGTTGTTTGTGGTAGAGTTATCAAACCTAGTTGTTATTATTCAGTGTATCTTCACAAATTACCATGAACCAATTCAGCCGCGAGCAACATGTGCAAATCATTAAAATGTATTACGAAAATCATTCATCGGTTCGGGCAACGTTCCGCGCGCTCCGCCAATTTTACGGTGCAATTGGTCGTCCTGCTGAGTCGACTATCCGTCGTTTGATAAACAAATTCGAGGCAACCGGTTCGGTGAACAATAAGCCAACACCGACGCGTCGTCGAAACGTCCGATCTGCCGCGAATGTCGCCGCTGTGCGCGATAGTGTGCGTGAAAATCCGCGACAGTCAATTTCACGTCGCGCACAGGAACTCAGCCTTTCGGAAACATCACTTCGCCGAATCTTGCATCTGGATTTGGGCATGCATCCGTACAAGATCCAGCTGACACAAGAGCTCAAAATAAACGACCATAGACAGCGCCGTATCTTCGCTGATTGGGCTTTAGAGCAGTTGGAAGTCGACCCCGAGTTTGGTCGCAAAATCATCTTCAGCGATGAGGCACATTTTTGGATAAATGGGAATGCCAACAAGCAGAATTGCCGTTATTGGGCCGAGAACAATCCACAGGAGGTCCACCAGGTCGCAATGCACCCAACAAAGGTAACTGTTTGGTGTGGATTTTGGGCCGGAGGCATCATCGGGCCGTATTTCTTCGAGAACGACGATGGTGTGGCCATCACGGTAAACGGCGAACGATACAGATCCATGATAACGAACTTTTTCTGGCATGAAATCGACAATATGGATGTCGAGGATATGTGGTTTCAGCAGGGCGGCGCTACGAGCCACACAGCGCGCGCCACAATGGATCTTCTGCACGAGCGCTTCGGAGGAATGGTTATCTCGCGCGGAGGCGACATCAACTGGCCACCGAGATCGTGCGATTTAACCCCACTAGACTATTTCTTGTCTTGTCTTTTCAACCACAAAACACTGATGACCTCAAAGTCAACATACGCCACGCCATCGATGAAATACAGCCCGATTTGTGCGCCAGAGTCATTGGAAATTGGACTTCTCGTATGCGCGCCACCAAGCAAAGCCGAGGTGGCCATTTGAACGATATTATTTTCCATACATAATGCCTTCGAATACTCTTTCAAACAAAAAATAAATTTCATTTATACCTCTCACACAACTTGCTTTATTTTATTTTAAAGATCGAGCGCGCTTATTGGCGGACCCTTTAGTTAGTAAAATAAGAATTCGTTAATTTCTAGTTATAATTCACAGTTGCTTAAAAGCTCGAAATTCAACAGAAATATTCACGATTTTGCTTGAATTTTCAAATTTATTTGCATGTTTAATTTTTAAATATTCGTGATACAATCATACAAACTTATTAAAGACTAAATATATCTATATTCAACCTGTTCGTAGCTCTATAATATTATGTCTTATTATGAACAAATCTCATGTTGAAACAACTACTTCCTGGCTAACATCATCATCATCACGTAGCGCTACAACCCTGGGTGGGTCTTGGCTGACTGTACAACTTTTTTCCCATTTGTTCGGTCTTCCATCAACCTAGGGTCAAATGGAATGTTCATTTTCCGGAGATCTGCTTGGATGTTATCTCTCCATCGCATTCTGGGACGTCCGAGCGGTCTCTTGCCTGTGGGAATCTCCTCCCATACCAGTTTTACAAGTCTTTCGTTATGCAGTCTGTGCACGTGGCCTGACCATCTTAGTCGCTGTGATTTAATTTCTTGGACAATATCGGTGTCGTTGTCGAGTGCTTTTAATTCGATATTGGTTCTGATCTTATACTGGTCTGTGGTGATGCCATGGTGAGGTCCGAAAGTATTTTCGTTCAAAGCGTCTGAGCTTTTCTTCGTTTGCTTTGGTCATGGTCCACGTTTCGCATCCGTATGTTATTACATGTCTGACGATGGATTTATAGATTTTGATCTTTGAACTTCTTGTGAGATTTTTTGATTTTATGAGCTTATTCAGTGCAAATAGACAGCGGTTTGCAGATTGGATTCTGTCTTTTATTTCTTCGGTAACATCGTTGTCCGCTGTGATTACGGCCCCCAGATACTTAAAACGTTGTACTCTTTCGAAATTAAAGGTGTTGATCGTCATATTTTGTCCTATTCTGTCTCTTCGTGTCGTTCTATTTATACACATATATTTCGTTTTCTCTTCATTAATCTTCAGCCCTACTTCACTTGTTGCTCCTTCCACCTTGTTGAAAATGTCTTTCGTGGATAGAATGGAGTCTCCAACGAGATCTATGTCATCTGCATATGCGAGTAACACTTTGGGACCTTGACCCGATAGCAATTCTGTTTTTATTTCGGCCGACCTCATGGCTTTCTCTAATACAAGGTTGAATAGTAGTGGAGATAACGCATCACCCTGTTTAAGTCCACTGTTGATTTCAAAGCTGCCAGACAGTTTATTATTTACACGTACTTTAGATATTCCACCCTCCATACAGACTTTGGTCATCCGAATGAGTTTCTTTGGTATTGAGAAGTCCGCCATGGCATTCCATACTTGGCTTCTTTCTACGCTATCATATGCCTGTCGAAAGTCTATGAAAAGATTGTGTATGGGTTTGTTATACTCCCATCCCTTTTCTAGAAGTTGTCTCAGCGTGAATAGTTGATCTATTGTTGATCTGTTTGCCCTAAACCCGGCTTGATATTCGCCTAGGACATTTTCAGCATAAGGGATTAGTCTACTAAGAATGATGTTTGAGAGGGTTTTATATGCCGTGTTTAGGAGTGAGATTCCTCTATAATTCGCGCATTTTGTTTTATCCCCTTTTTTGTGGATGGGCACTATTATGTTTTCCTTCCATCGTGCTGGTATCCTTTCTTCTAACCATATGTGCGTTATTAGCTGGTGGATTTGGCGATGTAGTGCGTCTCCCCCATATTTCAGAAGTTCTGCTGGTATCTCGTCCGTACCCGGCGCTTTGTGATTTTTCAGCTTATTTAAGGCCTTTTGGGTTTCTTCAAAGGAAGGATTTTTGACGGGCATGTCCGCTGTGATATAGATCTCTTCTTTGTGCTGTTCTTCCTGTATGATGTTTAGAAGGTCTCTAAAATATTTTTTCCATTCTTCAGTTATTTCTTTACCGTCGATTATCATACGGCCTTGGTTGTCTCTCAGTGTGTGGATGGAATTGGCTCTATGCCCTCTTTTCTCAGAGGAAAAACTAACTTACTGGCTAACACCACACAGAATATTGAATTATACAACAGACATTTTCATGTTATTACTAGTCCCGGTACATTTTCATATCACTAACAGCTTTAGACAAATCACATTGTTGATTTTTTGTTTGTTTGATTTTTGTTTGAATAGGCAATAAGATTTTAGTATACGGCGTCAGAATTCTTAATTAGTTGATAAGAGGTAATCAGTGTAACCTTCACGACGAAACAAGTTTTTGCAAATTGATTGAACGTACAAATCAAATAAATTTAAAATGTCAGTTCGTTTTGAGACATGCTTTACAAAGTCATCATGCCATCAATCTCTTCATTTAACAGACTATCTACTAATCTATCAATTAAAAAACACAAAAACTTGAAATTTACAATTATACAGGGTGTTTAAAAAGGCCATTAATGTAAAAATGTTATCGGCGCAAAAGTCTCCATGACTTGGCATAATTTACTAGCTCTTGGTCTTGATGTCGAATTGTCGGCGCAGCACCCTCAACTCGGATTCGAAGATCATCTAAATGATTTCCTTCGTCTTCATCATCATCATTGGTGTTCTGCTATCGTTCCCATTCTGCCTCCTCCACTCAACTCTATCCATAGCCTTTCTCTTCATATCCACGTATCCTTTTCCTTCTTTCAGATCACCTACCATTTTCACTCTTCTTCTACCCTCCACAGTTCCCTAGATGACCTCTCCCAACAAACAACTCCCTCTCAACACATGCCCAAGCCTCAATCTCTTTCTTTTCATAATAGTCTCATATAAAGATCTTCCTTCCCGTATTCTTTCCAAAACCTGCACATTCCAGATCTTGTCTGTCCACTTTATTCCTAGCATTTTTCTCCGCCATCTTGTCCCAGCCCTGCCAACACTAACCTCAAGGTTTATTCTAATAGGATTTTAGTTCACTTGATGTTTACTCTCGCTATGTGACCCGCCCATTGCCACTTAAGGCGCACCACTCGCTCCAACACATCCACGACCCGTGTTCTCCTCCTCATTTTTTCATTTCAAATTTTGTGCCAGAGGCTGAGCGTCGCTCGCTGGCAGACTTGAAGTCGATTTGCGCTGTACATCGTTAGAGTTAGTCTCGAGTCCATACGTTGAAACATGAGTCATAAACGTTCCTCTTGAGGTTTATAGGTGCGTGGTTCCCGGAGAATGTAGCTGAGCCAAAGGTAAAGTGGTACCTAAATATTTACAGTTGTCAACCTGTTTCAGCATTTCACCTTTCACAATCACTTGCATATCTTCAGCTTACCCGATCCCCATAACCCTTGTCTTTTTCTGATTTATCGCTAATCCGTATTCCCCTTCCATATCTTCGGGTTGTTTGACTAGTACTGTTTGGACCGTGTCTCACGAAAATCAAATTTTCCCGTTTGAAACAGGGCTAGTCTAATCACTTACCTGTTAGGGCTCCTCGCGTCTCCGCCACGTGTGATCGTCCTTCCGCCGCCTTTTTTAAGCGAGGAAATGGGGATAATAAGTGGAGAGATTCCCTTACAATTGTTGTCTTCCAGACGTTGGATGCCGCTTCAGCCCTTTGGGCTCGTGATTACACCCCTGGTTAACTTGACTTAAAACGATAAACTTAAAGATGCTTAGAAGAATAAACTTGGTTCGCGCTTCGATTCTTGTCTCTACGTTTCACGCACTCGAAGCATACCCGCCGAATAATATAAATTCGCGAAGTAAATTGATAAGTAAATCGCGCGATTTCGGCCTAGGTCGATACACCCTTCTATTAATCGGTGCCGAAATCGATTAAAATGTTGAATTGAAATATAGATTTATTAAAATTGGCGCGAGCAAGTACCTTAAGATCTTCTGTACATTCTGCGAACAGGAGTGTGTTATCAGCAAACCGTACGGACACAACTCTTCTTCATACAATATTCACGCCTTTATTACCTTTCCAACACCATGGAATATTAAAGTTGGTGATGGATAAAGGACTTCCCTGTCTCACACCCTGGCTCGGATCAAACCAATGCGTAAGATTGCCACCGACTCTCAAAGCTACCTGGTGTCCCAAATTCTGTCCTTTTTTTCTTTCAGAATATCCATCCATTTTTCCCACAGAACACAATCAAATGCTTTTACCACGGCATGATAACACAAACTTACATCTTTTCCATTTTTAATGTACCTTTCACCTATCGTTTTTACACATCCGATCGCATCTATTGTTCCTATTCCTCTTCTAAATCCGAAATGCTCATCCGCCACGTTTTCTACCATTATCCTCTCGATTTAACACTCGCAACAATATTTTCGCCGCATATCTGATGGTTCTGTGCTCACCACACTTCTTTTTAGCCAGAGGTATGATCAGCGTCTTCAGGAAGTCCAGGAACCATTTTCCCGATTCATATATATCATTACATAAAGATGTTATTTCACTCATTCCTCTTTCCTGGAGACACCTCAATATCTCTACTGGAATTCCATCCACCCCAGCAGCTTTGCCTGCTTTCATGTCCTTCATGGATGTTTCTACTTCTGCGATCGTAATGCCGGGACCTATATTGTCTGAACAGACCGTGTCTTCTCTCTCCAATTCCAGTACCCTTGCCAGTTCACCTATTTCCTCCATAAGCAGAATATGATCACTGTATATATCCGTATCTGGTAATCCACACGCTTGCTTCACTCCGTTCCTGTATCTTTCTTCTACTAGGACGAATTCAATTTGACTTCTGTTGCGATTTCCAAGTGTACAATCTTCGTTTGTGGTCTTTAAACGATGTGTTGGTAACTATCATTTTTGTTTCTTTGCCGAAATCTACCAGCGTATCGCCTCTCATTCCTCTTTGCAATTCCGTACATGCCAACTATTCCTCCTTCTCTTCCAACACCTACAACAGCATTCCAACCCCCCATTATGATTTTACAACAACCGTCTGTTTCCTCCTTCATTATATCCTCTACCTTTAAATACACATCTTCTACCTCCTTGTCCTCATAGTCTGTAAATGGCATGTGTACTTGAATGATTAGTATATCCTTTGGTCTTCATAACGCCACATAGAAATCTAGGGCGTTAAGGTCGGGTGACCGAAGAGGTCATGGAACAGGAGCTCCTCGACCAATTCACTTATTTCTTCTTCTTCTTTTAGCCTGTTTTCGTCCACTCCTGAACATAGAAGACCTCTTCCAAATTTTTCCAGAGCTAATTTCATCCAGTTTCCTTCCGCGTGGCGTCGGATGACGTCCATCTTGCCTGAGGCCTGCCAACACTCCTCTTCGATCTTCGGCATGCATTGTAATATGATTTTAGTCCACTTGATGTTGTCTCTCGCTAAGTAAGCCGCTTAAGACGTCCTACTCGCTCCACCACATCCGCGATCCTTGTTCCCCTCCTGTTTTCTTCATTTCGAATTTTGTCCCTGAGGTTGATTCCCAACATCGCTCGCTGGCAGACTCGAAGTCGAGTTGCGCTGTACATCGTTAGAGTTACAGTCTCGAGTTCAGACAATATAGGATCCGGAATTACGATCGCAGAAGTAGAAATATTTCCTTGGTCTTCATCATCATCATCATTTGTGTTCTGCTATCGTTCCCATTCTGCCTCCTCCACTCAACTCTATCCATAGCCTTTCTTTTCATATTCACGTATCCTTTTCCTTCTTTCAGATCACCTACCATTTTCACTCTTCTTCTACCCTCCACAGTTCCCTAGATGACCTCTCCTAACAAACAACTCCCTCTCAACACATGCCCAAGCCTCAATCTCTTTCTTTTCATAATAGTCTCATATAAAGATCTTCCTTCCCCTATTCTTTCCAAAACCTGCACATTTCAGATCTTGTCTGTCCACTTTATTCCTAGCATTTTTCTCCGCCATCTTGTCCCAGGCATGCCAACACTAACCTCCAGGTTTATTCTAATAGGATTTTAGTTCACTTGATGTTTACTCTCGCTATGTGACCCGCCCATTGCCACTTAAGGCGCACCACTCGCTCCAACACATCCACGACCCGTGTTCTCCTCCTCATTTTTTCATTTCAAATTTTGTGCCAGAGGCTGATTCCCAGCGTCGCTCGCTGGCCGACTTGAAGTCGATTTGCGCTGTACATCGTTAGAGTTAGTCTCGAGTCCATACGTTGATGCATGGGTCATAAACGTTCCTCTTGAGGTTTATAGGTCCGTGGTTCCCGGAGAATGTAGCTGAGCCAAAGGTAAAGTGGTACCTAAATATTTACAGTTGTCAACCTGTTTCAGCATTTCACCTTTCACAATCACTTGCATATCTTCAGCTTACCCGATCCCCATAACCCTTGTCTTTTTCTGATTTATCGCTAATCCGTATTCCTCTTCTATATTTTCGGGTTGTTTGACTAGCACTGTTTGGACCGTGTCTCACGAAAATCAAATTTTCCCGTTTGAAACAGGGCTAGTCTAATCACTTACCTGTTAGGGCTCCTCGCGTCTCCGCCACGTGTGATCGTCCTTCCGCCGCCTTTTTTAAGGGAGGCAATGGGGATAATAAGTGGAGAGATTCCCTTACAATTGTTGTCTTCCAGACGTTGGATGCCGCTTCAGCCCTTTGGGCTCATGATTACACCCCTGGTTAACTTGACTTAAAACGATAAACTTAAAGATGCTTAGAAGAATAAACTTGATTCGCGCTTCGATTCTCGTCTCTACGTTTCACGCACTCGAAGCATACCGGCCGAATAATATAAATTCGCGAAGTAAATTGATAAGTAAATTGCGCGATTTCGGCCTAGGTCGATACACCCTTCTGTTAATCGGTGCCGAAATCGATTAAAATGTTGAATTGAAATATAGATTTATTAAAATTGGCGCGAACAAGTACCTTAAGATCTTCTGTACATTCTGCGAACAGGAGTGTGTTATCAGCAAACCGTACGGACACAACTCTTCTTCATACAATATTCACGCCTTTATTACGTTTCCAACACCATGGAATATTAAAGTTGGTGATGGATAAAGGACTTCCCTGTCTCACACCCTGGCTCGGATCAAACCAATGCGTAAGATTGCCACCGACTCTCAAAGCTACCTGGTGTCCCAAATTCTGTCCTTTGTTTCTTTCAGAATATCCATTCATTTTTCCCACAGAACACAATCAAATGCTTTTACCACGGCAAGATAACACAAACTTACATCTTTTCCTTTTTTAATGTACCTTTTACCTATCATTCTTACACATCCGATCGCATCTATTGTTCCTGAAAATTCCTCTTCTAAATCCGAAATGCTCATCCGCCACGTTTTCTTCCATTATCCTCTCGAGCCTTCCATTTAACACTCGCAACAATATTTTCGCCGCATATCTGATAGTTCTGTGCTCACCACACTTCTTTTTAGCCAGAGGTATGATCAGCGTCTTCAGGAAGTCCAGGAACCATTTTCCCGATTCATATATATCATTACATAAAGATGTTATTTCACTCATTCCTCTTTCCTGGAGACACCTCAATATCTCTACTGGAATTCCATCCACCCCAGCAGCTTTGCCTGCTTTAATGTCCTTCATGGATGTTTCTACTTCTGCGATCGTAATGCCGGGACCTATATTGTCTGAACAGACCGTGTCTTCTCTCTCCAATTCCAGTACCCTTGCCAGTTCACCTATTTCCTCCATAAGCAGAATATGATCACTGTATATATCCGTATCTGGTAATCCACACGCTTGCTTCACTCCGTTCCTGTATCTTTCTTCTACTAGGACGAAATCAATTTGACTTCTGTTGCGATTTCCAAGTGTACAATCTTCGTTTGTGGTCTTTAAACGATGTGTTGGTAACTATCATTTTTGTTTCTTTGCCGAAATCTACCAGCGTATCGCCTCTCATTCCTCTTTGCAATTCCGTACATGCCAACTATTCCTCCTTCTCTTCCAACACCTACAACAGCATTCCAACCCCCCATTATGATTTTACAACAACCGTCTGTTTCCTCCTTCATTATATCCTCTACCTTTAAATACACATCTTCTACCTCCTTGTACTCATAGTATGTAAATGGCATGTGTACTTGAATGACTAGTATATCCTTTGGTCTTTATAACGCCACATAGAAATTTAGGGCGTTAAGGTCGAGTGACCGAAGAGGTCATGGAACAGGAGCTCCTCGACCAATTCACTTATTTCTTCTTCTTCTTTTAGCCTGTTTTCGTCCACTCCTGAACATAGACCTCTACCAAAGTTTTCCAGAGCTAATTTCATCCAGTTTCCTTCCGCGTGGCGTCGGATGACGTCCATCTTGCCTGAGGCCTGCCAACACTCCTCTTCGATCTTCGGCATGCATTGTAATATGATTTTAGTCCACTTGATGTTGTCTCTCGCTATGTAAGCCGCTTAAGACGCACTACTCGCTCCACCACATCCGCGATCCTTGTTCCCCTCCTGATTTCTTCATTTAGAATTTTGTCCCTGAGGCTGATTCCCAACATCGCTCGCTGGCAGACTCGAAGTCGAGTTGTGCTGTACATCGTTAGAGTTGCAGTCTCGAGTTCAGACAATATAGGATCCGGCATTACGATCGCAGAAGTAGAAATATTTCCTTGGTCTTCATCATCATCATCATTGGTGTTCTGCTATCGTTCCCATTCTGCCTCCTCCACTCAACTCTATCCATAGCCTTTCTCTTCATATTCACGTATCCTTTTCCTTCTTTCAGATCACCTACCATTTTCACTCTTCTTATACCCTCCACACTTCCCTAGATGACCTCTCCCAACAAACAACTCCCTCTCAACACATGCCCAAGCCACAATCTCTTTCTTTTCATAATAGTCTCATATAAAGATCTTCCTTCCCCTATTCTTTCCAAAACCTGCACATTCCAGATCTTGTCTGTCCACTTTATTCCTAGCATTTTTCTCCGCCATCTTGTCCCAGGCATGTCAACACTAACCTCCAGGTTTATTCTAATAGGATTTTAGTTCACTTGATGTTTACTCTCGCTATGTGACCCGCCCATTGCCACTTAAGGCGCACCACTCGCTCCAACACATCCACGACCCCTGTTCTCCTCCTCATTTTTTCATTTCAAATTTTGTGCCAGAGGCTGATTCCCAGCGTCGCTCGCTGGCCGACTTGAAGTCGATTTGCGCTGTACATCGTTAGAGTTAGTCTCGAGTCCATACGTTGATGCATGAGTCATAAACGTTCCTCTTGAGGTTTATAGGTGCGTGGTTCCCGGAGAATGTAGCTGAGCCAAAGGTAAAGTGGTACCTAAATATTTTCAGTTGTCAACCTGTTTCAGCATTTCACCTTTCACAATCACTTGCATATTTTCAGCTTACCCGATCCCCATAACCCTTGTCTTTTTCAGATTTATCGCTAATCCGTATTCCCCTTCCATATCTTCGGGTTGTTTGACTAGTACTGTTTGGACCGTGTCTCACGAAAATCAAATTTTCCCGTTTGAAACAGGGCTAGTCTAATCACTTACCTGTTAGGACTCCTCGCGTCTCCGCCACGTGTGATCGTCCTTCCGCCGCCTTTTTTAAGGGAGGAAATGGGGATAATAAGTGGAGAGATTCCCTTACAATTGTTGTCTTCCAGACGTTGGATGCCGCTTCAGGCCTTTGGGCTCATGATTACACCCCTGGTTAACTTGACTTAAAACGATAAACTTAAAGATGCTTAGAAGAATAAACTTGGTTCGCGCTTCGATTCTTGTCTCTACGTTTCACGCACTCGAAGCATAGCCGCCGAATAATATAAATTCGCGAAGTAAATTGATAAGTAAATCGCGCGATTTCGGCCTAGGTCGATACACCCTTCTGTTAATCGGTGCCGAAATCGATTAAAATGTTGAATTGAAATATAGATTTATTAAAATTGGCGCGAGCAAGTACCTTACGATCTTCTGTACATTCTGCGAACAGGAGTGTGTTATCAGCAAACCGTACGGACACAACTCTTCTTCATACAATATTCACGCCTTTATTACCTTTCCAACACTATGGAATATTAAAGTTGGTGATGGATAAAGGACATCCCTGTCTCACACCCTGGCTCGGATCAAACCAATGCGTAAAATTGCCACCGACTCTCAAAGCTACGTGGTGTCCCAAATTCTGTCCTTTTTTCTTTCAGAATATCCATTCATTTTTCCCACAGAACGCAATCAAATGCTTTTACCAAGGCAAGACAACACAAACTTACATCTTTTCCTTTTTTAATGTACCTTTCACCTATCGTTCTTACACATCCGATCGCATCTATTGTTCCTATTCCTCTTCTAAATCCGAAATGCTCATCCGCCACGTTTTCTTCCATTATCCTCTCGAGCCTTCCATTTAACACTCGCAACAATATTTTCGCCGCATATCTGATGGTTCTGTGCTCACCACACTTCTTTTTAGCCAGAGGTATGATCAGCGTCTTCAGGAAGTCCAGGAACCATTTTCCCGATTCATATATATCATTACATAAAGATGTTATTTCACTCATTCCTCTTTCCTGGAGACACCTCAATATCTCTACTGGAATTCCATCCACCCCAGCAGCTTTGCCTGCTTTCATGTCCTTCATGGATGTTTCTACTTCTGCGATCGTAATGCCGGGACCTATATTGTCTGAACAGACCGTGTCTTCTCTCTCCAATTCCAGTACCCTTGCCAGTTCACCTATTTCCTCCATAAGTAGAATATGATCACTGTATATATCCGTATCTGGTAATCCACACGCTTGCTTCACTCCGTTCCTGTATCTTTCTTCTACTAGGACGAAATCAATTTGACTTCTGTTGCGATTTCCAAGTGTACAATCTTCGTCTGTGGTCTTTAAACGATGTGTTGGTAACTATCATTTTTGTTTCTTTGCCGAAATCTACCAGCGTATCGCCTCTCATTCCTCTTTGCAATTCCGTACATGCCAACTATTCCTCCTTCTCTTCCAACACCTACAACAGCATTCCAACCCCCCATTATGATTTTACAACAACCGTCTGTTTCCTCCTTCATTATATCCTCTACCTTTAAATACACATCTTCTACCTCCTTGTCCTCATAGTCTGTAAATGGCATGTGTACTTGAATGACTAGTATATCCTTTGGTCTTCATAACGCCACATAGAAATCTAGGGCGTTAAGGTCGGGTGTCCGAAGAGGTCATGGAACAGGAGCTCCTCGACCAATTCACTAATTTCTTCTTCTTCGTTTAGCCTGTTTTCGTCCACTCCTGAACATAGACCTCTTCCAAAGTTTTCCAGAGCTAATTTCTTCCAGTTTCCTTCCGCGTGGCGTCGGATGACGTCCATCTTGCCTGAGGCCTGCCAACACTCCTCTTCGATCTTCGGCATGCATTGTAATATGATTTTAGTCCACTTGATGTTGTCTCTCGCTATGTAAGCCGCTTAAGACGCACTACTCGCTCCACCACACCCGCGATCCTTGTTCCCCTCCTGATTTCTTCGTTTCGAATTTTGTCCCTGATGCTGATTCCCAACATCGCTCGCTGGCAGACTCGAAGTCGAGTTGCGCTGTACATCGTTAGAGTTACAGTCTCGAGTTCAGACAATATAGGATCCGGCATTACTATCGCAGAAGTAGAAATATTTCCTTGGTCTTCATCATCATCATCATTGGTGTTCTGCTATCGTTCCCATTCTGCCTCCTCCACTCAACTCTATCCATAGCCTTTCTCTTCATATTCACGTATCCTTTTCCTTCTTTCAGATCACCTACCATTTTCACTCTTCTTCTACCCTCCACAGTTCCCTAGATGACCTCTCCCAACAAACAACTCCCTCTCAACACATGTCCAAGCCACAATCTCTTTCTTTTCATAATAGTCTCATATAAAGATCTTCCTTCCCCTATTCTTTCCAAAACCTGCACATTTCAGATCTTGTGTGTCCACTTTATTCCTAGCATTTTTCTCCGCCATCTTGTCCCAGCCCTGCCAACACTAACCTCCATTCTAATAGGGTTTTAGTTCACTTGATGTTTACTCTCGCTATGTGACCCGCCCATTGCCACTTAAGGCGCACCACTCGCTCCAACACATCCACGACCCGTGTTCTCCTCCTCATTTTTTCATTTCAAATTTTGTGCCAGAGGCTGATTCCCAGCGTCGCTCGCTGGCCGACTTGAAGTCGATTTGCGCTGTACATCGTTAGAGTTAGTCTCGAGTCCATACGTTGATGCATGGGTCATAAACGTTCCTCTTGAGGTTTATAGGTCCGTGGTTCTCGGAGAATGTAGCTGAGCCAAAGGTAAAGTGGTACCTAAATATTTACAGTTGTCAACCTGTTTCAGCATTTCACCTTTCACAATCACTTGCATATCTTCAGCTTACCCGATCCCCATAACCCTTGTCTTTTTCTGATTTATCGCTAATCCGTATTCCCCTTCCATATCTTCGGGTTGTTTGACTAGCACTGTTTGGACCGTGTCTCACGAAAATCAAATTTTCCCGTTTGAAACAGGGCTAGTCTAATTATCACTTACCTGTTAGGGCTCCTCGCGTCTCCGCCACGTGTGATCGTCCTTCCGCCGCCTTTTTTAAGGGAGGAAATTTGGATAATAAGTGGAGAGATTCCCTTACAATAGTTGTCTTCCAGACGTTGGATGCCGCTTCAGCCCTTTGGGCTCATGATTACACCCCTGGTTAACTTGACTTAAAACGATAAACTTAACGATGCTTCGAAGAATAAACTTGATTCGCGCTTCGATTCTTGTCTCTACGTTTCACGCACTCGAAGCATACCCGCCGAATAATATAAATTCGCGAAGTAAATTGATAAGTAAATCGCGCGATTTCGGCCTAGGTCGATACACCCTTCTGTTAATCGGTGCCGAAATCGATTAAAATGTTGAATTGAAATATAGATTTATTAAAATTGGCGCGAACAAGTACCTTAAGATCTTATGTAGATTCTGCGAACAGGAGTGTGTTATCAGCAAACCGTACGGACACAACTCTTCTTCATACAATATTCACGCCTTTATTACCTTTCCAACACCATGGAATATTAAAGTTGGTGATGGATAAAGGACATCCCTGTCTCACACCCTGGCTCGGATCAAACCAATGCGTAAGATTGCCACCGACTCTCAAAGGTACCTGGTGTCCCAAATTCTGTCCTTTGTTTCTTTCAGAATATCCATTCATTTATCCCACAGAACACAATCAAATGCTTTTATTAGGGCAAGATAACACAAACTTACATCTTTTCCTTTTTTAATGTACCTTTCACCTATCGTTCTTACACATCCGATCGCATCTATTGTTCCTATTCCTCTTCTAAATCCGAAATGCTCATCCGGCACGTTTTCTTCCATTATCCTCTCGAGCCTTCCATTTAACACTCGCAACAATATTTTCGCCGCATATCTGATGGTTCTGTGCTCACCACACTTCTTTTTAGCCAGAGGTATGATCAGCGTCTTCAGGAAGTCCAGGAACCATTTTCCCGATTCATATATATCATTACATAAAGATGTTATTTCACTCATTCCTCTTTCCTGGAGACACCTCAATATCTCTACTGGAATTCCATCCACCCCAGCAGCTTTGCCTGCTTTCATGTCCTTCATGGATGTTTCTACTTCTGCGATCGTAATGCCGGGACCTATATTGTCTGAACAGACCGTGTCTTCTCTCTCCAATTCCAGTACCCTTGCCAGTTCATCTATTTCCTCCATAAGCAGAATATGATCACTGTATATATCCGTATCTGGTAATCCACACGCTTGCTTCACTCCGTTCCTGTATCTTTCTTCTACTAGGACGAAATCAGTTTGACTTCTGTTGCGATTTCCAAGTGTACAATCTTCGATTGTGGTCTTTAAACGATGTGTTGGTAACTATCATTTTTGTTTCTTTGCCGAAATCTACCAGCGTATCGCCTCTCATTCCTCTTTGCAATTCCGTACATGCCAACTATTCCTCCTTCTCTTCCAACACCTACAACAGCATTCCAACCCCCCATTATGATTTTACAACAACCGTCTGTTTCCTCCTTCATTATATCCTCTACCTTTAAATACACATCTTCTACCTCCTTGTCCTCATAGTCTGTAAATGGCATGTGTACTTGAATGACTAGTATATCCTTTGGTCTTCATAACGCCACATAGAAATCTAGGGCGTTAAGGTCGGGTGACCGAAGAGGTCATGGAACAGGAGCTCCTCGACCAATTCACTTATTTCTTCTTCTTCTTTTAGCCTGTTTTCGTCCACTCCTGAACATAGACCTCTTCCAAAGTTTTCCAGAGATAATTTCTTCCAGTTTCCTTCCGCGTGGCGTCGGATGACGTCCATCTTGCCTGAGGCCTGCCAACACTCCTCTTCGATCTTCGGCATGCATTGTAATATGATTTTAGTCCACTTGATGTTGTCTCTCGCTAATCCTCTCGTAATCCGCTTAAGACGCACTACTCGCTCCACCACATCCGCGATCCTTGTTCCCCTCCCGATTTCTTCATTTCGAATTTTGTCCCTGAGGCTGATTCCCAACATCGCTCGCTGGCAGACTCGAAGTCGAGTTGCGCTGTACATCGTTAGAGTTACAGTCTCGAGTTCAGACAATATAGGATCCGGCATTACGATCGCAGAAGTAGAAACATCAATGAAGGACATGAAAGCAGGCAAAGCTGCTGGGGTGGATGGAATTCCAGTAGAGATATTGAGGTGTCTCCACGAAAGAGGAATGAGTGAAATAACATCTTTATGTACGTTGCGACCTGCAAGATGCACGAGTCATAAACCTTCTTCTTGAGGTTTATGGGGATGCGTGGTCCCCGGGAATGTGGAAATAGCTGAGCCTGCCAAAAGCCTTTAAAGTCAAGCTGATACGTCTGTCTAATTGTCCTTTTCCAACTTGATGTTGTGTCCCAGACTGATACATAGTCACACTTCTGTCTGATTATCCTTTGCCAACGTGATGTTGTGTCCCGGATATATATGCTTATCGACTTTCTCAAGATTGTGATTACCGATGGTGACCATTATATTGCTCGGACTCATGATTTTAGTTTTCTGAAGATTCATTTTTCGAGTACACGTGACATTATCCCTAGTTCATCTGGGTCGCTGCTGGTAAGTACCATATTGTCGGCAAAGCGTAGGTGATTCAGACGGATTCAGACCCTTTCTCTCGCAAGAAAGATTTTTAAACAGGTTCTCCAAGGCTGGGGTAAAAAGTTTCGGTATTTCCTGGACATGGTAAAAATAAGCCACCGTTCTCCTGTAGATGGCTCTGGCAGTGTCATCACAATAGAAATCTGCCTCGAAACCTCCCCGAATAGTGGCTCGCCAACCACGTTAAAAATTGTAAGGGCACCCTACACTAGACACGTGTCTAAGAGCAAGATGCCAAGCACAAGTGTATGCTGTGGGAGGAGGTCCCCAGATTCTACAAGGGCTGTAACACCATTAGATAATGGTGTTATGGATCCAGGGTCAGGTCAGAGATCAGTATTTCTCCCGTAATTCTCTTCCAGCTTGACATGCAAGGTTGCATGTTCGTAGATATATTGAAACAAGCTTGAGTATCTACACGAGAACCATCCATCGCTCGAAACACTGCCCAGGTTTCAATCGAGTCAAATGCTTTCTGGTAGTCCACAGATGCCATATGGAGAGGAATGTTGTATTCCGTGCATCTATCGATTAATGTGCGCATCGTTTGGTTAATCGTGCTGA